>OV656866.1:57994872-58397653 GCA_927399465.1 Sarcophaga caerulescens | reverse complement strand
GCACTTCTTTTGTTTGTATGGACCATTTTAAAACAGAAGATTTTGCCAATAATCTCCACTATGAAATGGGTAAGTAATTAAAAATGAATAATATATTTATTTTTAATTGTCAATATATATTTATATAAAATTCCTGATGAAATGTCGGCATTAATGATGAACATGAGGGCTATAGGAAGACGAAGTTTGTTGCCATTCCAAAAAGGTAAAGGTTTTAGAATTGAGGTAACAGATTATCATAAAACGCATATATTTACAGGTATTTTACAATCAAATAACGCTTTGAAAGGTCAATACGCTGATTTAAAGGAGTGATATGCTCTCAAATATGTTCTTACATATCGTCTTAATCAAGACGTATTAGAAAACTTTTTCGGAGTTATCAGCGCTAAAGGTAGTCTGCGTGGCCATCCTGATCAGCAGGAGTTTAAATATCGTTTAAGATCATATTTACTTGAGCGCAATAATGAAGTATTATCAGATGCAGCAAATGTTGAGGTAGACGATAACCCTGACCTCGAAGCATCTGGCAAATCTCTTACTGGTAATTAAAAATGAAGAACAAAATTGTTCAATATATTTTAAAGAAATATCTAAAAAAAATAGTATTTTATAAAATAAATATACACATTAACATTTGAGTTTGTGTTTCATTATAATTATTGGAACTTAAATCAATGTTGTTAACAAACTGCTTAAAAATTAAATAAATCCAAATATTTTAAAGTAAAGTTGTTAAAAAATCTAACAAATTTAGTAAAAAGGGTTTAATAATAAATAATAAACAATTTTGTGTTAGTTATAATACAAAAATAACAACATTTTCATTAAAATATAAATGTAAACAAAATTTCCCCATATTAAAGACATGTGTTCGTGTGATTGTGTTTTTGTTTATTTGCTACTGTGACGTAGATGCGCAGAACAATAAAATTTTGACAACGTGAATGCGCTATCTTGTATTCTTTGTTTCATGCGAAAACAGCTGATCAACAAACAAATCTAACGGACATGCGCAATGCATTATCTATATTTCTTTGTTTCATGTTATTTGCCACTGTTTGGCCTTACGAAAAATATGTAAGAGCAAACAAATATTTGCCAAAAAATCATGAAAATATTTGCCACAGGGTGGTCACATTACAAACATTTTTGTTTGTCGGCAAATAATTTTATTTGCCCAAAATGGAGGATTTTTCTGTTTGCCACGCAAAATTATTTTGTGGTCACATTATGGCAAACAAATATTTTACGTTTTGTGGCAAATATTTTTTAGATGTGACCGTACCTTAAGTTTATTGTTCAAGTGTAGCCAATTGCTACATTTAAAAATCGCTAAATTCTTTTAAAAATTATGTGAAACTATTAACTGTTATTTCTAAATATAATTTAATCACAAAAAATGTTTACAATACTCCTTCAGACAAGACGAAACATAAAATAAAACACACGTCGTCTAATCAGCGGACTATAATATTTCAAATATAAATAATTTATACTATCATATTATATATTATATATATTATCATATACATACTAGTTGGTGTAAAAAAAAATTAAAATTTTAGGTTAGGACTCTAACTCTGAATATGTATGGATACCTACACAACGAATTAAAAACAGTATTGAAAAGGATTACATAAATTTCATTATTTGTTAACTTTAAAATTATTTCAATCCTTTTTTAACGATGGTAAACAAGTAGACAACACAGCCCAATACAGCTGTTATTTGCCACTGTTTGATCTTACGAAAAGTTTGTAAGAGCAAATAAATATTTGCCAAAAAATCATAAAAATATTTGACACTGGGTGGTCACATTTAAAACATTTTTGTTTGACGGCAAATAATTTTATTTGCCCGAAATCAACGATTTTTTTGTTTGCCCCTCAAAATTATTTTATGGTCACAGTACGGCAAAGAAATATTTTATGTTTTGGGTCAAATATTTTTTAGAAGTGACCGTACCTTTAGTAGGATAACCCTTTAGGTCAGGCACTCCATTTAACCCATTTGGCATTGATTGTAACTGTTGAACTGTGTTCAACAAACATATATATTGTGTTGGAGTAACGAAGACGATAAACTACAATCATCTAGTAGGCATGTTTATACATTACTACAAAATGTCAAACATTAATTATTAATCATTTTTAATAATGATTAATATTAATCATTTCATTCTTCTTTTAAACTTCAATAAAGCAATTTGAATTACAATTAAATAAAAGCGTGTTCGTGTTTTAATAGGTTATGGGCCCAGACTGGCAGTTGTAATCTATTGTTGAGTGAAGAACTCATTCGTTTTTATAAAAGTTTTTTGTTTTGAAGATTAAAATCGAAGTTTCGTCTTTGTGTCAATATGGCCGGTGTGGTACGCATAGAGCCGCTGAACGCGGATAACTATGATACATGGAAAATGCAGATGCGTGTTATATTGATAAAAAATGATTTATGGTCGTATGTGGATGGCAGCATTCTGTGTCCTACAAAGCCGGAGGAATTCGTCGGATGGGAAAGACAAGATCAAAAGGCAGCTGCTGACATCACCCTTGCAATGAGTCCATCGGAATTAGGTTTAGTAGCAGAATGTAAAACTTCAAGAGAAGTGTGGTTAAGATTGGAATCGACATACCAATCAAAAGGTCCTGCTCGTAAAGCAAATTTGTTAAAACGTGTCGCATTATCTAGAATGCGCGACGATGAAAAAGTACGTGAGCCTTTAAATGAATTTTTCGATGCAGTGGCAAAATTAAAAGAAATCGGTGTTTCTATCGGTGATGAACTTTTGGCAATTTTACTCTTGTACAGCCTCCCAGATTCGTTTGAGACATTCCGGTGTGCATTAGAAACACGTGATGAACTTCCAAAGCCCGAAGTACTTCGTATAAAGATACTAGAAGAATTCGAATCGAGAAAATCCAAAGAGGGTAAAAACGTGTCAAATGCATTATATGCGAAAAAAGAGCAACAAAAATCAAAAGAAATAAAATCGAAACAGAACGGTGCGTGTTTTAAATGTGGTAAAATTGGACATTACGCAAGAAATTGTAGAGTCAAATATAAGAACATACAAAGTGCTCGTAACACTGAAGAAAGTAAGAGAAAAATAAACGTTTGTTTTACAACAGAATCGGTTTATCTGTGTCCGGATAATAATACTAAATGGTGTTTAGATAGTGGTTGCACCTCTCATATGACAGCAAATGTGAAAAATTTTAAACAGTTAACAAAAACAAATCAAGAGCTTAGTTTGGCAAACAACAACTTCACGACAATAAGTGGCGTAGGAAACGTTGATATCGAAGTAGATGAAAATACTAATCTACAATTGAAAGATGTATTATATGTGTCTGATTTACGTACAAACTTATTATCGGTATCGAAAATTACGGATAATGGTTTTGAGGTCGTTTTTCGCAAAAATGAAGCGGTAATAAAAGATCAAAATGGAAAAGTATGCCTTCTTGCGGAAAGAATTGGCAATTTATATTTTATAAAAACTAATGAAAGTGTCGCGAATGTTATAGAATCTAAGAACGAACTTGATACATGGCATTACAAAATGGGCCATTTGAACGAAAGAGATCTTAAAGGTATGGCAAAAAATTGTGACGTTTATGGACTAAATTTTAATCAACAACTCAAACTGTCAACATGTGAAGTATGTATAAGTCAAAAACAAACACGAGCGAGTTTTCCGAAGAACAGTAATAATAACAGAGCTAAAGAATTGCTTGAAATAGTTCATAGTGACGTATGCGGTCCCATGAGATGTTCATCTAATGCCGGGGCAAAATACTTCGTTTTGTTTATCGATGACATGTCTCGGTGGTGTGAGGTATATTTTTTAAAACAAAAATCGGACGTGTTTTCAGCTTTCCAAAAATACAAAGCTGCGGCAGAAACGTTTACGGGTCGAAAAATTAAAGCCCTCCAGTCAGACAACGGTCGCGAATACTGTAATCGTGAATTTAATTCGTACCTTGAAGAACATGGAATAAAACGTAGATTGACAACCCCTCACACGCCCCAACAGAATGGTACTGCAGAACGTAAAAATAGAACACTCGTGGAAATGGCAAGATGCATGATGAAACATGCAGGGTCACCGCCTTCGTTTTGGGCAGAAGCCATTAATACCGCATGTTATATCCGAAACAGATGCGTTACAAAAGCAAATGGTAAAATCCCATATAATGTGTGGACTAATAAAAACCAACGGTAATGCATATGAAAGTTTTCGGTTGTAAAGGTTATGTGTTAAATAAAAAACCTGGTAAGAGCAAATTTGAATCTCGCTCAGAACTTTGCGTTTTCGTGGGATACTCATTGGAATCAAAAGCGTATCGGATGTGGTCTCCAAAAAGAAGAGATGTCATAATTAGTCGAGATGTTAAATTTATTGATGAAAGCGGATTTAATAGTTCATTTGAAGATTTTTATGGTTCCGATGACAATAACGTTGTTGAGGTTGAATATAAACCGAGTTCTGAAGAAACTGTGGCAACAAAAATACCCATAAATTACAGCCCAGCCAAAGATGATGGAAAAAGTGAAAAACGTGGTAGGGGTCGTCCTAAAATTCATCGGAATGGTGCTCGAGGACGTCCTAAGAAATTATTTCAAATAATAAAATCTGGTGGAAACGGATCTGAGGGCAATGATAGCGAATCATCTGTTCAGTCGGAGGAAGAAAATTTTGAAGAGTGTGAACTAGCATACCTTACAATGGCGAATGACCCAGAAACTTATACTGAAGCCATACATAGTGACGATGCATCCGATTGGCTGAATGCAATAGAAGATGAGTATTTAGCACAAATGCGTAACAACACGTGGGAAATCGTCGAAAGGCCATACTCAAGAAAAATAATTAATAGCCGTTTGGTGTTTCGTACTAAAGATGACGGTAGAAAAAAGGTCCGTCTTGTAGCAAAAGGTTATGCACAACATCCAGGTGAAGATTTCCACGAAACATATTCTCCAGTTGCCCGATCATCGTCCATAAGAATTCTAGCTGCATTGGCAGCAGAATTACAACTAGAGATTCATCAAATGGACGTAGTAACGGCATACCTGAACGGCGAGCTCGATGAAAGTGTGTACATGGAAGTTCCGGATCAATTGAAGTCCATACTAGATAAAATTTCATCTAGTAAACCTGTGGGTAAAAAATTAAATCAAAATATCGAAAAGATAGCTTTTAGATGGCAGGAGGCGATATGTAATTTAAAAAGTCCTGTATGTCTTCTAAAGAAAGCATTATACGGCCTGCGCCAATCTGGTTTAATGTGGTACCAAAAATTAACATCCGAACTACAAAAATTGGGACTGAAGCCAACTATAAAAGATCCTTGTTTGTTCTCAAAAACAGAAGGCGATAAAATTATAATAATTTTGATTTACGTAGATGATCTTTTGTTAGCTTCAAATGAACCAAAATGGATTGACACCATCAAAGTGTCATTATCACAGTCCTTTGATATGAAAGATATCGGTCCGGTTAAACGTTGTTTGGGAATTGATTTCCATCAAAAACTAGAAAAAGGTCAAGTATTCATATCACAACATAAATATGCTGAAGTTATTTTGGAACGTTTTGGAATGGCAGACTGCAAGCCTGCATCCACTCCCTTAGAGACGAATTGCAAACTTGTTCGTCCCATAAATAAAGATGAAGTTATAATGTCCAAATATCCCTATCAACGGTTGATAGGAGCACTAATGTATTTATCCGTAACAACACGTCCCGATATCACATATGCTGTAAATTATATGAGTCAATTCAATTCCAATTATACTGAAGAACATTGGAAATCAGCAAAGCGAATTTTACGATATATTCGAGGTACAGCTCATTATGGTTTATTGTATAATAAGACGAATGTAGACTTATACGGTGTAGTAGATGCAGATTGGGGAGCAAACGTCGATGATCGAAGATCATATTCCGGCTTCGCGTTCATGCTGGCAGGTGCTTCGGTTAGTTGGGAGGCACGCAGACAGAGAACTGTTTCTTTATCGAGCACAGAAGCAGAGTATATAGCGATAGCTGACGCCACAAAAGAAGCTCTTTACATCAGAAGCATATTAAATGATATTGGTATAACCTGTGAGCGAATTATTTTATTCAACGATAGCCAAAGCGCACAAAAGTTAATACAAGGTTTTAGTTATAATTCGCGAACGAAACACATTGACATTCGCCATCATTTCGTACGCGATTGCATTAAAAATAGAAATATAACTCTTGAATATTTATCAACAGAAAAGATGCCAGCCGATATGCTAACAAAAGCACTCAGTAAATTCAAACATCAAAATTGTTCAACCTCATTGGGGCTAACATTGCAGTAGCAGCGCAGCTTGTAGTTTCTCTACTTCGAGGGGAGGTGTTGGAGTAACGAAGACGATAAACTACAATCATCTAGTAGGCATGTTTATACATTATTACAAAATGTCAAACATTAATTATTTTTTCATTTCATTCTTCTTTTAAACTTCAATAAAGCAATTTGAATTACAATTAAATAAAAGCGTGTTCGTGTTTTAATATATTGTTTTTGTATTAATAACATTTTTTGAATTTTATCTTTTTTATGTATTTATTTTTAATTATTTTTATAACTGAGTTTAAATTTATCTCTTTTTTTTATAACCTCTTGGAGAAGCCTTTTATTAATTGTTATTGTTCCTCATGAACTAATGTAATTCGCCTTAAAATTAGAGCCCTTTTTTTGTTGCTATGAATTAACTGTTTTTATATACATAGGTTTTCATGCCATAACTTTAATCATGTATATTGTTTTCTTAGATCATAAGTTATAGTTCTATTGTAGATCTCAATAAAGCAAGAAGCTTATAAATTTATCACATCAACCCCGTTTGTGTTTCACTTAAAAACACAACCTAATCTATTGGGAAGAGGAGCTACCTCACCCCAATATATGGTCCTTCGAAAAGTCCTAGAATAGGCTAGGACAGGAAAGAATTAGTGACTTGCATTCCACTAAATTCAACAAAACTTTGGCAGTCTGCACCTCCGGCGGCAACTCCAACACAGACAATAGGTTGTCTAAAAGGTACTGCATCGTGTCTACGGCAGATGAATAAAACAATAAAATAAAAGTGATACTTCATTGTGCATCCCGTGTCGGTGAAGCAGTCAACAAACAGCAGGTATACTTGTGCATCCCATCATGGAAAATTGCAACATACTGAACAGAAGCTATACAAGGTATAGGAAGATTGGCAAAAACACAGGGAAAAGAAAGGTATGTAGTGTGTTAATTAGTTATTTTGTGCGACATTTTGTTTTCTCAAAAAATGAGAATTAATGGCTGGTTTATTTAAAAAAAAACCGCAACCAAAAGAATAATTAAAACCACATAAAAAAACAAAAAATTCACAACAACAAAAATATATGTATTTTTTTAACCTAAAATTACCTAATTAAAAATACATGAAAAAAAAATATTACAATTTAAAATTACCATTAAATTGTATAGTCCCTAATAACTATTGAAATTTATACCACTCAAATTGTCCCCACTAACAAATTTCTACAAGAAAGGAAAAATATAGAAGAAAAAAGGACAGACATATGCATAAACAATTAATAAACAATAGCATTGTCATCTTCACACCACCAAGTACCGGCAAATGTTTCAATCCACTTTGTTCCTTCAGAACTCACAATTGAAATAAGGAAAGAGAAAAGCAAATGCAAATTCAAACAAAATTCATTCGCGGTAGATGTGTGCAGGAATTTAAATAACTAAATTTAAAAAAAGTGAACAAAAAGACAAACAACAGAAAAAAAATAAAAGTGGTGGGTGAAAAACACAAGTGAATTTAGTTAGTGAAAAAAGAAATTGGAAAAATTTAAATAAATAAAAATAAAACTCAACTCCAAGTTGTATGTATGGTGTACATAATCAAAGAATATGGATATAAAGAATGCGCATCATGTAGAAGTAAAATTTCTTATGGCGGGATGTACCAGTAAGACCCGCTCTCACCAAAATCTCTTAAAAATCATTTCTTGATGAGGGAGGGAAGACAGGAGAAAAATAAACACAAACAAAGAGCGTAACAATGTGTTGCTCTCATCGTACGTATGTATATGCGTATGTACGATTATGTATGTTTGATCGTTTTTATTGTTTGACCAAAGACTATAAATATGTAGAGATGTTGCACACAGTGTATTTAAAATTGACAAAATTTTGTGCTTCTTTCTTATGAGGGGGGTAGGTAACAGGGAAAGCTGAATCGTCGTTCTCACTCTCATGTTAACTGAGAGAAAGAAAACAAAAAAGAATCAGTACACTTATTGTACTCAGAGAACTTATTATACTTAGAGAACGTATTGTTCTTTTCTCTAAGCAATTTATTCTCATATGCGTGTATACGTGTGTGCATGTATGTATACATACATTGCCAAATAAAATAATAAACAAACTGAAAGATTTTTTGTTTTCACAAAATGTATGTGCAAATAGCCTGTGGAAAACAAATATTACCGTTTGTTTTATTGTAGGGTAAGAATATGTGTTTTATTGTTGTAGAAATAAAATTATATCGATTCGCACCGAATTATATATTACTATTCAATTATGTATGTATGTATTTACCATATGTGTCTATTTTTGTATAGAATGAAGTTGTAATAAAACGAGTGCTTTTTTTGTTAAGTATTTATTAAATTTATTTATCATTTTAATGGTTCAAAATTTTAACTTTTTCCAAACTGGATAATTTGAATTTGTATGTTTCCCATGTGGAATGCTTCCGTAGTAAAACAACAATTAGTAAATTAAGCATCTCCATTCTGTGTTTATAACATTCGTTATTTTCATCAAACCAAGGAATAAATTGTATTTTTTTGTGCATTTTTTGTATTTTTTGGCCAACTACAAATGTTTTTTGTTTTTTATAGATTTATTTTCTAAAAAAATATTTTTCGAAGACTTATATGAATTTTGCAAACTTCAAAAAATAAATCAGATGGAGCGCACAAACTTCCAAAGTCGGAATCTTTTATATAATTTTTTGCATGAACGAACATTTCTGAAGGATATGACAAAATTTGCGCTGGTTTGATTATATCCACACGACATTTAACGCAAGATATTCGTTGAGCTATGTAACCAACAAAATATCGACTTGATGTTAATTTAATTGGCACATTGTTGGACGTAAAACAATCGGTGCCTTCATTAAAATATTCTTTATTTTCATCGTATATATCTGCGACATCTATATCAGGGGTATGTGTACTTTCTGATATATTTCCAGTCCTATCAATATCTTCTAAAAATATGATTTATGATTTTTATTATATATTATATTTATTAAACGTTTTGTTTGAGCATGCACTACAATTTTTAAATTCACACTTTTTATAAAACAATTTTTCAGTTTTTCAGTTTCAAATGTCCACACAAAATGTGGATTTTTTATTTCGGTGCGAATCGATATAGTTTCATTTCTACAACAATAAAACACATATTCTTACCCTACAATAAAACAAACGGTAATATTTCTTTTCCACAGGCTATTTGCACATACATTTTGTGAAAACAAGACATCTTTCAGTTTGTTTATTATTTTATTTGGCAATGTACAAGCACACACGAATACACGCATATGAGAATAAATTAGAGAAGAGAACAATACGTTCTCTGAGTATAATAAGTTCTCTGAATACAATAAGTGGCAGTAGCCGTACTGCCATCGACAAATTTGCAACATCTTCTTGTATTTATAGTCTTTGATCTCATCGCGATGAGAGCAAAGAATGAGAGCAACGCATTGTTACGCTCTTCGTTTATGTTTACTTCCCTCCTATCTTTCCCCCCGCGTCATGAAATATTTTTGAAAAATATTCCAAAATATGTTAAGATGCACATTCTTTATACTTTATTTTCTTTGACATAATATAATAACACCACAATAAAAAAAGCAAACAACAACAAAAGGAAACATAAAAGTGGTGACTAAAAAGACAAGGAAAATTGTAAAAAAAAGTGGTAAAATTTAAACAAATAAGAGAAAAACAATAAATTAAAAATTGTGAACAATAAATCGTAAAAAAATAACAAGTGGTGGCTGAAAATATTCGGCAAAAGATTTAAATAAGACAAAGAAAAAAAAAAATACCGCTAGTCGACATTCAAGTAATGGTGTTTTCTTTTCTACCAAAAAATGTGCATTTTATTAACGCAAAATGCAATTTTGCGTTTGTTTCTTAAAAATGTTTCGCCCTCTAAAAGGGTGGTATGTTTTATTCTAAATAATTCGCACTTGCCAATGGTGGAGGGCATTGCATTTTATGCCCTGTATAAATCGAGAGTGCTGATAGTGCCCTGTAAAGCAGATGACTTTTGTTTATTTATAGGGCTACCAGATGACACTTTTAAAAAGTAGTCTGGTATTGTTATCCAATTTGAAGTTAATTTTTTCATTGTTTTGTGGAGTAATCTTATGAAAATATTACATTATTAAAGCTACATGGTCAGCAATATAAAAAATTGCATTCAATGTTAGAACAGTGTTAAAATATTTTTTTTTTTTTTGTTATAAAAAAACGTGCAAAAAATGAATTCGAAAAATTAGAGATCTGGCAACACCTTTGAACAAATTGGCATTTCCTCATTCATTTTCTTAATAAGTGGTAAACACAGGGCATACCCTTTTTTAATATTTGTGTTATGTTCTTCTCAAATAAAAAATTACATTACAACAGGGTCGGTCAAAAATTTTTTAATGCACCTTGTAAGAGGGTGACATTTTCTTTTGTAGAAAAGAAAACACCATAAGTGCACAACAGCATTAAAGCAACCGGTGCCTTCAAACAACTGAAGCTGTGTGACGTCACTAGCAAAGTGAACGAAACCAGAGGTTCCCAACTAAAGACTACGGTAGAAAATTATTAAGCAGTGGTAAGTTAATCAGAACAAAATAATTATAAATTAATTAGGTGGATAATTTAAGGAAAATAATAAGCGGTATTAGGGAAAAATAAAAACGTGAAACAAAAGAAAAAAGATTCGTTTCTGCAAGAAATTTTGCTATGCAAATTAAATAAGTTGAAGAATATTTTTGTGAATTTTTTAAAATTGGAATTTTTTCTCCATTCTGAAATTGTGTGACGTCACTACGTGATCTAAGTTAACGGTTTCCAAACTGTGTGAGACAGTTATTAATTGGAATTTATATGGAAAGTTTGCTGATTGCAAAATTTGTTGTCTTGGTGTCTTTTTTTTGATTTTTTTTTCGAATTTTTTTTTCGAACAAATCAAGTGCCTTTAATAAATACGTGTGGCTCCATAACGAGGTGGACTTTTTAAGGAAGTTGAAGGTACAGTGAGCAATATAGCTGTTTTTTTTCAAAAGGCTTTTCAAATTTAATCTGAATCTTTGGAAAGTTACTTTTTTTGGTTGAAGTGGAAAATGTCGGCATGAAAAAGAAGATGCAAGTTTGATTTAGCGCAATTGGTGGGGTACTGCACGAACTTTGGCAAAACTTGCCCAATAGCTTGTTCGTTCGCATTTCTTGATGTTAAAAAACAGGAGTTAAAAAGGAGATGGGGCAAATTAGTCGCGTCATACGAGGACTATATTTTAGAAGGTGCAGAATCTGAAGGTGAAGACCACAGGGATGAAGTCTCTCTGAAGTACGAGGAAGCTAGCGATTTGTATCAGACCCTGAAAACAAATATTTTGGAAAAAATTAAAGAGACCACAGCTGAAGATAAGAAGCCCGCTACTACTAAATCAACATTAAAGTTGCCAGCATGCGAAATACAGAATTTCGAAGGCGGTTACTCGAGGTGGCCTGCGTTCCGAGATATGTTCCAGGCGGTCATCGGGAAAGATCCATCTGTAGCACCAACCCAAAAACTATACTACTTGAGAAGCAAAGTGAGGGGGAAGGCCTACCAAGCCATAAAGGATTTTGACTTGGTAGCTGAGAACTTTCAACTGGCTTGGGATAAATTAAAGAACAGGTTCGAAAACAGAAGGCTCTTAGTTCAGGATCAGGTTAAAAAAATTCATGCGATCACTCCAGCTCAAAATGAAAACATCAAATCTCTTCGGCAGATTCAAAATACAGTTAACGACTGTTTGGCGATTTTAAGGAATTATAAGATCGAATTGCCCGATTATGATCCATTTTTAATTAACATAGTTGTTTCAAAACTTTCGGATGAGACAATTAAAGAGTGGGAAGTTTCCTTAAAGAATCACCGGGAATTGCCCACATGGTCCCAATTGAATGGCTTTCTCTCGGAAAGAATAGAAATTCTTGAAACTATGACCGATAGGAAAAAGCCGACGCCTAAAGATAACCAATCTTCAAGAACCCATGCATTTTACACTCAGAGTGAGCAAACTTCAAGTTGCAAAAAATGCAAACAAAATCACCCTTTAAGCGTTTGCAGATCTTTAAAGTCCCTGTCACCTAGCGAGCGTGTAAAATTCGTTTTTGCAAACAAATACTGCGTTAATTGTTTATCGCCTACACACTTCGAATCTAAGTGTCTGAGCACAAACACTTGTTCTGTATGCCACAGAAAACATCACACAATGCTCCATTTGGAAAAATCTGAGAATTTGAAACCCAAAAGTGTACCAACTAGCCATTCTAAACAGACTTCGCAAAACAATGATAAAAACTCGACTTCAAGTACTCGAACAGAAACGAATGCTTTTAATACACTTGTCGAAATTTCGTCTGGACCTGACGGTAATATCAGGGCATTCTTGGTTCGTCGTGAAGGAACTACAGTGTTACCTACCGCACTGGTTCACATAGAAAATTCTGGAGAATTATTTACCGTAAGAGCTCTTCTGGATGCTGGGGCAGAAAAGAGCTTCCTTACCACTCGAATTCTACAGAAACTTGGAATTCCGCTTGAAAAGTATCCACGTCAAATATCAGGTTTCGGTGGACAATTGTACGAAATTTTAAAGGGAAGTGTGTTGTAACTGTAAAATCAAGAGTTTCTGACTTCAAATTGAAAATATTGTGTAGTGTATGCATATTGTAGAGTACAAATGCATACTCTGATTTAGTGTATTGGGTTGCACCAAATTATTACAAAGTTTTTCTTTGAACCAACCACATATTTGTTTATATTTGTGTGTGTTGTTTATGCGGTAATACTTTCAGTTTCTGAAGTGTGTCACTAGTGTAAACTGACCTATGTGATTGAAATGCAGAACATGTGCCATCCAGAACTCTTTTGATGTATGTTTAATTCAAGTGTATTTTATTTTAAGTATTTTGAGTAGAGTTTAAGTTATTGAGTGAATTTAGAAAATCACTCATAGAATTAGAAAATGTATTATTATATAAGACCAAATTTAAATAAAGAAACTATCATCTTATTTTGATCACTGAACTAAACAACTAGTTCTTTTATTTATTACAATTGGAAGTAGTAGCACCAAAAATAGCAAACTTCTTATCCTCTCATCCTATTGAGCTCCAAAATTATGACAAAATACAAAATTTAACTCTCGCAGACCCGTATTTTTATCAGCCTGAGGCGATACACATGATAATAGGAAGCGGTTTTTTGCCATTCATTAACCTTGAGGGCGTGAGACAAAATATACCTGGTGATTTGGAGGCAAGAGAGTCTCACTTTGGTTGGTACTTGTCAGGACCAGTTAATACGTCGGAAATAAATGCTTTATCAACCACGGTATCTACGTCCGAAAATTTTCTTCTCCATGATCAAGTAAAAAGGTTTTGGGAACTCGAGGAAGTCGAAAAGGATATTTTAATAACTGAAGCAGATTCATTTTGTGAAAATGTTTACCAAAAGTTTACTACGAGACGAACAGATGGTCGTTACGTTGTACGTTTACCATTTAAGGAACAGTTTCCAAACGATATTTTTTGGGTCCCTCAAAGAACAGTGCTTTGGGTCAATATTATAGAATGGAAAAACCCTCGAAAAAAACCCTGAATTAAAAGAAAATTATCGAAAGGTTCTTCAAGAATACATCGACTTGGATCATATGGAACCGGTATTTCCCCAAGAGAACAATTCTGGAAAACAATTTTCATATTTTTTGCCACACCATGCGGTTATTCGACAAAAATTAGGGTAGTCTTCAATGCCTCTAAGAAAACGAATAGTGGATTTTCATTGAATGACGTTCTTCACCAAGGCCCAAAGCTTCAATCCGATTTGATGCAGATAGTGCTTAATTGGCGCTGTTACAAATACGTCTTCACCGGCGACATCGAAAAAATCGAATCGAATCGCTCATATCAGCAGATTTTATTCCGTAATGAGACAGATAGTTTCGTGAAAACATTCCAAATGAAAACAGTGACTTTTGGAGTTAATTGTGCGCCATTCCTGGCAATAAGAACGCTACAGCAGTTAAGTGAAGACTGCAAGCATACACTTCCGTTAGCATCCATGATTTTAAAAAACGAAATATATGTGGATGATATCTTGTCTGGAGGACATAGTCTTGAGGAAGCGAAGTCAAAACAAACTCAAATAAAACAAGCTTTAAAATCAGCTGGCTTCCCCTTGAAGAAAATTACAGCCAATGACAGTTACCTGCTGAATAACTTGGCACAGTTTGCGAAGACAGATTTTTTCTATTATGTGGTAGAACCGAACCAAATTTCGCCCTCCCCCACAAAAAGTCAAATTTTATCGGTTATTGCAAAGTTGTTTGACCCTTTAGGTTGGCTAGGTCCAATTGTGGTAATAGCAAAGCTCTTGATGCAAGAGTTATGGGAACTTAAAGCAGACTGGGATGAGGGTGTCCCACCACACATACTTGTAAAATGGAACACATTTCTACAAAGTTTACCACAAATCTCCTTACTGAGAATTCCTAGATGGGTATATTTCACACCGACTCATAAAATACAAATTCACGGTTTCTGCGATTCATCAGAAAAGGCGTATTGCGGCGCAATTTACATGCGAACATCAACATCTCACGGAGAAATAAATTGTAATTTGTTAGTGGCTAAAACGAAAATTGCCCCAATAAAAAAGACTACAATCCCGAAACTTGAACTATGTGGAGCGGTATTACTCTCAAAATTAGCAAAAAGGCTAATGGAAAGTGCAAAGTTCCCCTATGAACTACATTTGTGGACGGACTCCTCTATAGTCCTCGGTTGGCTACAAAAACCGCCACAAACCCTAAAGACATTTGTTGCAAATCGTGTAACAAAAATCATAAGTATTACCAGTAATGGTCATTGGAAACATGTGAGAACGGAAGACAACCCTGCGGATCTTGGTACCCGTGGTTGTTCCCCCCAGGAACTAATTGAGAGCAATATGTGGTGGCATGGACCCACCTGGCTCACCCAGCCCTGTGAATATTGGGCGAAACCTCGAGAATTTGATCCAATCGACTTGGAGACAAAAAAGATTTAAACTTTTCATCTGAAAGCTAAACTTGTGGATATTGAAATTGATGCTGACGTCATAATAAAAAGATTTTCGTCTTTCGCCAGAACGCTTAGAGTCATTAGTTATTGCTTTCGATTCATTGATCGCATAAGAAAACGTCCCTTTGACACTGAACCTTTCATTACCGCAAAGGAACTTCAATTTGTGAAAAATCGTTTGATCCTAATAGCTCAGATGCATTACTTCCCTAGAGAATACGAATGTCTTCAAGATAAACGGCCTAAAAACCGAAAGAGCAGACTACTAACGCTGAATCCATTTCTGGATAAAGATGGTTTATTACGTGTTGGAGGTAGATTAAGTTATTCAGGACTTAGTTGCGACGAACGCCATCCTGTAATAATCCCTGAAAAATCATACTTTGCTCAACTATTTATCGCATACACACATATGATTTTGCTTCACGCTGAACACTACATTCTGCTGAGAGCTATAAGGCAAGGATTTTATATGCTTCGATTTAAAAATTTGGTGCGAAAATGCATTTGAAATTGTAAAATCTGCACTATCTATAAACATAAAATTCAACATCAAATTATGGCCGCACTCCCCCCGGAAAGAGTAAACTTTTCGTTACCGTTTACATATACCGGTGTTGACTTCGCCGGTCCGTTTAATCTAAAATCATCAAGTTTACGCAACGCTAAACTAATAAAAGGATACGCAGCCATATTTGTATGTTTCTCCACGAGAGCAGTGCATTTGAAAGTTTGCTCAGATCTCTCGACAGGTGCATTTTTAGCTTGTTTCGATAGATTCGTTGGACGTAGAGGATTTCCAAAAACCATGTTCTCAGATAATGGCAGACATTTCCTTGGAGCCAGTTTATCACTTCTAAAAACTCATAACGAATTCTTAAAAAAGGCTGAGAAAGCACTCGTAGAAAAATATAGTGCTCACGGATTCTCCTGGTCATTTATCCCACCTTATGCACCCCATATGGGTGGCCTCTGGGAGGCTGCCGTAAAAAGCATGAAATCCTATCTCAAAAAAGTAGCTAGTAACCTCAATTTTACGTACGAGGAATTTGCAACAATACTAATCAAAATAGAAGCTGTACTAAATTCGCGCCCAATGTCTCCATTGAACGAAAACCCTTCTGAACTACTTCCTTTGACTCCAGGTCATCTCTTGAGAGGTGCACCAATTATAGCTCCACCTGAAGCTCCTAAAGAACCTCCGCTAGAAAGCGTGAGTTTTGTTAAACGCTGGGAACGTCTGAAAGCTCTACAACATATCTTTGCACGTCGTTGGAAAAACGAATATATAACAGAGCTTCAACGACGAGTAAAATGGAAAGCAGAACAACACAACATTAAGCCCAACGACTTCGTCATAGTAAAAGACGATTAATTTCCGCCTACTGAGTTACGCCTGGGGCGCATTACTAAAGTTATCTACGGAAAAGACAACAAAGTACGAGTTGCAGAGATCAAAACCCAAAATGGAACTATAACACGGTCTATAGCAAAATTGTGTCTTTTACCAACATCCCATACACACAAATGTTAAAATTAATCCACCTGATTTAAATTTAAAAGCCATGTTAAAAAAGAGAAATAAGTCGCAATACAAAATATCTAATAACACAGTATATATACATTTTCGTTTCTTCCTCTCTAACCAACACTATGCCACGGTGTAATTTGTGCCTTAAGAATCACGCACTCCGCCATTGCCCGGTCTTTGTAGCCAAATCTATACAAGCTCGACGAGATTACGTGGTTAAATGGGACTACTATCTGAATTGCTTGGCTCACACGCATTCACGTCTTGCCTGTGAATCAACAAACCGTTGTGCAATTTGTGGTGCCAAGCATCATTCGATGTTACATCGTGAGCGTCCCCATGACGTCACGTCCGCCAGTTTCGTGGAAGAAACAGCTCATGGAGTTGTTGAAGACACTGCCAACCCAACGAAACCCGAAGTCATAAAAGAGGATCCCCATGATCTCTTATATTCCCTAACGCCATTGCCGATCAGGCCTTCTTATTGGAATCACCTGATCCCACCCCTCGTACGAATCAACCTAATTTATAAAGGAAGTCCTATTTGGATGAATTTTTTGCTAGATGAGAAGAGCGAAACCTCCTTTTTAAAGAGAAGCGTGGCAAATATGTTCCCCAATTTTACGCCTGATTACCATTGAGGAGCGAATGCGTATGGCATTTTTGAAGTTACCCCCACCTATGAGCCACGCAAACATTGCGGTCCAATCGCTCGCTGGAACATACTAGTGAAAGATTTTGAGATTATCGTCCCTCCACCAATAACAGACCCGCGGCTTGAAAGCCACTTCAAGTCCTTTACACCAAAAGCGCATCCGAACTTTGCTCTGTGCCGCGAAGTTGACGGAGTCATTGGCCGAAAGACTTTAGGTACCATTATGTCAGAAAACAACATGAATTCCGAGGAAAGGCTTCCGAAAGTCCAACGCTCAATTTTTGGCTGGGTCATATTGGGACACTGGCATGGCTGCAATTGTCACTAATTGTCACGCGGGAATATGTTGAACTATGTTCAACAAACATATATTTTTTTTTGTATTAATAACATTTTTTGAATTTTATCTTTTTTATGTATAATGTATATATATCTCTTTTCTCTTTTTTTATAACCTCTTGGAGAGGCCTTTTATTAATTGTTATTGTTCCTCATGAACTAATGTAATTCGCCTTAAAATTAGAGCCCTTTTTTTGTTTCTGTGAATTAACTGTTTTTATATACATAGGTTTTAATGCCATAACTTTAATCATGCATATTGTTTTCTTAGATCATAAGTTTTAGTTCTATTGTAGATCTCAATAAAGCAAGAAGCTTATAAATTTATCACATCAACCCCGTTTGTGTTTCACTTAAAAACACAACCTAATCTATTGGGAAGAGGAGCTACCTCACCCCAATAGTAACAGTTTTTTCGTATACTCTCTGTTCATATTTGCCGCCATGCACTCAGAAGCAAGTTTCGCAGATGACTTTCGTTTGAAGCTTAACGACCGTTATTCCAATACTCTCTTAAAGTCATGTCGGGACTCAGCCTAAGACAGAGGTCGGCACAAAGAGAACATGATTAAAATGTGACTGTAGTTGTGAGAAACATGTGTATAACCCAGAGGAAAAATGTTAGTAATATTTTGGAGTGTACGTATTAACCTAATAATATGTATATGTAGTGCAAAATAAGGAAAAAATGTACAGCCCTAAATTCCTAAAGAGAGTGTAAATAACTTGACGTATATTTTTCTTAAAATTGAAATCGTTTCTCATTGGTACTAGTGAATTTTACCGAAATATTTACTTGGGTATATTATTGAAACTTGAAAAAAAGCGTTCTTTAAAAGCTGACAAGCAACTGAATGCATTTTTACTCTCTTTTTTACGAACATTGTTGATGTCCGTGTCCTATGTGTGTAAAAAACCGAAGATGTTCGGCCCCCGGCGGCTATTGGTGCAGACTACTGTGGGGACTTTGGTAGGCAAATCGAATCTTCACATCAGCAGCCATATGGCTGGGTTCATTGACTTGTTGGCTGTAAGAGTCACTATGAATTCAATGTTTAAATACTCTTATTCATTATGTCTTCAATAAATTGCAAACTGACCACACCTGAACCCGGGATACATGGCCACAGTATTATACACGCAAGTTCTTTGGATTGAGCTATTAATTTTTCTTCCTCCATTCTCAAACATTTAAAATGAGTTTTAGAATAATCTGTGGAATGAAGAGCTCGTTATCAAGAAACGGTTTAGCAATGTGGTGGTACCGTAACGGTGTGGGATTGTGTGTCGACTCCAAGTGTAGGCACTTAAAATTCATTAAATTGCAATAATATGTTGGGGTACCTAGACTTTTGCTCTTCACGTAGAATTGAAAACTACTACTTGTAGACCATTTTAAGAATGGCATTCGCATTGCTAGCTTGGTTGTATGTATGTGCACCGCGGAATTCAAACTTAGCGAAAAATGTGGTATTCATACTAAATAATTTCAACGCTGCAGACTACAAAGTTTGTCTTAAATGAAGAAGTAAAGCAGCAACTGTACAGGAAAAAACACACGAGCAAAGTAAAATGTTTTAACTTCGGGAATGACTTAAAATATCTCTAAAAATACCCGAATTTACTATAGTTGGGTAAGGTATGAATGGCTTCTCCTATAAAAAATTATTTTCAAAGCTGTGCACTGTTATTTGATTACTTTTCGCAAACAGAAAGTAAACCTCTACTCATATTATTTTTTAAGGTAATGCTCTTATTGATGCCGCCGTAGTTTAGTAGGTAGTATAATAGCATATTAGACGTAAGGCAGATATCTCCAACAAAACGAAATATAAAAAAAGATTTCTGGTAAAAATTTCGAGAGTAAATAAAATGGTTATGAACAATTTCTCAAAAATCTGTCGAACGAAGTCGACTTTAATTTTGAGATCCCGCCCCTCATCTATAAAATTACCACACACAACATAAGTGGTGTAAGTAGCTAGATCGCAATCCTTATTGCATTGAGCAATTGTAATGAGCAATTATGCATATAATTACATACTTGTATATATACATATGTATGTCTCATTGGAAACCGGTTGATGTACATGCATGCATATGCAATAAAAATGAATTCTCCATAATCTGTAATGACATAACTCAAATATAATCACCTACAGCTTTATTTACTTGTTTACACACCAAGTACAGTGAACTCAGAATAATTTTTATTTATTTAGAACAAGGATTACCATTTCATAGCACAATTGTGCAGAGAGAATTCACACACATTGCTTATGCTCTTTTATTTAGTCGTCGATCAGACTGCGACAAGCACACATGTCAGCGGATGCTAAAATAATTGTTTTTATGTTTACACTCAAAAAATATTTTATGTTAAAAAATCCTTTTTTTAAAATTCAAAGTCTGATATGTTCTTAAAACACATTTTGATTGTTTTAATAGTCAAGTAAATAATTTAGATGATATGGAAAGAGAACAACTTTTTTATAGACTTAAAGCAATATTTTGGAAAAATTTAAAAGGTTCGTTATAAGCAGGAGAGGAAATTTATAATCCAAAATTAATATCCAGCAAATATCTAAAAAACATTACCTAATTATCAAGTCAAAGATGTATAACTTTATGTATGTTGATGATATGGAAATCAAAATAGGGTATATTACTAACATTTTTCTATGACTATGAATGGCATGGCTGTACTTGCCCCTAATCTTTGTGCGGGAGTATGTTGAACCCTGTTCAACAAATGTATATTTGCTTTTTAATAATAATATTTTTGGGTGTATTTAATTATCTTTTGTAACTGCATTTACATTTTTTTCTTTTTTTTATCTCTTTATATACCCTCTTGGAGAGGTATTTTATAAATTGTTATTGTTCCTCATGAATTCATTTAATTCGCTTTAAAATTAGCGCCCCTTTTTTCTATGTAATAATTGTTTTTATATACTTAAAAACTCCACCGTTTATGAAGAAATGGCTGCTGAACTAGCCACAAATGGTAAGTAAATGAAACTTCAATTATTTTTAATTTATGTATGTGCAACAATAAAATTGGTTCTACAGAAAGTGCAAATCCTGTATTGGGCCTTCTGGAGGATCCCCATCTAATTGGCCACTTATGGTAGAATCATTAGGATAATTCGGTCACAACCTATTCATAACATTGCTGGCATTGTGGAAGACAGCATAATAGGTAATAAGTTGAAAAGATTTTTTTTTATTATATGTATGTATAGTATAATTTTTTATTAATTTAGATTTACAGGACTCACAAAGTGAAGACATGGATTTGACGGAAATTATATCAGATGGTGAAACATATCTGTCGCAGTCTCAATCGCTGACCCCGTCATTAAACGATATGTCACCAAGGTTATCGTCTGCCGACAAACCATCGCGGAGCTAAAAATAAAAAATTAGTAGAGATGTTTGAAAAATTCGGAAATTCTTTTGAACAAGCAATTGGGGAAGACAAAAAGTGTACGGAAGAACTGTTAGCTTTGGAGAGAGAAAAAATAAAAATATTTAAAAATATATGTAAGTGATAGTGGTATTTTAGATTTTTGAAAAATATTGATAAAAAAAGAAATCGTTCAAGTTTATGTTTTATTTTTTTATAATTTTTTTTTTAATATTGCATTTATTTGTTATTTTTTGTTTGGTGCTCAAAATATCTTATTGTTTTTTGTTTTTGTATACACTTGTTGAATAGTAGTAAATAGTAAATAAAATGAACTTACAAAAATGTAAACAGAATGCGTTTCTTATTTGTTCACCTTCTTTATTGCTGTCGTAAGAGTCTCCTTTCTGTTATTGATGGGGAAATATCAACAATCCAAGAAGAATCTATTTCATCTTTTTCTTTTATTAAGAAATTGTGCAGTATGCAACACGCCGTAACAATTTTGTTGACGTTAGAAATCTGATTGTCAACGCCTTTTCCAATGCGCCGGAATCTAAAAATATTTTTTTCTTATTAAACAAGTTTAACAAATTTTAAATATACTTAAATACCTGCCCTTTAAATGGTCAAAAGCATTTTCAACTACTCTTCGACTTTTCGATAAAGCATAATTAAATGGCTTTTGATTTTCCGTTTTATCAGGACGAAAAGGATAAGGTTTCATTACTGAAGCCGACAATCGAAAAGCTGAGTCTGCTAAAATGACAATAGGAACGTTTACTGAGCCCATTGGTAAGCTCAATTCTTTTAAAAGGGCTGTATTCTGCAGTTGTTGCTTTAAGGTCGAATTTTCATAAATGGTAGAATCATTACACCGTCCAGGGCTTCCCACGTTTATGTACATAAAATTATAACTGGAAAGCAAAAGTAAAATTATTATAAAGATACATACATAAGTACATACATAATATGTATGTATATAGATATAATAAACGCTACTATATACTTTGCATCTACTAATGCAAAAAACACAACAGAATACCAGCCTTTATAGTTAAAATAGTCGGTGGCATGTGCACCTTTAGGATGAACTTCAATATGACATCCATCTGCGGATAAACAAAGTTTAGTTTTTAATAAATGAAAAGATTACAATATTACTAATTGCTCCTAAGCATTGAGGAAATCCGAGTTGCAAGAAATCATTGAAAGAACGTAAAATCGTATTCCTGTCAAGAGGAAAATAGTTCATATATAGTGGACGAAGTACTCTCTAAGCCTCTTCACAAAATTCAATTAAAATTTCACAAACTGTAGATGTTCCAACACAAAAACTTGCTGCGATAGTACAATACTCGGCAGATGAAGCTAACGCGTATAGGGCAATAGCTATGCGTTTCTCCAAACTAATAGCCTTCCGAAAATTAGTGTCTTTTTTTTCGAACGTCCCCGGCCTCACACTAACCCACCCACACCCGACCGCGGAGGGCTCGTCCCCATTTTCTCTAAGGATTTTAGTAAGACACATAATTTATCAAAACTGTACCGGTTCATTCGCGTATTCAACTTATAATAAACAAAAATAATTTGAAACAATTTCATTACACTCTGTTTCCCAAAAAGTGCCAGTTCGATTCTAAACAAATTTATGTAATAAAAATGTAGCAGAGAATTATTGAATTCGCTTAAATGTATTTACCAAAGACCATACATCTCGTGTTTCCATCAGCAATTGTAAAATTGCCCACTGCTGGGTTAATTAAAAGTGCATTTTTTTCTTTGAGCATTCTTTCACGTTTTTTATATAAAACTACTTGATTTCCAAGCAGTTCTTCACTTTTTATAAATTGATCCACTATTTTAAAGTATTCTTTTACAATATTCAGAATAATTTTTAATTTATTGTTCATTTCTTAATTTTTCTTAAACAAAAACATCTGTTGCACTGTCATACATAAATGTTATGAATGTTAAAACCAGATTTAAGAAAACTTGTAGTGTGAACGCAAAATCAGCTGATTATTGTTTTAATGTTAAAACCAGGTTTTAACTTTAGGTGTGAAAACAGTATAACATATTAATCTGCACTTAATTTATTACTATTTGTTACTTATTAAAACATCTGAAAATAGCATCTAAAAAGTCAAAGGAGTGATTATATTGAAAAGTAATATGAAACAATGCATAAAAAATATGTAAGTGTGGCAAAATGCATAAAAATATACGTATCCTTCTCTTTCATTTTATCCACACCTCGCGTTGAGGTTTGCCTAATAATAATCGAGCAATTTTTCAATAATCGAGCAAAATTTCAACAATCCGAAGCACACTTCTTCGACGTTTGAAAGCAGTAATAAAAGCGAAGCGTTTTGGTTACAAGTGTTAAAACAGTGCCTTTTATTTGACTGCCCAAATACACGTTTGACATGAAATTCGTTTGTTTTGTTTTCATTTTTTGTTTTAAAAATATTTTTAAATAAAAAATTCTAAGTATTATACATTGTTTAAAAGCTTTTTAAATTATCTATAAGTCTGCATTAATATATATATTTTTTTTTAAATATTTCCATTTAAATGGAAATATCGACATTTGAGTAATCTCATAGCTAGTGTCCATATAAACGTTTGAGCCACTGTATATGTTTAGTTAAAAAAAGTACCTGTAAAAGATTTTTTGGATGAGAATTTGTTTTGTTTTTTATTTAATTTTTTGAGTTTTTAATTAAATGGAGTTTACACACATATATACATTTATATGTCTCCTTTTAAAATTTTGGTACTTTTGCAGAAAACCATAGTAGAAGAAAAGAAGGTTGTTTCATTCTCTCTTTATTTTTTAAAATTCACTATCTCACACGTAACGTAACGTACCGTAGCGAACGTTCGCTTTTTAGCATATGGAGAACAATGTAAACGATTACCGAAACGTTCTCTCTCGTTAGCAAAACGTAGCGACCTCTATAAAACAGAATTCTCCCACGTGACATTTGAACATGATAGCAGTGTTCGAAAAAATACTCAGTACTAGTACGCAATGTTTATATACTGTACTGAATGTCGTGGGTAAAGAACACAAACACATTCACTACAACGAGAGCAAAACTTTTCGTTTCTATTTTAATGTTTGTGAACATGTACGCAAACTCTAACATAACGTACTGAACAGAGTTCACAAACACTATTTTTTAGTGTTTGTGTACAAAGTACACTAAAAAGATCAGTACACAACGAAAAAATTGAGTTTTAGTGAACTTTTTTTGAGTACACTAACATTTTTAGTGTACGCGAAAATAGTGTTTGTGAACTCTGTTCAGTACGTTATGTTAGAGTTTGCGTTCATTTGTTGTGTACGTAATGTGTTTGCGTACGTGTTCACAAACACTTAAATGAAAGTTAAAAGTATTTTATCAGTTACGTACACAATGGTTAGTGTACAGTATTTTTTCGAACACTGCATGATAGATGATGTGCAGTGTTGCTACGAAAAAAATATTGTAACCAAAATTAAATTCGCTTTTTTTATTTTGTTTTTCAAATTTAAATTATAATTGAAAAAAAAGGAAACAAAATATAACAAAATAATATTATAGTCTTACTAATTAATTAATTTTAACAAACAAAACAAAAGCTATTTTTATAAGAAAAATAATAACCAAATCCGGAAAACACATTGAAAAAGAAAATAACCAAAAACGGCAACTCTGATGATGAGTGCAAATGTTTCTTTGCATTGTGTTGTATTCGCTTGTGTTTTGTTTCGTTTTTATTTGCATTCTTCGTTGACATATGTCCCGTTTTTAACGTTTCTATAACTACACAAACGTTTTTAGGGCTACGTAAGTTACGATTTTACGTTTCTTACGTATGCATAACCAGCCCATAAAGATTTTGACGTTTTCGTTAAAATAATGCTACCATATTAATTATAAATTTCCCACATTTTCTTTGAAGTCATATGAAAATAATAAATTCAATTCAATTGAAAAATATTTTGAAAAAATTTTATATTAAAATATTTGTGTTTAAATTGGAATCAAAGGTAAGACTTGTGATACATATATCAATACTTGCGAAGCTAATTTGAAAATATTATTTCAAGATTTAAAGAGCATGAGTTGTATTTTCCCCCAATGCGAAAATACGAAATATTTTTCCAAAAATTCAAACATACGGTTTTTTAAAGTCCCCACATTTCCCAAAAAAACGCCAGCAGTGGCTGGTAGTGTGTAAAATTTATGACTCTGATTTGCCAAAGGAGGAGGAGGATGTGCTCGAAACATTTTATTGAAAGTGATATTACAGTTAAAACGAAACGCTTGAGATTGGATAGAGATGCTGTTCCAATTAATACAAGGTAACAAGTAGTGTTCAAAATATGATTTAATACATAAAAGAAGATAGTCATTAATATTAAGTAATTTTAGCCAGCTAAATGAATTTATTGGCAATGAACAATATGTTGAAGAGTACCTTAAAGAATGTGATGATTTTTTGGAAGGGTGGGTAGACAATTGTATAGTAGTTTTTAAATTTAATAAATAACCATAACGATTTAGATGTAATGAAATAAAAAGCGAAGGAATATCCCAAAAAGTTGTAAGAAAGTTTTATACAAGTATAAGTACTCAAACTGAGTAAGTTGTTCTCAATTAGTGTTACATTTTGATACCGTACACCACTATAGCATTATATATTCATAATCATGTTTGTAATGCCCCACCATGTTCGCCCATGGTCAGCTGGCTATCAATGTAAGTGTTGTGTGCTAAATATCGATCAATGAGATTTGTTACACATATTGATACTAACTCTTCCATTTGAAAATCACTTAAAATTCAACAAAGCTGGTATAGGGTATCTTATGACGGGTGTAACTGACTATACTTTCATGTTTTATATCCATTATATTTGTCACGTATTCTATAGCATTTCACTTCAAGACTACCAATTAGAAATTGATAAGCAAGTATATAATTTAAAAGAAAAAATAGCATCTTTAGAATTTCAATTAAGTACTTTAACAAATAATGAAACAGTGCCAAAATTAAACCCATCAAAAAGTTTGTCCATGCTTCCGAAAGTACCCCGTTACAAATTAGAAGACATTGCTTTTGCAACTTCTCTTTATTCAGCAGGCCCACGTAGTTATAAGTTTTTACGTAAAAATGATTACCCATTACCATAACCATCGACGCTCCGCAGATGGGCTACAAAACTGCGTTGAGCCAGGCATACAAAAGCAATTCCTGTCTCATATGGGTTCTTTTGAATTAGATGTAGAACAAAAGTTATGTATTCTTTGTTTCGATGAGAGGAGTGGGCATATGACAGGAAAAATGACCTTATTCTTCAACCTAAAAGGATGGTTCAGGTGGCAATGGTTCGGGGTCTTCGTGGAAATTGGGAACAACCCATATTTTATGATTTTGATGTTAAGATGCAAAAAACCTTATTGTTAAATATTATTTCGGAATTGTACAAAATTGGATTTACGGTAGTTGCAGCTGCCAGGGATTTAGGGATTGAGAACCAACAGCTTTGGAGATCTATGGACATACATATCCCCAGAAAAAAGCTTTTTTAGACATCCTTCAGATGAAAATAAATTAATTTTTGTATTCGCTGATGTTCCACATTTAATAAAACTTCTGCGCAATCACTTTGTGGATGATGGGTACTTTTTTCGAAATACGATCTTAAATAAATCAACAATAGAAGAACTTATTTCATTGTGCCATTTTGATCTCAATATTTCGAAAAATTTATCTCTTGAAATGATAAATTTGAAAGGCGCAGGTATGTATACATTAGGAAGATATCTTAAAATAATATTTTAAAATTTTATCTTATTCTGCAGCCAGACAAAAAGTGAAAACAGTCACAAAGTTGTTTTCACAAACCACAGCAACGGCCTTAAAAAGATGTGCCCAATTAGGTTTATGTCAAGATGACCAAAAGTTCATTGAATGTTGAGAACTTTTTCAAATTGTGAATGACTGGTTTGACATATTTAACAGCAGAACGCCACATAAAGATTCCCTACCACTAAGCAAAGCTTATGGATTAGCTCTTTCCCAACAAAATGATGTGTTAATAACAATGTCTGAAGTAGTGAAGAATTTATTTGCGCCCCGTAAAAGTGGAAATCTTCTTCCATTTCAAAGAGGCATTATACAAAATAATAATGGCCTTCCGCCTTTTCTAGATCATTTAAAAAAAAACTATGGAATGAAATATGTACTTTCTGCCAAACTAAACCAAGATTGCCTAGAAAACTTTTTTAGCGCGATTGCATGACCATCCATCGCCATCGTTTAAGTACCGTTACCGATCATATCTTTTAGGTATATTTAAAAAAATTATATTTCTTTAAATTTTTTCTTAACAATTATTCATAAAATCAGGTCGCAATGAAAACATACTTTGTTCGGAAGCAAATGTTCAAAACTGCGAAGACAAAATCTTAGATTTTCAAACAGTAGATCCTGACGTGACGTTGTCAACAAATTTTTAACCCAATAAATCTAATCCCAATAGACGATGAAGAGCAAATATCTGTAGAATCTACTTTATATAAATCTAATTATGTTTATAGATTACAGAACATCAAGAAACAGAGCAGTTTTTGGATGATGTTAAAAATTTAAATGATATTGAATTCGATGGTTTGGAAAATTTTGCGGTTTATATGATTTTCAAAATGGGTCTTACAGAATTTGGCTTCAAAACTTCGGCACAAAAGGATGAAAATTATACATATATAAATTTATTGTCCGAGGGAGGTTTACATAAGCCTAATACCGATTTTTTAAAACTTTTGGAACACTTAAACTCAATTTTTTTAAAAATTAATGGAAATTCTTTAAATACTTGCCCAAATTACATGTTAAACTTGTTGGACTTAACTAATATAAATTTAGATATAAAAATTGTTAAAAGGTTTTATCTTGGACGAACATTTTTTCGAATTCGCTTTCTAAATCGTTATATAAAAGAAACTAAATATTTGTATACTAATAAAAATAAAAATGAAAAAATTATTACTTAATTAACCTTAAAAACTAGTCAATGTGTGTTTAATTATGACCGGAACTTAGTTATTCAATCGACCACTTTTAGCACAACATAATACAGTAACTATCATACTTGAATATACTGAATTATAAATGTGGCAACGCTATATATATGTATAGTTTATGAGAAAATAAAACTTCAAAAAACCTTATTTTATAAAAAAAAAATTTGATTGAAACTACCTTCTATATTCTTATACCATGGCAGAAAACAAGTTTTTTGTATAGAAAAAATATTTCGAAATTAAAAAGTTTTTAAAAATAAATTACTGGCAACGCTGTCCATACCTACGGTGACCATCCGTCCACTATTATAGTGGACAGTCCGCTATTTTAACCTCCTGTCCGCTATTTTTTTTTGCGTCAGCTATTTGTCCACTATTTTACCACACGTAATTTCTAAAAAGTATTTATTTTCCAAAATGTCCGCTTTTGTACACTTTTTGCACTAATTCGGTAAAATCGCTTATAATTATTAGCTGGAATTCCATACGAAATTGAGTTGGAAACTCTATATTTTGTCTATGTTGTAGATGCAATTCCATCTTGGTCTTCAGTTGAAAAGTCGTTAATAAAGGGAACAGAAATCAAAAATGATTTAATCATAAATAATAACGAATTTTTTGATGAATTATGTAAAAAATTATGCAAATGCTGAACGAACAGAAATATGGAAACAATCAGCATTAAATCCCGATAAAAAGACACTAATTATTTATCCATAATGACTGCAAATTATTCATTGCAAACAATTTAATTTTTGTTGCAATTATTTACAATCTGAACGGAGGTGTTTTTGATATTTTATAGGAATAAGAACTAAAAATGGGGATTGATCTGGCAACAAATTCTTTGTGAAACGTATGTTAACAAAAAGGATAGGAAAAACATTTATTAGGTCTTTCATAAAGCGGTTCAAAGCAGCGGGGAACAAAATTCAACGTAATTTTTGAGAATCGTACACTGGGAAAATAAAAAAAAATGTCTTTTTATAAAAAAAAAAAAGAATTACGATATAAAATGCGATAACACACAATACATTGTGCATTACCATCCATATTCTCTATACAAAAAAATCATATTCCCAATTTTCATCAAACATTTTGCTGCGTGTATTTGCAAAAAACAAAAAATCGTTCAAAAAGTTGCGTAGCGAGATCTTGCTTCATCAAGTGCTAAACGTCAACCACAGAATATACACAGAAGGGAAAGCAATGACGTATGACAAACTCTCATAACATAATTTTACTAAAATAGTTAGAGGGAGAAAAAAAATGAATTATAAGTTTTGCAAAGCAATGTGTTAGAAGCAACAGATATACAGACTGAAAACTGGCGGATAAAGTTGAAAAATTAAATGTAAACAAACATTGATTTTGTGTTAAAAAGGAAAATTTGGAATATTTTTTAATTTCTTCAATGAAAAGTTTAAAGATTCCTAAATATTTAATTATTAATCGAAATGTATGTGGTTTTTGGTCGGAATGAATATAGTTTCTTGTGCAAAAGGTAAGTAAGAAGCTAAATATATCAAGATCAAATAAGACATATTGCTCATAAAATTTTTTTCTTGCAGAACTTTGTGTATATTACTAGTATTTATTAATTTCTTGAATGAAAACATTAAATTTCGGCAATTTTTTTATTATTAATCGAACTCTTAGCAATTTCTCTTCACAATGAAATACGTTCCGTGTGTAATAGATAAGTAAAAAGAAAAATATAACGAAATATATACTCATAACTTTTTGTTTCAGGAGTTTGTGAATATACCTCTCAATTGATTAAATACTAAGTTAGTGACAATCGATGAAAGGTGTCACCAAATACATTAGTTCTGTATTACGTTTCCCCAATAAAACAGTTCATTTCCTTTCAAAACTATTCTATTATTCTACAAAAATATCATCAATTTCTACCAAAATAGAAAATAAAAACCCACCCTAAAATTTAACAAACATAAATAAACAAAATAGAAATAATCAGACAGAGACAGAAATACTTTTTGGTACTTGTTGGTAATATTTGCTGTCCCTTTCACACAATTTTAGTAAACGTCAAACTTTCGTTTCCCTTCTGTGTATATTCTGTGACGTCAACTGAATTGATTTTGTTCTCTGAGGTCAACACAAAATAACACACAAAGCAACAAACACACGATCATCATAAGAAACCACACAAGTAAGCTTATAGTGTATGTGTATCAACGGAGAGTCAGCAGAAATTTATTTGCCTATCACATGTGATACGAAATTTCAAATGTGCCCTTCACTGCTTTAAACTTAAATAAAAAAAAATAGTGTCAAATGTCAACGAACTTTTCTATTCGTTTGTAAGACCTATTGATAGCATTATGTGCAGAATGTATGTCTGCCACAGTTTCTCTGGTTGAACCATATCATAAATGTCAAATTTTTCACGAGTCTGAAGCATAAATCAAGCCGAATTTTATCATTGGCATACGTCGATGTTGAGGATCGTTGTGGCTTGGGGCATTACTACCTAGCTTCACACACCACTGACGTTGTGTGTGTGTTATTTTTATACATGTGTGGCGGGACCTACAGTTTAACACGTTGACTGCCGCGGCAATCAGAAAACTGACCAAAAAACGACAATTTGATTTTTTCACATTAGTGAGTACGTGATAACTCGTAGTTTGGCACCCTAGAAGGGAACGCAATCTACGAGTTATGTCGTAGTTGGCAGTCAACGTGTTAAAGTCGATTACGAACGACAGATTTTTTGAGAAACTTTTCATAAGAAGTCACCGAAGATACATTTTTTTATATTTTCGTTTTTGAGGTATGACCACGGGTTTGAACCGAGGCCTCACGTCTAATAAGCCAACACACTACCTACTAGACCACGGCTACTACGTAAGAAGCCTAGGCTCTCAAATCGATTTTGGTTGTGTATTAGTGAGTAAGAGAGAGAAAATGAGTTGAGAGCTTACAGTCGTAGAAAAATGTTAGTAATATACCCTATTTTGATTTTCATTTAATCCATATGCATAAAGTTATACATCTTTGACTTAATAATTAGGTGTTTTTTAGGGTACTAATTTTGGTTCATAAATTTCCTCTCCTACTAATAACTAACCTTTTAATTTTTCAAAAAAAAAGCTTTATGTCTATAAAAAAGTTGTTCTCTTTCCACATCATCTAAATTATTTACTTGACTATTAAAACAATCAAAATGTGTTTTAAGAATGTATAAAATTTTGAATTTTAAAAAAAGAATTTTTTTAACATAAATTATTTTTTGAGTATAAACATAAAAAAAAATATTATAGCATCCGCTGACATGTGTGATCGTCGCAGTCTGATCGACGACTAAATAAAAGAGCATAAGCAATGTGTGTGAATTCTCTCTGCACAAATGTACTATGAAATGGTAATCCCTGCTATAGATGTTACCCTCATGGTCCCATCATATTACCTGTATTTGTCTTAACATGGCGCCATGGATTTTCTATTTTATATTGGCTACTTGGTCGCCCTTTAGTTTCTGCAAACAATAAAGAACTTCTAAGTGTAACTTCTGTTATTATCTTGCAAGTCGCAATCAGTAGATCAGCGAGTGTCGTTTTATTATGAATGTGTTAGGAATGATTAATCCAAACTCTTTTTTATTAGTACAGTCAAGAAAGTTTGGCGTTACTATGCGGGGTGAGAAACAATAAATATTTATTTTCGAATATTTGTATGCCATCGAAACCCTTGTGTGTCACTCTTCAAATTATCTATGATAACATCTTCAACAAAGAAGCAGTAGTCTAAGGAGATATTGATTCCGTTCTGCAATCGGAGACTACACAAGCTAAAAACCAATTATCTTCATGTTCTTTCGTGGATGCAAACATCTCTGACCCTAATCAGTCTGTAGGCACTTTGAATTCCATCTCAATTAATTTTAAATTGCCTGATAGCGTTCCCAAATCTAATTGGAAAACTAACTCTGACAGCGATTTTGTATTCGAAAAGAAAAGTATTCTTCAAGATTCAACAAAAATAAGACCTGCTGAAATTGAATGCTGTATTTTATCAGAAAGCTTACGCAACATTTATAACAATGCATTTGCGTTTACAATAAATTTTTCAGAAATGCAAGCTCTCCCCGGCATGAACTATTTTAGTGGGGTATCATGTTCTACCTACTACGAAAGGTTACTGGTCTACTGCACTAGTGCATGTGATATATGAATTCTGTTATGCCACGTTCAAGAAGAAATTTAAATTCCTGCAGTAGTAACTATCGCAATTACTAACGATTAATCCAAATTCAGATGTTTCTCAATCATTAATACAGTAATTTTCACTTACCTGCACAACCAACTTTTGCACGATATTTTGTGCAGGTAAGTCAAAAAGGCAGTTAACGTTAATGCACTAACCTGCTCATTAATGCTGGTAAATGCATTTAAGTTTACTGCCCAAAAAAGCAACTAACAGCAAATAATTTTAATGAATAAAAATTGTATAGTTAAAACAAAAAGTCGGCTTCGACCTTTTTAGACCAAAAGGTGAATGTTCGAAAGTCGGTTTATAGAATCATATACGACTTTTTTAACAAAAAGTCTATTGTTCAAAAGTTGAAATCTATTAGGCAGCTAAATGAAATTTTTTTAACCAAAACCAGCAAAAGCTTCCTAAAATATTATGCACGTATCTTAAATGTGCAGGTATGAAGAATACACTTAAATTAAGAAATTTATATGGGTTTGGTAAAATAAATATACGAAATACAAATTTTGTGCACTTAAATGGAAAATGCACTTAAGTGAAATGCAGGTAAGTCAAAACTACTGTAACATCAAACCTGATCTATGACACCAAAAACAGATACACAATACAGAAATTAACCAGCAGTTACTAGGCTGTTGCAAAAGTACAAAAAACAAATACATTTACTTTTTTTGCTTACTTGCTTTATTAGATCTTCTCTTTATAAAGTAAAATGCTCTTTCTCTTATAAAATACAAACACAATAAATATTGTTTTTGTACGAAGTAAATACAATAAGTGTTAAAAAATAAAGAAAATGCAAGTGTTTGGAAAGACAGTTCTTAAACTACTTATTGAAATACTCAAGTATTTTGCAGGTTTTATATAATGTTGCATATCAAAATAGAAAAAACTAGCGCATTAAATCCCAATATTTTTATTAATTAAAATATGTTTGTATTTTTATCGGAAATAATAACAACGATATGCTTGTTAAAAATAAAAAAGAATTATAAAAATGAAAAATTCAATTTTATGAAAACAAAATAAAAACAACTTCAAAGTTCAAATTCATGCTAATGTGGTTAGGAAAAAAGTAACAAATCCATAAAGTTGTCAGTCAACAATCAGAAGATTTTAGATGCCTAAAAAACAATCAAAATTATGAAATTATTTTGGCAACTGGTAATTCATCTTAAGCACGTTTTTACCCGTTATATATCTACTAATCTCCTAGTTCATTTATTTCATGGGCAAGATCACAATAATTTACGTTTCCATGGACAAATATAAGTTGGTGTACTTTTTCTGGAGATTTACCAAGTACACTTCTGGTTTCAATAAGAGCTTGTCTGCTATTGGAAAATATTCTTTCTGATGGTGCGCTACTTGCTGGAATGCACAATATTTTACAGCTAAGGGGTGCGTTCGTAAATTCAGCAAATTTGTGCACGACTGCGGTAGTAATGCCAAGTTTTGTTGCTAATGCGTGATCAGCTGTTGCAAATGCTTTGCTACTGCACAAAACCTAAACAGAATTTGCTTTTTAGAACGTTCTGCAAAAGTTAAAAAAATTTTCTCAAAATTAACAATAATAAATATTATTGAAAATTTAGACGGTGGGTTAATAGAGTGTTTTGTACCATAGACTTCATCAAATATGTCATAGAATTCCCAGCAAGTTACGTTTTCTTATTATTCTAACTTTAATTATTTTATATGTGGTGTGAAAATTCAAAAATTTCCGGCTTATTTGTTCCTTTGTCATTTCAAAGTCCGATTTGATTTCTTTAATTTTTAATAAAACTTTTCCCCACAATACTGACCGACTCCATATCCAGTCTAGTCTGTATTATTAATTTTTGTATGTTAAATGTGAAATCTTTCTCGGAACTAAAAATATAAATAATTAAAATTTTCTATAACAATATCGGTTAAATTTGATTAGTTTTCCATTTTTCTGCAAATAAAGCAAAATTTTCTTTTGTTTAATAGCTTTTATATCACGAAACTACAATGTTGTCGAAGAAATGGTTTACAGCAAACTATTGCAACTGAAATCTAACTGTTGCTATATTTGGAAAAATTTGCGACAGTATTGCAATTTGTCTGCAAAAAAAAAACGTTCGACGCAAGTCAGTGCTGCCAAGTATTGCATTTTTGAACATTTGATTTTTATTATGCTGCAGGTTGCACTACTACTGCATTTACGAACGTACCCAAGGTTATATAAATTCGGGAACTGCATCTTTCGCGACTCCCACCATTGTAGTATATTGAAATCATCAACCATACAAACATTTGAGTTTTCGTACCTTGCGATTTCCTGCGAAAATGACTCGTGGACATGTTCAGCATGGTTAGGCTGCAAAAAATCACCCATTTTCGTTTTCTATCTTTCCTATAACATTCCATATCTTACTATGCCCCCTTTTCAAAGCAATTTTGAAAATATCATTTTTCAATTTTTCTTTAATATCACAAATATTTATCTAACATTAAAAAATAAAATAAACTTTTTGTAAATACATATGTATGTATTTATTATTAATAATATAACTCACTTGACAATTTCTCATTATTACTTTTTATTTTAATCAAAGTTTCTTAAAGTTAGGTATTTCAACCTCTAAACACTTCTTTGATCATAATATTACTGTTTCAACAATACTGCATTAAAACTACAAAAGTTTCCAAAATAGACCAAATATACATAAATAACGGTTAAACAAAGTAAAATGCAGTTTTTATTTTAATAATTAGTAATCATCTGCAAGAAAGAGAAATTAAAAAACCATAACCCTTGCTTGCATTTAGTTCTTAAAATACCTATAATGTAAAATAAGAACCTTGCCAAATACTTACAGTATATTAGCAAAAACAATTTTTACTTTGATTTACTTATAGTGAGCAAGAATGAGTAAATACAAAAACTTTGAGAGTATAAAGAGAATAAAATTTTGTTTTTTATTTTTTTTGTTTGGTATTTATTTGCTTTGCTTCTCTTTTGTACTTAGAATTAATATGAGAATGTTTAAAAAATCAAATGTTTTTGAATTTAAATGTACTTAGTGCAACAGCCTATTCAATACTTAACTATGTTTTTAAGACTAAACTAAATACATTCAGTTATAAAAAAATACAAAAAAAAATATAATTCAGTGCTTAAAAATGTTTTTTAAACAAAATAAATAAATATAAATAGGAACTAAAATTTAGTTAAAATAATAATATTATTCTTTGGAATTTATATTTACAAACAATATTTCGTTAAATGATTTTTCATTAACGCCGAGTTTTGATCTTTTATCGGTAATTAAAGCACGAGCAATAGAAAACACTCTTTTTGATGGTGCACTTGATGCTGGAAAGCAAAAATTCTGCAGGATAACGTATATAATAATGGAAATGCACCATTTTAAAACATTAAAATCATTTTGCTAAAATACATTAGTATTTTTATATTTATTTAACTCATTTTCTATTTTTAACTCATTCGAATTAGTTTCTTGTAAGGGTTGTATATATTTTTCAAACAATGAATATATTTTAGATGTATTTATTTCAGTAGGAGTGTGTGATATATTAACATCATTTAAATAGGGAACTAACAAAGATTTACATTTGGTATACACTTCTCTTTGCTCTTCTAAACTAAATTGAATGAGTTGATTTGTGGGTGGGAGTAAAAATAAGGCTAATTTATGAAATATTGTTATTTTGCTTTCTACTAAACTAATTAATGTATCATATAAGTTTTTTTTTAATATCTTGTATGAAACTTGGTTCATCATTACTGGTGGTGTTACATATTGTTTTTAAATTTTGTATATGAGGATAAACCAAATGAATTGTTACATAGGAGCTACCTTCAAGCTCTTTTGAAGCTTCCATGAAAGGCTTCAAAATTGCTATTAAATAGTTCAAATAATATTCTCTTATAACATATTTTTCTAAAAGATTTTTCTCGCTAAGTATTTTTTGTATATCATTAAAATTAGTTTTTAGTGATAATAAATTAAAATAAATTGTATTCCACCTCGTGGGTGAAAAACTTTTTAATGACGTATTTAATTCACAATTTAGTACCGATTTTTTAAATTTTTTATTAGTTTTGAAGATGTAGTAATAATTTAATTTCCATAATACATTTTTCTATGGTATTGTGAAGGAGATGATTAATGCAATTGATATTGTCATACTCATTTAAAGCCGCTTTAATATTGGCTCCTCTATCAGTTACCACAACTATTGGATCATTTAAACAACAATTGAACTCACTGAGTAAAGTCTCCAATTTTTGTATTATTATTTTTATTTATTTATTAAATAAATAATTTATTTTTAATCATCCTAGGCTTAAAATATTCTACGAATTATCATAAAACAAAGCAAGGTATATATTGAGAGGGGAAACAAAAACTTTTTTTATTTGCTTTCCATACAGAGGAGTCGGTCTAATATGCATACAGTGCTGTTCAATGAAATAGATTCACCATGATCTAACATCACAACCAAATCTGTACTTGCAATTAATTCAAGAAGAGTGACACTTCAAATTTTTAAAATGTAACGGAATTATATTCATAAGAGGTCAGTAAACAAAGTGCAGTTACTTTTTTACATATACTCCTTTGCATAAGAGATTTAGATATAGTACACCTTTCGGAAAGCAAGTGAATCAATTTTTTTGAACAGCACTGTATATAAAAGTGTATTTATTATTTTATGGAGAACTTACTTGTATTTGAAATTCCTTTCATTGATTTTACTCCCAACAACTTGTTTTTACATTGACCGTCCACAATAAAGTGAGCTGTCAAGGCAAGGTATGATATTTTTGAAAAATTTTCAGTCCATAAGTTACATGTTAGAGCATAACCAATTTTTCTTATTGATAACATTTCTGATTTCAGTTTTTCAAAGTGTATAGAATATCTATTTTCAACATTTCTAAAAATTGTTGATGGATGTGGTAGTAAAGTGCCTATATTAAAATTAGCTCCATATTTATTTCCAAGAGACAGCATTAAATGTGAATAAGCTTTTAATCCATTATCTTTTACTAAAGAATATGGCCGGATATCTTCAAGAACACATTTCGTTAAAACGTCGGTACAAGCCTTCTTAGCTTCTTGATTTGGTTCAATTACAAGATTTTCACTTTCACTTTTTAATAATGTATAGCACTTGTGTTTATTTAAATTTGAAAGTGCATTATTATTGTACTTATATACATTTTTACAATTTTTGCACGCAACAAAATTTACAATATCAGAATCATTTTGATCTTTAACCATACCAAAGCAATCCCATATCTTGCTTCGTCCTCTTTTTTCACAAATTTTATATTCACCTGACACAATTTTTTCTTTTATTTCTAAATTATTCATTTTTATATTAATATGCATATACCTATACTTCAACTTAATGCACTAATCCACATTCGTTTTACTATAAATAACAATAAACACTCAAAAATACTTGTAGTACAACAGATATTTGAGAGCAAGAAACAAATACAATACAATACCAAAGAATATGGATATACTTTATTTTCTTTGACAATACTCAACGCAAAACCATAAAGAACTGTTATTGTTTTTGTGGGTAGAGTAGATGAGTAAAAGCAAAAGGAGACAATATCAATTACACTCATTCTCTCATTCATACCAATAGTACATGGTATCTACCATGGTGTATTTGTTTTACAAATACTTTGTGGTGTACTACTGCACGTCTTTAAAGGCCGTGTCAGATAAAACTTTGTTGCTTTGCGTGACGTTTATAACTTTGACAGAAAAGCGTAAAGCAAAAGGTGTATGTCACAACAAAAACTTTGACAATACTCGCGTTGTTTGTTTATCTTTTAAAAGTGGTTGGCGCGTAAGTTTTGCTTTTAATATTTTGTGATTAAATAAGGACTAAAAATGGATTTTGAGTATTTATTGGACATACTCATAATTGTACTGCTAAAAAAAACTAAAAAACATAAAATTTAAGGACAAATATTAAAAAAATAAAATTTTCGCGCAAATTTGCCAAAAATATATACAAAATAATCAACAGCTGATTGTCAAATCGCGCAAAAAGATGAGAGATGCCCAACTTTTCGCTTTGCGTTGCGCAAGGCAAATCTAACAGGTAAAACTATGTCAACAGCTGATGCGTTTTTAAATGTCAAAATTTTGTTGTTTTTTTGTTTGTTTTGTTTCGATAATCATTTTCGCATTTATAAACCCTCATATGTACCGGATGTATCCTTAACGATACGCACTCTAGAAATTCTTCAGGATTACTATTTCAAAGCCAATTTTATTAAATTTTTTGGAAGATGATTAATAATATTTAAGCTTTTAACACTAAATCCATATGTCTTTTAAACTACAACCTAGATTTACTATATTTATATTTATTTAGACGAGGCTGATGAATTACCCAAAAAAGATTTCGGTCTCTCCAACTAAGTGCCAAAACTATGACCAATAACAAATAACGTTAGCATCTGCCATTTTTATCGATGGCCATATAAAAACATGTTCTTTAGATAAAGTGGAAATGTTATTGACTGCATGGAATAATTTTTTTTTTAATTTATAGGTGCCCCACTATTGCGTAATTAAGCATGACATAAAAATCAAAAGAAATTTCAATATATAAAATGTATTTAGTTTTTTTAATTGCTTTTATTAATTTCCTATAGAGGTTTGAGGGTTAATTTTTTTGACATTACGCGTACGCTTTAACAAAAACAAAATGCCTGTTGTTTTTGCATTGTTGTACACTTACGGTTACCTGTTAGATGTACCTTGGCGTTGCGTTAAAAGCTGTTTATGTGACAAGTGCCATATAAACATGTACATTTATCTTAAATGTCAAAGCGAATTTGTAACGCAACGCGAAGCAAAAGTTCTATGTGACACGGCCTTAAGGCCTCTGGACACGATCAAATAAAACCATCAACGTCTTATATGTGTGCGTGTTGTCGTTATATACGTATACGTTGTCGGCTTTGATTGATGAAAATCAAAACATTTTGATTTTTTCATTTGACGAATTTTTATTTGATCGTCTCCAATTCTGATTGACAAGCAATATCTCATTTGCTTAGATATCGTCGTAATGAACACATCATCCATGCGCGGATAAACAAACAAATATTTTTTTATTGTGAATAATGTAATAGCAAACAAAGAAATATTTTGTTTTATTGTGAATGTATATCTGTGTATATATTTTGTGTGTACATACATAATTGGTCATTACAACCCTTCAGTCAGGATTATTGACCTAGTTTCTCACACCACTTATGTTGTGTGTGTTAATTTTATACATAAGTGGCGGGATATATAGTTTAAAGTCGACTCTGAATGACAGTTTTTTGAGAAGCTTTTCATGGCAATTTTATTTACTCTCAGAGTTTTTGCCAGAAATCTGCTGAGAGGAAATCGCCGAAGAAATACTTTTTGTATTTTGTTTTGAAGTCTGGCCTGAGGCTCGAACCCTGGCTTTACGTCTAATAAGCCAACACACTACCTACTAGACTACGGCGACTTGCAAATATTTTGTGTGTGCATATTTTATATTTTGTGTGTATATTTTGTGTGTCATCCGATGAAGACATTTTACGAAACGAACACTACAAAATCAAAATGCAAATGATGATTGACGAATTTATTTGAACGTCTCCTTTTTAACTTCAATCGCACAACACTCACACTTATGCATTATTCGACGAATTTATTTGATCGTGTCCAGGCCTTTAGTGTGAATGAGCCAATTCACATTAGAACATTTGTGCTGCACAGCACAGCACAGCACAAAACTAATACATACACATTTTTAAAAATCAGGGTTGGCAATTTTTTTTTCAACAGAGTTCGATCAGTCGTTAATTGCACTTAAAAAGAATAAACATGAATAAGGAAGGAGGATGGACACGTCAGCAGACTATAACATTAATTAAAGAAATGAAGCAGCACGAATTGCTTTACAAAGCAACTCATCCTGACTATTTAAAACAATACAAAAAAACGAAGCATTGTCAAAAATTGTTTTAGCTCTAAAAGAAATAAAACCCAAGGTAAGTGTAGATGATATTAAAAAAATTAAAGTTTTGCAGCAACAAGTTTCCCGAGAAAAAAAGAAAATGAGAGCGACAATGAGGAGTGGCATGGCAGCTGACGAAATATATGTATCAAAACTTGGGTGCTTTAATGAACTTCATTTTTTAATGGATGCCAATGACGAAATTCGAGGCCAGTCAAATTTAGAAATAAACGTAAGCAAAATTTAGTAAATAGTAGGTAGTGACAAAGTGGTTTTTATTCACCGTTCTTAAAAGAATAAAATTCATATTGTTATTTTTTTGTTTTGTTTTTAATTTGTCATCCTTTTTTGTTTAGCTGGATGACTCATTTTGTGAAAACGAGGACAATAGTAGTAAAAAAAGGTAAATTGTTATTTATTCTAAATTTTATTTTATAACTAAATTTAAATTTTTTTTTTTGTCTAAGTGTTCAAGATCGGATGAGGTAGCAGCACTGCGGCAATCTGCGAACAAATCAATAGAACTTGTGAACAGCTTAATTAGAAAAACATCGTCTACAGAGGAACCAAAAGAAGAAATTTTTTGCAAGTTGCTTTGCTGCGAGCTAAAATTGGAGTCTTACGATAATGTTACTACAGAGGTACTGCTGATGGTGCGAAGAGCGAAAGCTGACGAACGTAAAAAGCAATTCCAACAGGCACCATGCCAACAACGTCTTTTTGTTTTTAAACCACCGAAGCTACCGAACGATTTCCGCTTTCTTCATTGTCAGAAAATATTAGCTATTCCCCGATTGAATCAAACAATACCACGTTGATGGAAACAAACGATTGTGCTGAAAGTATGACATATAATGATAAAGTTGAAATTCAATCGGTGAAAATAATCCAAACTAATGATATTTTAAAGCAAGCCATTGAAGGTATTTTTGATAATGAAATATAATAATAATGAATAGAAATAATAATAATGACTGAATGGAAATAATAATGAATAATAATAAGAATGAATAGTAATAATAATAAAATAATAATAACAATGAAATATATATTAGCTTTATATTAACATAAATATATGTATCTATATATATATATAAGATAGATATAGATAGCTTTTTCTTATACATAAAACTGAAACTGTGATCCTTGAATAATCAAAAATAAAGCAACAATGTTGAATTTTCAAATAAAAAAAAGTTTTATTTTATAATTATTCCGCTTGTAGTTATTTCACAAAGCTTTTAAAAATTTATTTTCCGAAATTTCACAAATTGTTAATATAATATTTACAGTTTTCCCTTATTACATAAATTCTGAGTAAAATCTGTTCTTATTTCCTCATAGTTTCTATTATTATTACTTGATCCTGCAATATTTTGTGATCCAGTAGCCGTGTCCGCATTATCAAAATCCATATTTTCAGGATATCTTTCGCTATTGTGCATTAAAAAATTGTGGAGAACACAACATACTTGCACTATTAAAGTTGTTTTAGCTTCTTCATGTCGAATTTGAGTTTCCAGGATACGAAATCGGTTGGACAAAATACCAAAGGCACGTTCAATATTTTGCCTAGCACGGCTTAGTCTGCTATTAAAAGTAATTTTCTCTTTCGATAAATTCGTGTTGATGTATGGTGTTAACATATGCTTCCCATTTGGAAAAGCATTATCGGCCACTATGACGTATGGCAATTTCCTGTTGCTACCAATAACTTTTGGTTCTGGGAAATTAGAATCGTTCTCTAATATGTACATCAAATCCGAACGATCTAAAACTCCACCATCAGAAATTCGTCCATTACACCCGACGTCAATGTATAAAAATTTCCCATATGCATCTGCCAAAGCCAACAGGACAATGCTTGTGAATCCTTTGTAGTTATAAAATAAATTGGCTCTCTTCTTTTTTGGCTTGAATTTTATATTCTTCCCATCAAGGGCCCCTAAGCATAAGGGGAATTGCCACCGACTTTCAAATTCATTGGCTATTTGCAGCCATTTTTCTTTTGATTCTGGAAAGTTTTATTGAAAATATTAAAAACAAAAGAAAATGCAGCAAGAAAATATAAATGTCGTCACTTTAACGTGCTAACGAAATAATTCCTATTTAATTTTACGGGGATACAAAAAAATGTCCAAATTTTTTAGCTTAATATTTTTTAATCTGGCAAAAAGTGGACTTATTATATGTACATACTTGTAAAAACTCTTTCTTCATATTTCTATAAATTGCACTACACTTCCATAACAGCAGAGCTTAAATAAGATGCAGATAATTTACTATTTTCTGCAAGTTCTTTCAATGTTTCCCCTGTAGCTAAAAATCTTAGGGTTACAGCCAATTTCTCCTCAACGGGAATACATTTTCTCATGCATGTGTCAGACCGTTCAATATCTTGTTTTACAAAACCTAATATTTTTAAAAAACAGTCTTGGTCCATGCGTATGAACGAAGTATACGCTTTTGCATCGTCATACAAATTGTACTCCTTGAGGAGAAACTGGATGTTACCACCAGAATTAACGCCATGGCTTAATCCAACAAGACCTGGACCGGCTTTCTGCCTCTTCCTCTAGCAGTAGTGCTGCAGCTTCCAAATTGCATGCACTTGAAATTCCGCATAAAATCATCGCCAGTGTTTCTTTATTTAAATTAAAAACTAAAATTATCCGTTTATTTGTTGTGTACGCTTAAAAAGCCAAACATCAAATGAATGCAAAAACACTTATACATACAAAGCTGTGTATACGTATACAACTCATGCCAAACTAACATTCATCCCGTGTGAATTGAAAAGAACAAAAATTGTGCGACTAAAAAATATGCTAATGTGAATTGGCTCAATGTTGCTTGATGTATAACGACATAACCACAGTGTAACCAGTGGCGACAATTATGACGTTTGAAAAACGCTTAAATCAGCAGTTTTAACCCTCCTCGTAGAGGGAGAAAAAAAATGTTAAAAGTTTTTGCAAAGCAAATGTGTTAGAAGCAACAGATATACAGAGTGAAAACTGGCGGATAAAGTGGAAAAATTAAATGTAAATAAACATTTATTTTGTGTTAAAAAAGGGCAAATTTGGAATATTTTTTAATTTCTTCACTGAAAAACTTAAAAGTTCTTAAATATTTAAATATTAATCGAAATGTGACTGGTTTTTGGTCAGAATGAATATAGATTCTTGTGCAAAAGTTAAGTAAGCAGTTAAATACATCAAGATGAAATAAGACATATTGCTTATAAAAATTTGATCTTTTAGAACTTGTGTATATTACTAGTATTTATTAATTTCTTGAATGAAAACGTTAAAATTCGGTAATTTTTTCATTATTAATCGAATTCTTAGCAATTTCCCTTCACACTAAAAAAGTTCCGTGTGCAAAAGGTAAGTAAAAATAAAAATATAACAAAATATATACTCAAAACTTTTTGTTTCAGGAATTTGTGAATATACCTTTAAATTGGTTAAATACTAAGTCAGTGACGACCGATGAAAGCTGTCATAAAAAATACATTAATTCCGAATTACGTTTCCCTAATAAAACGGTTCATCTCCTTTCAAAATTATTCTAATATTCTACAAAAATACCAAAAATTTCTACCAAAATAGAATAATAAAAATCCACCCCGAAATCTAAAAAAAAACATAAACAAAACAGACAGGCAGTCAGAGAGGGACAGAAATACTTTTTCGGTAATATTTGCTGTCCCTTTCTAAGTGAGGGTTAAACGTCAAAACCGTGACGTATCTGTATACCTGTGGACATAACAATAAGAGAACGTAAAATAGCAAACAGTAATTCACTATTTTTTAGTGTTTGTGTACAAAGTACACTAAAAAGATGTACGCGAGAGTTTATGCTCTCATTCAGTGAAAGAGAGAGAGATTGAGAAAATGGCCAGTTTTTATTTGTATTCTTAAGCGAAATATGTCTATTATTCCTAAAGGATAATAAATGGCATCAAAAACCACAACGCCGCGATCTCTAAAAATACTGAATGAACTCTCGCGTACACTAAAAATGTTAGTGTACTCAAAAAAAGTTCACTAAAACCCAATTTTTTTCGTTGTGTACTGATCTTTTTAGTGTACTTTGTACACAAACACTAAAAAATAGTATAGGAAACTTCCGTCTGATTAAAAACTTCTTACATTGCCTCCGGCAGCTCCAGTGGATCGCTACAATCTCTCAGGATTCTCCTTTTCACTCTTTCTGAGCGCTTTTCTCCTAATAATAGAAATATCAATATTGCTGTTGACATTGTATTTATTTCTTAACATAAATAATTTAAATTTTTAACAAAATTTTCTTTTTATAAGTATTTTGGTAATTTTTTTTTTTCAAACAGCTGATTCGAACATTGGTTTTAATTTACGTTCGAATTTAACGAAACCAACTTGGTTTCATGACACCAAATGAAACCAACATTGGTTTTCAAAAACGACAATCACGAAAACCGACATGGTTTCTACGACAACCCCGAATAATTTAAAACAATTTTATTTTATTTTTTATTTAAATTCAAAATCGAACTGCTTGGCTCGGCTGCCAAATATATAATTTTAGTTGTCTTTTTCTTTTTCCGATTTAATCAAGTATTCATGTTTTATCATGTTTTCAGTCCGCTTACTATATTTACTTTAGCCCTACGGGATCGCCTTAATCCTTTCGAATGCGATCCCACATGCATTATATAGGTTTATATATAAATATTGTCTGTTGGTGATGGTGGGTGATTGATGTTGTTAGATGATGAGAATAGAGGAATGTGTATAGTTTGTCAATAGATTGAGTGTTGCATAGTAATGCTGATGGAGAATATGGGAGTTTAGAATATTTTGGTAGAAATTGATGATATTTTGGTAGAATACTAGAATAGTTTTGACCATAAAACGGGTTCTTGGTTAAAAGGAGATAAACCGTTTTATTGGGGAAAAAGAACTAATGATTTGTTGACACCGTTTTATTGGAAAATTCGGAACTAATGTATTTGGTGACACCTTTCATCGATCGTCACTAACTTATTATTTAACCAAATTCCTGAAACAAAAAATTATTAGTATATATTTTGTTATATTTTTCTGTTTACATACCTTTTGCACCCGGAACCTTTTTCAGTGTGAAGGGAAATTGCTAACAGCGTTGCCGTTTTGGTCTAATTGGACCAAAATTGGTAGTTTTTATTTAAAAATGCTACGATTGGTAGTTTGGTTGGTTTGTTCAAATTTCATTTATTTTTTGGTAGGAAGATTTGAAGTTAGGAGTATTATTTATTTTTAGGTCTAAAAACGAAAATAAAATGTTTAAGTAAGAAAATATGTAGTTAGAAACCCTGTTTTAACGTTCCTTAACGTTTAACATATCTGTGTTTACATAAGGAACAACGAAATGTTTGTTAATTTTAGCAATAAAACGTTAATTTCATACTGAATAATTAAAATTTACTTAAATTCAAATTTTGGTAGGATTGGAATAATTTTAGTAGGTTTTAGTAAGAATATTGGAGGGGAAAACTTTTTCTTTGTGGCAACGCTGATTGCTAACAGTTCGATTAATAATGAAAATATTACCGATTTTTAACTTCCTCATTCAAGAAATTAAAAAATATTGGTAATATACACAACATTCTGTAAATAAAATTTTTATGAGCAATATGTCTTATTTGATCTTGTTATAAGTAGGTTCTTACTTACCTTTTGCAGAAGAAACTATATTCATTGTGATTGAAAATCACACACATTTCGATTAATAATTAATTATTTAAAAAATTTTCAGTGAAGAAATAAAAAACATTCCAAATTTTCCCTTTTTAAAAGAAATTAAATGTTTATTTGCATTTAACTTTTTACTTTATACGCCAGTTTTCGATCTACATATCTGTTGCTTCTAACATATTAGCTTCGCAAAACTTATAACATTTTTTTCTCTCTCTACCGCAGGGCACTGCGAGATTAGGTCGCTGACGGGGATCTGGAACAGATCCCAGCCGAACTATTGCAGGGTATGTTGCGATGAGGAGGAGTTAGAGACTATCGAACACCTCCTCTGTAACTGCCCAGCCCTTGGTAGGTTGAGGTTGAGGACCCTTGGCAGAGCCTTCTTTGAGAGCTTGAGTTCTGTGTCGAGAGCCGACATCAAGGCTCTCCACAGATTCATTAGCAGTTTGAGCTGGTTGAGAGGTGCTAGGGCTTCATAAGTGTAGTCGCGCGCTCAACCCTTGTTTGTGTCTGTTTCTTTTTGTGTGATTCCCATCCTCCCCTTACCCTTATGCCCTCCTTTCATCCTATTCCCTCTATTTCCTTCCCTCTCCAAGGACGTTGTACAATGGGTCAATTTCGACCTCCGGGTATTGTACTTGTCTTAACGGACAAGTACACGTCCTCTAACCTAACCTAACCTTTCTCTCTCTAAACGGTTAAGGCTGCTGTTTTGGGCGTGTTTAAACGTAATAATTGTCAATTCTGGTTACTGGGTGCCTAACAGTGTTTTCACATTGAGTGGTTTTAGCGCAAAAGTTGGTTTTAACGTTAAAACCATAAATAAACCTGGTTTTACCATACAAAATTATTGTGTTTAAACCATCTTAAAACCTTTTTTGAATTGGTTTTAAATAGGTTTTATGAATTACAATCTTGTTTTCGATGTACTAAATCAGAGCTACCAACATAGAAATGTTGAAAACAGCTGAAAAAAAAAACAAAAACAGCTGTTGCAGTCATAAATATCATGAATGTTAAAACCAGATTTAAGGAAACCTATAGTGTGACCGCAAAATCAGCTGAAAAAATCAAAACAACAACAGCTGTTGTGCAGTCATAAATGTCATGAATTTAAAACCAGATTTAAGAAAACTCGCAGTGTGAACACAAAATCAGCTGATTATGGTTTTAATGCTAAAATCAGGTTTTAACTTTTGATGTGTCAGTTTCAATCTGTCAGTGAGCGCGATTAGACCTGGGGCCGAATTACCGCATTCGTGATCGAGTAGAATTATTCGTAATCTTTCTTCTTTAGATTACCGCATTCGATATCGAAATTTGAGATGATAGCATACGATAACGAGTGTGTAATCGAATGCATATTTTTGAAATGTCATTCGTTAACACTGCAGCTATCGAAAAGAAATATTATTACTTAAGCGTGTATAAAAAAACCAAAATATTTGTTTCTATAACTTGTTTTCTTTTTTTTTAAGTTAAATAAGAAAAAAAATATTTAAAGGACCAATATAAACAAAATAAATGGAAAACAAAAGGATGAAATGGCTCAATTCATGGTGGAGCATCCTAATTTGGCCAAAAACAAACTGCAACCAAGGAAAAGCAAAATCAAAAAGGTTGTGGGAGCAGCTAAAAATGAAATTCACTCACGCAGGAGCCGGCAATGATAGTGACCCACTATCACTTTTGTCTCGGATTTGTTTTCTAATACGTATAGTATTAGAATCATCCTCTGAGTCGGACGACAATAAAGAAAATAAAATATCAAATGACATTTTTTTAACAAATATGCATAAATATTTAATATACCGGCGAAAATTTTGTTTACTTTTCTTCTTATTCTTCTTCGATGATTGCTTTTTAATGTATTAACATATGTTTTTTATAAAACATGTGTGTCAATTCTATTACATACTAGAAAAAATCTTGTACATTTTATTGTAATTTCGATATGAGAGCTATCGAATGCGGTAATCTATCCATTCGATTCATCACTAAATTGTACTCGATACGAAAGTCTGTTCGATCACGAATGCGGTAATTCGGCCCCTGTTCTTTGCTTAACCTCACTTCGATTGGCTTTTTTTAGGTGAATCAAAACAAAGCAAGAAACAAAACAAATAACATATTTACAATCTGTTCAGTGATCTTCTTCTTATTTATTTTAAATATTTAAGAAAAGTTATAAAGACTAAAAAAAAATTAACTAGTGATCTAATGGGGGAAAAAAGTTCCGGCGACCCTCCGGATTAAATTACTCTCAAGGAATACACCAGCATCGTTACACCTTCCATTACAGCCAATATCCACATAAATAAATTTACAATTGGCGTCCACTAAAGCCATCAGTATTATGCTATTGCCTCCTTTATAGTTGTGGTAAAACGCACCGTCTTTTCGTGGTGTCCGAAAATTTATATGCTTACCATCTAAAGCACCTATACAATTTGGGAATTGCCACTTTACAGCAAATTCTTTAGCAATTGTTTCCCATTCTGTTGAGCTGCTAGGAAACTAATTTTAAGAAAAAATAAAAACGTTCACTCTTGCATACATACATACATATATGAAAATTATATTTTCGGTGTATAACCATAAGAAACTATATGTTAGTGTACAATACCTTTAAACATATTCCGATCATTTTTTCCGTAATACTGAGGCAAACTTCAGGAACTATGGAAGATATCATGGAAACAGACACTCGTGTTTGATAATCTAAGCTAATAAAAGATTCACCTTAAATATTATATTTAAATTTGATTAAAATTATAAAAACATGATTTTAAATTATAGTTACTTACCAGTAGCAAGAAAACGCAATGTTAGTGCCATTTTTTCAGCAGGAGTAATAGCATCTCTCATTACTGTATCGGCACGCGTTATATCTTTTTCTATTAAATTTAATATGTATGAAACAAATTGGGGATGAAAATTTGTTTTTAAATCTCCTTTAAATCTCTTTTGAGAAAAAGAGATCTATCGGAGATGTGAATTATAATTACTTGTACGTAATTATAATTGTTGGGATGCGTGTTGTGGGAAGAGAAAAAGAAAGAAATAAATTTATTTCAGTTTCTTTAAGAATTTAGAGAGAGCGAGAAAATATAGAGAGAGTGACTAACTTTGGTTTCTTACCTTTTCTTTGTGATGGTTTTATTCCAAGGAAACTGTTAGATTTAATTATTTTTTATCACTTATCATTTATTTTTTTTTACAAACAATTTGAAATTTGGATTGCTGAGTGTTATAATATTCAAGGTAAGTAGTTCAGGTAAGTATAATTATTTTTGGTAAGTATAAATTTCTATAATTAATTCACTTTTTCTTTCTATGATCGATATTTTATTATAGCATATAGGTACAATTTAAGGTAAGTATAATTTTACGTGATTCATTTCTTCCTTTTATTTATTTTATATAGGTATAAATTTAGTTATAGTTCACTTTTTTTTTCAATTAACTAAATTAATTTACATTCATTTAAATTTAAATATTAAATATGAGGTTTAAAACATAGACGATTTTACTTTAATTCAATCTAATTTTATGCACAGTTATTTTGAGTGACAATATAATATTACAGATTTTGGTTGCACTTTATTTTGTTTTATTTAAATGTTTTTGGGCACAATTTTATTTGTGTAATTTTTATTAATTTTGTTTAATTATTAGTTCACCATTAGTAGTTGCTATGATAAGCGCAAGATGGTAAGTGATGTTTTTAAAATAAACTTTTCGTTTACCAAACCTCTCTTTAGTGGACAGCTTGGTTAACGGCACCTTTCTAAACATTCCAACACAATTATGTATACAAAAAGTTGGAGACATTTCTTCAGTTCCATGGAAATTTTATTATTATTGGAATGCTTATAGGGTATGTATTGTTCAAACCTCGTTTGAACAATGTATTTAAATTGTTCTTTAGTCATTCTTAAATAATTTTTATAAGATGCTTCGTCGCTCAAAAGTAATTCATTTTCTAAAAACGAAAAAGAGCCTCGGTCGTTCCGGCACTTCCTCCAAGGTTTCATCCATTGTATTTTATTTTTGTTGGGACTACGAAGATATGTAGCCCTCTCACACAAATCTGTCAGACCTTAAAATATTATATATTTTATTTAAAAAAAATATATAAGTATATGTATATACATGCACTACAAACCAAGAAGTATTTCCTCTTTGTCACTATCATCAGAATCCAATTCCATAGCTTCTTCAATACATTCAAATATATCTTTTAATATATTTTCGTTTTCCGTGCTCATTTTTGAAGCATTTTGTTGTGTTTGAACCTAGATCAAGATGCCAAGTAAAGTAACAACTGTCAACAGCACTGAATATATACAGAATGGAACACTCAATTTTGTTTGTGTTTCCCATATAAACAGGCAGGCAAGTGAAATAGCCTGTGTTATAAAAACAGGCAGGCAAGTGAAATAGCCTGTGTTATAAAAACAGGCAGGCAAGTGAAATAGCCTGTGTTATAAAAACATCAAATTAATGTACATTAATGTAATGTTTGATTTTAAAGTACATTAATGTAATGTTTTTATAACACAGACCATTTCACTTGCTTGCCTGTTTCCATGGAAAACACAAACAAAAGCACTGAATTGGCCTGTGTTATAAAAACATCACATTAATTATCAAAATTTTAATTTTTATGAGCAGTACGTCTTATTTTGATCTTTTAATATTTAGCTCCTTAATTACCTTTTGCACAAGAAACTATATTCATTGTGACCGAAAATCACCCACATTTCGATTAATAATAATATATATTTAATGGTGTTTTCTTTTCTACAAAGAAAATGTCACCCTCTTACAAGGTACATTAAAAAAATTGCTAACCAACACTGTTGTAATGTAATTTTTTATTTGAGAAGAACAAAACACAAATTTTAAAAAAGGGTATGCCCTGTGTTTACCACTTATTAAGAAAATGAATGAGGAAATGCCAATTTGTTCAAAAGATGACGAAGATGAATCTAATAACTGATTTATTTCAATTTTCGCAAATAAAATAGATGCAGAAATATCCATATTTAAAAATATGTTGTATTTTTTGATTTGTTTTCAATAAAATATGTAAATATGAAAAAGGTGTTGCTAGATCGCTAATTTTTCGACTTAATTTTTTGAGCACTTTTTTATAACCAAAAAAAAATTTTAACACTGTTCTAACACTGAATACAATTTTTTTATATTACTGACCATGTAGCTTTAATAATGTAATGTTTCCTTAATGTTACTCCACAAAACAATGAAAAAATTAACTTAAAAATTGGATAACGATACCAGGCGACTTTTTTTTAAATTTCATCTGGTAACCCTATAAATAAACAAAAGTCATCTGCTTTACAGGGTATTATCAGCACTCTCGATTTATACAGGGCATAAAATGCAATGCCCTCCACCATTGGCAAGTGCGAATTATTTAGAATAAAACATACCACCCTTTTAGAGGGCGAAACATTTTTAAGAAACAAACGCAAAATTGCATTTTGCGTTAATAAAATGCACATTTTTTGGTAGAAAAGAAAACACCATAAGAGTCTTTAAAATTTTCATTGAAGAAATAAAATAAAAGAAATAAATTTTCCCTTTTTTAACATAAAATAAATGTTTGTTTACACTTAATTTTTCTACTTTATCCTCCAGTTTTCACTTTGTATATCTGTTGCTTCAAAACGTCAAAATTATCATATCTGTCAAAAGAACTGTCAGCAGAACGACGCGATAAAAGAAAACAAAATTTCTGAAATCAATTTTTTACGTGCAAAAGCGAAAGAAAGTTTAAAAGAAAATGCAAAAAAGTTTTTGAAACTTGTTTCGAAACTAATTTCAACGTGCAAAAGGCGTCTAGCAGCGAAAAAAAGATCCAATGCTGATCTCTGTAGCGTGCCTTTACTAAAGACGCAATTTTATCTGGCAGATAACTTGTTTTTCATTCTTATAAGCACACAATAATGTAAAAGTGAGCGTAAAGTTAAATAGATGCCTATTCTACCAGTAACTTTTAAATTTGAGTTTATATTTAAACTTGACACATATGTATATATAATTTTCAATAGGTCAACTTCAAATAGGAACAAAATGCATAAAAATAACAAAAAAGAAAGCAAGTCGTTGCTAATGCGCTTTTAAAGGACTGGTTTAATTTGGTAAAAATTATTGATATTGCTCCAACACTGCCGTAAGTTTAAAAAAGTTAACTTTAAGGTTCACTTTAGTCAAAGTTTTAATTTTAATTAATAAAAATTATCGTGTTCCTAAACATACTAATTTTGAAACACAGAATCTATTTTAAAAATAAACAAATCAGAATTATTGAAAGAGTTTCGAACTGTGTTGACATTTCTCTTGAGTAAGGATTCGCAAATAATCACGAATCATTTTACGCTAGAACAATGCTTCCTTTGAAGAAAAGAAAGAAAACTTTAAATAAATGAATAAATAAGTAAACAAATCTTTCCGTAAAGTTCCTAGAGCACTTGGTCCATAATACTGTCAACATCATCCATTCCAATTGATCATCGATCATTTTTCTTTCAAAAGGTGCAATGAATTGTTGTTACGTTGAATGGTGACCACTATCGAGGCACTCTGCCGATTTTTTTGTTTCTAAAATTTATCAGTTAAGCAACCCTGGGTTCCTATTCCTATTACCATAGAATTTGAATAGTTCGCAATGGAATAAACCTACAGTGGGAAGCAACGAATTGTAAAAATATGACTTAAAGTAAATTTAGGTTTCGTCAATAAATGTTAATCATTAAAATGACTATAATCTTATATATTATGAGAAATTTATAAGTTTAAATCTAAAAATGTAATACAACAAAAACGGTTTGAAATTTTGAAGTACAATTGATCCGCTTATTTCAGTCGTATCTCGGCATTGGCATCACGAATATTGGCTTCAGCGTTGCCAGTAATTTTTTTAAAAAAGCTTTTTATTTCTGGAAAAAAAACTTTTTTTACAAAAAAAAAACTTGTTTCCTACAAAAGTACCAAAATTTAGAAAGGAAACACCGGAGCTCGATGTTGTTGTTTCTTTGCTTCTTTTGCCCGGAGCTAATAAAATACACATTATTTTATTTAAAAATTGTAAATATTTCTTATTATTATCAAATTTATTGAAAAAAATTCAAAATTGAATTTTGCCGAAAAAACTTGTTTTGTTAGAAAACAAATTTAATGAAAACTTTCCCGCATTTCAAAAAACTTGGAAAAAAAGGGAAAACTTGGCAAATGGCAACGATGATTGGCTTTCAAATGCTTAATTCTCTCTGGTTTGTCGGCATAATACTTTTATTTAACGGCGCCCTACAAAAAATAGTCCAGGGGTATCAAATCGCAGCTACTTGGCGGCCAATTGACGTCACTATTTCAGCTAATTAAACGGTCAGCAAACGTTAAATTAATAAATCTATGGTGACATGAGACGTGCGGCTTGTTGCACTATCCTGTTGAAACCAAACATCGTTCACATCAATACCATCAAGAGGGGGTACAAAAAAATCGGTTATCATGGTGCGATAGGTGTCTCCATTGACGGTAATAGTTGGGCCGTCCTCATTTTCAAAAAACAAGCCGCACATAACAGTCACTCGTAATGGGTGCATTGGCTTCTGTAAGACCACGTGTTAGTTTTCTGAGCCCCAAATACGGCAATCTTGCTTACCATCATGGTGAAAATGAGCTTCATCCGAAAAGATGATTTTTTCGACATTATTGTGTGGTTTCTCATTGGCCCAATAAATCCCAACATTGCTCAAGCGTAAATTGGTTCATTACGTTCAGTGGAGATAATATACTGAATTTTGTGACATAGGTATTGCCAGATTCGAAATAACCGATGATTGAAATTTAAACTGATAGATGGGCCACCCTATATATACAAGAGATGAAAATAATTGAAATACTCTGTTACAAAAAAGATAACAAATTAAAATTCGTCAAGGCAACATGTAACAATAAGAAGACGAAAAACATTTTTACATATAACGAATTTTAATTATTTTTAACAAGGTTCGCAACTGTCTGTCGCCAATAACGATTATTTTTTTTTTTTTTTGTGGAAATGTAACCGCACACTACGTGAAATTTTATCTTTTGATGTCATTTGTGTTTCATTTTCCAGCCACTTTTGTCTGGCCATCATTAATTTTAACAATAAAGGAAATGGAGTACTGAGGCAGAAAAGAAATTACAATTACAACAACATCTATTGGTTTATTATATAATTTTTTTCAACGTAACTTATGTGACATTCTTGTAACACAAATGAAAAGTTCTGAGCAATTGTGAAAAGTAATGTATATAATTCTTCTGTATATAATTCTTCAAAAGTTACTTGTTTATTAAGCTTAGATACTTACATGCTTTAGTTACTCACATTGCACAGTGTAAAATTCTGCTAATCTAGCTGGACAAAAGTCGTTTTATGAGTTTCAATTTGAGTAAATATTTTTATCCAATATGAAAGAGCACTTGTTATAAAATAAGAAAATGCAAAAACTTTGCCTAATTTGTCAACAATAACATTATAACAGTACTTTAAACTTGTATATTTTTGAGTTAATTAAAAACAACAAAAACACTTACATGAAATTGCTCATTCTTAAAAGCTTGTAACTTTTTATTGGAATGGATTTTTTTAACTATTTTTTTTTGTTTTGAAGCTCAACATATTCGCTGTTAATATCACAAGAATTTACTTTTAGAACCTGGAAAATTTTTTTTAGTTCTATTTCATTTAAACAATTACTCTTTTTGTTAAGTTAAGAAAAAAAACGATCCCAATCATCAAGATCAAGAACTGATGAGACGCCGGATCAACGCGATGCACAGTGTACCCATTTCATATAACGAGCGGCCAAAAATAGAAGTAGTTATCGTAGAGTTTTTAAATTTCGTACATTTTCGTAGAATATCTAAATCAGGAAAAATACAAATTTTTAGGATAATCGGGCGAAGGACACGCCCACCGCCTACATGTGGTGTACTTAAAACAACTGTTGTTCTACACATTCATATAAAGAAAACAGTTTAAAAATTTACAAATGTCATACACGTAAAAATTAGCAATTTATATGAAGATTTTTTCTGAAATTGCAACAAGGATTTTAAATTCTGTTAAATATCCTTCAGGTGAAAAACTTATATCTCTTTCAAAATTTGTTTGATTTCTTTGAATTACAATTGTCTTCCGGTATTATACTTACATAATATAATAGATGTTCCACATGCGAAATTATATAAAGTCCATTGAAGGCTCCATAACTTTGCTAATAAGTAAATTTAAAATAAAGATAAAATTTCTGAAACTTACTTTAACCAAAATAGACAAAAAACAAATTTCTTTGCTTCTTTTTTTATTTTAATAAAGCTTAAACAAGCTTATTTTAACTTAACTGTAAGTATTAATCACTTAAACTATCGTATTCGCTATCACTTAATTCATTTTCGCTTGAATTTAAACTGTTTATATCAGAAAGGTTATTATTATTATCATCTTGTCTTAAAATAGATATTTTTGGTTCTGACATCAAAATCATTCTTTCAACTAGGTCTTTATTAGTGGATTCACGACTTATTTTCCTAGTATAATTTAATCGTGTATTTCTAATAATTTTATGATTTGCTTCCAAAGCTTCTTCAGATAGCATCCCTATAGGTATATTTGAATGCTTTATAAATTCTGCTCCATGGACTAAAACTTTATGAACTGTTGGTGGCATATAAAACCAAGAATATTTTTCTATATATAATTTCCATGATTCGTTAAGAAGATTTTGAAAGCTTTGTATGTTAATTTCTTTTTCACTGGAAAGAGTTCTTAAAATGAGGGAAAAATTTTGTATAAGGAAAGGATCAATTTCTGTTATTTTAGAGGATATTTCAACGTTTTTAAAAAATCTTCTGCCAGTATTTCCATCGTTTGTGGTACCATAACCGGTTTTTACTTTGTCTACTATTATACCAATTTCTTTTTTGAATTGGGCTTGAATTTTTAATTTCCGCTCGGTAACTATTCTTTTGTCCTCAGGGCTTGAAATTCTCCACTTTTTAATTGGTAACCGATATGATATATGGAGCAAGAATTCCAAAAATTTTATCAATGCGTGCAATGTTGATAGCCCGTAATTGTAAAAATCCTCTTGCTTTACCTTTCGGTCAAAAACATCAATTGAATTCATATCTATTGGCTTTGCTCCACGAATAAAACAAGAAGAACTGCTGCTATTTTCTGTCAAAACATTTACCACTGCTCCATCTATCATCGTTAAGTTAAACTTAAAGTGTACATTAACAGGTATGCTGTTAGAAATATGGCTGAATGGTTCCAATTTTTCTATTTCTGTTTGTATATGGCTTTGCACACGTTTAATTAAAGTTGGACTCTCTTTTTGAAAATAAAAACAAATTGGCCGGCAATGTTTTGTAGAGGATGTCTTCGAATTGTTCCACAACACTTTTTCAGTTGCCTGATTTAGAAGTCTTATTACAACAAAAGAAGCAACAAATAGAAATTCATCATTTGAATTTGAATCATTAAACTTTTGCTTATATGTACTATGACCAGAGCTGCCTTCGAATCCCCATTTAATTTCACAAATTATATAATTTTTCAAATCAAAATTAAGTAAGTCTAAATAACTTTTAACCGTAAGGTTAGGCATCTTTTGGAGTGGTATTTCTACTGACGTTTCTGTTACAACGATTCCCTCCGGAATATATTTCTTTTTTGTGTTTTTCAACGCATAATAAGACGGAAAACAGTCTTTGTGCGCAGAATTAACAACTGTTTTCAGAATTTTGTATTTTCTAAATGACAAGTTCATATCTAATAAAAGTGCTAACAATTTGTCCACGGAAATAGATGTGTTCTTCTCCCGCGTAAAAACTTTATTATAGGCTTTCTCTAACAGATTTTGATTTGCTGATGACACCAGTTCAGCAACTTTTCTCCTTTTAGTACGTTCAGAACAATCATTAAACTCTACTATTGGCCTACCTTTCTTACTGGTACTAGGAGCCTATAAATTCAAAGATTTTTACTTAAAATAAAAAATAACATAATCTCTTTACTTACAAGGTCTAAGTCTTCATCACGGGCGGCAGTGTTACGCATGAACAATCGAAACGACCTAATATCGTTTTGTTTGAGCATGCACTACAATTTTTAAATTCACACTTTTTATAAACAATTTTTCAGTTTCAAATGTCAACACAAAATGTGGATTTTTTATTACCCTACAATAAAACAAACGGTAATATTTCTTTTCCACAGGCTATTTGCACACACATTTTGTGAAAACAAGACATCTTTCAGTTTGTTTATTATTTTATTTGGCAATGTACAAGCACACACGTATACACGCATATGAGAATAAATTGCTTAGAGAAGACAACCATACGTTCTCTGAGTATAACAACCCAGTGGTAAATAAAACTAAGTACTTAGACAATATGCGATGACGTGAGTATGATATTCTAAGCGAGCGATCTAAGTACTTAGAGTATAATCTGTGCGTAATCGAACATATAATGCACACTAATTGCATCTTCGCTTACGATTTAAGCAGGGATTCAGTTGATATTTTTATGTTATGTTTTGTTTTTATTTAAAGAAGAATAATAAAGAACCGTTTGTTATTTGTTTACATGAAATAAATGAAAAACAAAATTTATGTTTCTTTTCAGTTTAAAGTTGATTTTATCAAGTGTTATAAGTGAAGTGATTTAATAAAAGGTGAAATTAATAAAAATTTAAGGTTTTTCGTCTAGAAATTTAAAGTGATATAAATAAAGATAACGTTAATATCATTAAATTATGATAGATTAAATGGTACGAGGGGATTCAAAGAATTCAAGTCACTTCATGATGCAAAATACGGTAAGTTTATTTTACACTTTCCCTTTTAAATCCTTACAATTTACTATTTTTCATTCGCAGAAGCTGTAAAGGAAGATGACTATGCTCTTCAATATTTAAAAAGGAAACGCATCACTGCTATAAAATATATAAAAATAGTTTTTTTTTTCGAAAAAAATCAAGGGAAAAGAAAAAACAAAATTAAAATTTTTTAAAAATATACACAATTTTCTACATTTTTCATTTTTTTTTTCCATATAAAGTAATTTTTGAGTAAGAATTTGTATTGAATTATTTTATTAACGATGTTTAGTAGTTCGTATTTATTTAATTTAATTTTTGTATTAATAAAAAATATTTTTCTTTTAATAAAAAATCCTATTTGCTGGTATTTTAACTTACAAATGCAAATGGGACTGTAATCTACATACAATACTTTCTAATTTGCAAGTCTATATAGGCATCTCATCAACATCGCTTAGAACTCCACTTTTTATGTAAGTGAAACGTTAATTGAGCCTAATGATATTGTGGCTTACATTCTAAGCGAGAGCACACCGATGTGGCAGCCTATGACACTTTTATGTTAAATCTAAGTGGGAAACTAAGTGAAAGCATCACCACTGACAGCCACGAAATATCGCTTAGATAAGCGAGTACATAATGGGTATTTTTACCGCTGGGAAGTTCTCTGAGTACAATAAGTGGCAGTAGCCGTACTGCCATCGACAAATTTGGCACTGGCAGTACAATGTATGGCAGTGCAACATCTTCATATATTTATAGTCTTTGATCTCATCGCGATGAGAGCAACGCATTGTTACACTCTTCGTTTCTGTTTGCTGAAAAATATTCCAAAATATGTTAAAATGCATTCTTTATACTTTATTTTCTTTGATACTACTAATAATAATACATATATACAGTATCACAATTACAGGGATGTAACCAACCTTTCCTATTGAAGGATCCCAACCTTGTTTTTTATTTTTGTTTTCTAAGGTACCGCAACTGTTTGCACCTGTGGTGGCTTTTGTCAACTGCCTTCCTCAGACTTTTTTCAAAGCCAGGCTTCTGAAAAACATCTAAAAATTAAAAAATAATTAAATGCATGATTATATATGTATATCATATAAAAAATAAATATGTACATACCTCTGAGGAATTTGTCGAAGAGTCTGAGCTTGATTAGGGCATGCTTCTCACATCTACCATCCCAATCATAGCCCTCCATCAAGCTATCTTTAAATAAGGAGCGGGAAACCGTCCCAACGTCTTCGGACACTCACTTTAATTTGCACAAGTATGTTGTCTAGAAATTAAAAATTGTTTTATAAAAAGTGTTAACAATTGAATTTAATTACTTACCATTGCTTGCGCAAATTCGGTATTTTCTAATTTTCTCTCGATCTCCTCGACTTCGGCAGTGGACTTCAGAGAAAAGGAAGCGGCCACTGCGTCCATCACTTCAATTGGGTTCTCCCTTATGATGCGGCTTACGGATCACTCAATTTTTTTATTGAAATTTTCGCCTCGAAAAGCGATTTGGATTGCGCCAACATTTCGGGCTTAATCACCATCTGTAAAATAGGCTTGTTATAGTTAATATATTAGGGGATACTACAAGATACTTACATTTTCTTCCATCGTCTCAACCTTAGTTGCTATTGCCTGTTGGTTTTCGACAATAGTAACTTGGTTATTATTCAGGATGACCTGCGTCTCCATAACCGATTTGATCTTAAAAGATTCACTATGAAAAAAATACTATAAAAGAGTTGATTGATGTTTACTTACGCATACCTCCATTTTATTCAATTTCACCGTCAATTGATGCATTTGCTCCTGCATCTTCTTCTTCTGAGCTAATTTGTGATAACAAATTATTTTCTGGAATAAATATAATTAAATTTACCTTAATTTTTTCCTTCCCTTAGCTGAACATTTCCAATTGAATTGGACTTCTGGGAAATCGGTAGTTCTTGTTCTAAAGGGTAAAAATTATGAAAATGTTAATAATAATGTTAGACGCTGTATATCTTTATTCTTACCGTTCTCTTCTTCAAAATATTGAAACAGATTCTCGGAATTCAAGTAAAGACAGAAAACTATAATGTATTATTCTTTGTTTTTATTTAAACAATTATTAAAAAATATATTTTAGCAATTAAGTGAGTCAATTAGGACGAAAACTCATGAAAAAGATGGTGTAAAAGGGGTATAAGAAGAAACTTTCTATCGTGGGGAATACAAAAATATTTCAAATCTATATCTTCTCGGTTAATTTCTTTTGTGCAATTGTCTAATTCGCTTGCTACGACTATGCCTAAATCACTATACGACTTAAAAGGTTTTACAAAAAAGTTTTCATTTTTTTTTGAAAACTTTGCACATATATTTTACACCCTCAGACGATATTTTCGTATCTATAATCTTTATGGGACCTAACTTTCTTCTAATACAAAAGCTATCTTTGTCATTTTTATGATTTATTATAAAATTTCCTAATTTAGAAACACTGGGCAAACTTGATTTAATCTAAGGTATATCTGCTGCAAAATTTTGTTCGGCTTTTTAATTATCTTTTTTATATACTGCATATAATTTTCAAATTTATAAGCTGAAAATGTTTCTAAAGGACCGTATTGTAAAACGCAATCAACTAAATGGAGCAGTCCATGAACATTAAAACTAACAAATTCCTCACCATATAGTCTGCCAAAGTAATTTACGAAATCTTCTAATACTTTTTGAGAAGTATCTGCCTGTCCTACATAATTTATTTCATTAGATAGAAATCTTATACTACTATGCAATAATAAGAAATGATAATATTGGTCACTACTGACACAATCCTTGAGCAGAAATATACCTGTATACAGCAAAAATTGCCTAAATTCTGTCGACTTCCAATTATTTATTTCATCTATACTCCTAGGGACACGGCAAAATTCTGAAGGGACATTATTCTTAATAAAATTCATTCTATCATTAATTTTTTTAGCATTACTTTTATTAATTAAAATTTTAAGCAATTTTTTAGTAACTCTTAAATCAACTAAATGCATAGTATCTAAGGGAAACTGAGAAACCATTCCAAATCCTGTCTCTTCTAAAATACTTCATTTTATTTTAAATTCTTCTAAGTTATGGGAAGGGTGACAGCGGTCCTGAAATGTTATATCAGTTCTTAAGGGACCTATTTTCTTGGAAAAACATACCCTTCTTTCCCTATATATACCTTCCTGACAACATTCAGAGCAACCACTTTTGCTATTATGAGACACTACACCTGTAACAAACGCCCTAGCTGGAGAATCGCAGATAAATAATCGAATGTTATATCGCAAAAACTTTTGACTATTGCCTAATCTTATACCAGTTTGTTTAAGTACCATTACTTCTGCACAGAAATCTGCCATAAATCTATCTAAATTTTGTGGCTTTTTAAAACCTGAAAAACATGCCATCATGAAAGGACTGGCGTTATTATTAAACCCTACAATTGCGCCTAAAATGGGCCACAAAACTCTATTAGAACTTTTAAAAATTTTTAAGCCATCAATCCCAATATCAATTAAAACTTCCTCTCTATCTCTTAAATAATTAAATGGTACTGATTGAAAATATTTTTGAATGCCTAATTATATAAATTCTCCATCTGGAATGTTGGAAATCTGAATTTCCTTCCTATTTGTGCTCATAAGAGTTTTCGTTGACAAAGACAAATCCTCAACTCCTACCCTGTTTAAAGTGTGAAGTAAGTCTTCTAAAGCTGTGTGGGATATATTATTCCTAAGAACCCATGACTTAATTTCCTCAAGTTTCGTTGCACTATCTGTGTTTGGCCTAAAGTTAATATTTTCTCCTGTATGTACCCTACCAGTCTCTACGCTAGCAGATGATTCACTATCTATGCTAATAGTTGATTCGGTGTCATCACTAAGAATTGCCTCAGTACCTACACAAGCACTTTCTAAAACATCCCTACACTCCTCTTCTCCTACTCCTATTCCACTGGCACCTGCTCCTAATTTGTTAATAATTTTAATAGGTACCCTTTTTACACCACCTTCACTTTCCGAAAATGTTCTACATTTTCTTCAAACTTCCTTTTTTCTTTCGAAAGGCAGTTTTGAAAATTTCTTCTTTTCATTTTGTCCTAATTATCGGTCATTTGACAGTCAACAGTGATGTGGTTTTGATGTATTAACGAATACAACTCTGAAGCATAAAAGTACATGTGTAGTTGTAAGTAAGTTCTGTATGTGTTAGTTTCGGTCATTCATTTCTTGTAGGGAAATACAACACTTTAAAGGCAACAGTATACAATAATTTAAATTGCTCTAGACATCAATAAAGGCTAATCCTAAAGCTAGAGTAAAACAATGGAGCAATCGCTGAAAAGAATAAATCAATTGCACAAAAAAGTGTAAAGGCATATTTGAAAATCCGATAACCACTGGAATAATGTGATTTGTTTCGACAAACCTAACCTTGGACAATGCTAAAAATAATAAAAATACTGTTTTATATAAAACAATATTGAAGAAAGTGATTGGAAGGCATGGTCTCTAGATAATAAAAATTTTATCAATGCGTGGTTACGCCTAAAACACCCACTTTTGTGCCTTGTCTTCAATAGGAACTACGATTTTAAAAAAATATGATCAAATTTATGAAAATGCTACTCTGTAGTATGGAATATAGAGTAGAAAACAAACAAAGAATGCAAATAAAATAATTTCCTAAAAGTGAAATAAACGGATTTTATAATTAAAAAACACGGAAAAATGGATTCGGCCTGCCCTAACAATTTCTTCTCTGCGCCCCTGCAATAAGCGCCTCCTTGCTATTTGGTCACATCAATCGATGATATGGATTCTTCGATTTCGTACTTCCAAATAAGGTTATTCTCTATGCCGATTAAATGCCTGCGTCCTCTTCCATCATTGGTGAGACAGCTCAGACGCTGGATGTTAATACGCTGTACAACGTCCTTTTCTTTAAGGAGCTTTTGCAGCCCATTCTTGATCAGATTCGGAAATTATCACAAACTCGTATTGCACTGAAGATCATCAGTAGGATTTTTCTCCGTTTTCTGCATAACAGCTTCCATGTTTCCGCTCTACTTGAAATATCGTCGCGCGAGAGAGGTCTCTACTACTCAATAGACTATTGAGGCCTTGGTAGCAATTGGTGGCAATATCCTACGCTTGATCTACAGACTAAAATCATTTTTGCAGGTGTTACAGTTATAGATCGTAATTTGGGATCCGCTAGGTCGCACATATACTTCGATATGTCATCATTTACTCTTAGACCAATTTTGATAGACTCCCGTTCAATAATACTAAAAACAGCAGTACCATCTCGGAGTTGAAGAGGTCGTAGGATGAGAGATCATCTTGTCTGAATTTACCCACTAGATCATTAAATTCGGAGAGTCCTTTCTAACCTTGTCGAACCTGCAGGAGTTGCTCAAAGCAATTTTGCACAACCTTATCAGCTTGACAGGATCAGTAATTTCAGACGTTATGGTAAAAACATGATTCCTTATTGGGCTAACTTTTTTTTTTTTTTTTACGGGAAGGAAGGAAAACGCTTTATGCATTCATGAAGGTCGTCACCAGACATGATATGTCGGACTCACCCACTGGGTATACCGACTAAAAACCCGCCTTATCTCCTCACCGGGGAATCATTCCACCTCGGAACCACGGTTGTATTACGTCGAGGTGGACCCCTTTTCTGGCATGTGATCCAGTTACATCATCGTCAGCCTGCGTCCAGGCTCCGCTCTATTCTTGTTCTGCTGCGTCTAGGTCAGATTTTTTTCTTCGTAGAACGTACTCTACAAATTGTTTCACTGCGTTCCAGCTTTCTCTACTATTCATCATTTTCGTCACGACATTTGTTGGGCTAATGTCGGCAATTTCAGCTTCGAGTCGTTGACGGCTTTCGGCCCAGCGACGGCAGCTGAAAAATGTGTGTTCGGCATCGTCTAAAGTTTCTTTCTCCTCATAAATACAGAATGGCGAGAGGCATTTACCCATGCGATGGAGATACTCTCTAAAGTATCCGTGGCCGGTCAGCATCTGGGTTATGTAGTAATCTACTTCTCCATATTGCCTGTCTTTCCACACTTTCAATTCGGGAATCAGTTTGTATGTCCATCTACCATGCTGTTCATTTTCCCAGCGAAATTGCCATCTTAGGAAAACTTCCTGCTTTATCGCTTCTATGTTTTGTGGCTGAGTCATACTGTGCCTGGCATTAAAAATCATCCTCCGCTCAATTGCTTGTAGGTCGATGGGAACTATTCCGGCTATTACTAGGACAGCTTGTGTTGATACCGTGCGGTACGACGATATCACTCGTAAGGCGGCTATTCTCTGCGCAGATAAAAGTTTTTAGCTCTAGTTCGGGTTTCCAGAGTGGGAGCCCAAATTTCAGACCCATAAAGGAGTATACTATTTCCAGCCCCCATGAGTAGCTTCCTCCGACTTGGAAGTGGGCCTCCAATGTTTGCCATCAGTCTACTTAGTTGGGTTGTTATTCTAGCCGCTCCACAGTGGTTGCACTTGTATGGGAAGGAGCGACAAAAATAATTATATTAAAGATATAGTCTTGAAATTTTCACAGTACATTTCGAATATAATAACCACAATATTCTAAAAAAAAATGGGCGCGTTCACTTGCCCCTACCGCCCATTTTTTAAATTTTTTCCTGATAAAATATTCAGAATAAATTTTCGGTTTTCCAGAAATCTTTCAAATACGTTTTTTCTGCAAATTAAATTTAGTACTTTATTATTTTCAAAAAAATATCAAACATATAAAAAAAGCTACTCTTGCAACAATTCAATTGTAGATTTTAGTAGCGTACTTTTCTTTTAACGTGGTAATAGGGAATAAACTGAAGGAAACCTTAGAGTTTACAAAATTTCGAATATGTCAATACTGTTGCTTTGTTAAATTTGTGTCAATTATTAATGCAAGAACTTCAGCGGCATTTGATTCCGAACAAGCTTGCTTTGATTCTGAACATAGACTACGTAAGGCATCCGCTGCAGTCGCATCAGTTTCTGCCAACTTTGCTACTCTTCGTTGTTTTGTTCTTTTTGAAGAACTTAAGAAATCAGATGAAGGGCGACCACGTTTATTCGCTTTTAATACTTGTTCTTTAGGTGACACAGAAACGTTTTTCAGTTTTAAAAAAACAACCTCTTTTTTAGCTAACCAGTCAGAATGATTTTTTAAAACGTCTGATTTTAAGCGGTGATTCTTTTTCCAAATGTCAACAATTCTTTTACATAAATATTGTACACATTTCAATAAATCACAAAACGCACCTTCTTCGCATTCAAAATTAATTAATTAGATTACTTCGTCATAAACTTGCTGTGATTTCGCCGAATTTGAAGCCTGCTTAGAGCACCAAAGTTCGAAAATTGTCATTCGTGAAAATATGCATTGACGGGATGTTCCTATTATGTAGAATAAAAAAAAAACAACCAATAACAACAAAAATGTCAGTATTATTAAATCAAACGAGATACACAACAAATTTTAAAAACACAATAAACACAGAGGTTAAGACAGTATATTAAATACAGTGTTTGTTTTTGCTTCACTGTGTTTCACTTTTGCTTTTTTGCTTAACTATAACTAAGAGAAAATAAACAAGCAATAGCTAACAGCAAAGTGAAAAAATAAAAAAATGCTGTTTAGCTATAGTGGTACAGTGAAAAGTTTTCTGTTAACGCAGTCAAGCACAGCGATTAATTTCGCAGCGATCCCTACTGCTTACAGCATTTCAGCATTTGTGGTTTCTTTTGTGCTTTTGCTGTGCTTTTTGCTGCGCTCTTTTGCTTTGCAAGCACTGCTTAAGATATTTTTTATGTTGTGTGTTTACACCATTCTCTTTGAAATGTTGTACAATGTACATACATATATATGTATGTATGTGTATAAGTATATTGTGTTTGGGCTTCTTATTCTGTCGGCAAATTTTTTAAGTGTCTTGTGTTTTATTATGAAATAGTTTTAGGTAAAAAACAGTTTTAGGGAGTTTTTTGATATACTTATGTATGTATAATATATACATATATATGTATGTACATTTTACAACATTTCAAAGAGAATGGTGCAAACACACAGTTAATTTCAAACATAAAAAATATCTTAAGCAGTGCTTGCAAAGTAAAAGAGCGCAGCAAAAAGCACAGCAAAAGCACAAGAGAAATCACAAATGCTGAAATGCTGTAAGCAGTAGGGATCCCTGCGAAATTAATCGCTGTGCTTGACTGCGTTAGCAGAAAACTTTTCACTGTACCACTACAGCTAATGAATTTATTTTTGTTTCTTCTGCTTTGATGTTTGCTTTTGCTTTGGGTACAATTGCTGAAAAACTTTAAGCATAGCAGAAATTTAGGTGCTTTTGCTAATTTCAAGCAAGCAATACAGACCCTGATTAAATATATAGAAAAAACCTGCAAAAAACTGCACTTGAATTAAACACAATTTTTTACTATAGATGTCAATTAATATTTACAAACCAATTTGGTCACTGGCTTTCATTGGGAAACTAACTAAAACTCGAATTATTTTTTACAAAGAATTTCAAACGGTGTTAATAAAAACACTTCTTAAAAATCAGTACTTTACGAAAACTATAACACAATTTATTAAGTTATTATTTCTTAAAAATAATGTCAATACCATTCACATTAATTTCTATTTTAATTGGGCACTTTAATTAAATGTATTTTAACAATTTGATATTCACTTTGTTTTCACAGTCGCTTAGTCAACTTTCTTCTTCTATATAAAATCGCACTTTAATTGTTTGCATTTAAAAATTACCGTTAGATATTATCAAAACAAATTCAGAAGAGAGAAATTTGATGACATTAGCGACTATTTATTTCGCTACAAACCCAATATAGAAAAAATTTTTTTTTTATTTTTGTCATATTAGCGCAACCACTGTGCGCTCTTGCCGTAGCATATTCTATTTGCTCTGAATAGGTCAGTTTTGAGTCTAGTCTAACCCCTAGGTATTTGATCGATTTCCTCGTGGGAATGACCATGTCGCCTATGTTTATGTCTTGTTAATAAAAGCAGCTCTGTTTTATGCGTGGCCAGTTGCAGACCGTGAGATTCTAACCAGCTCTTAGTCCTCATCATAACTTGTCGTAGTCTGCGTTGAACTTCATCTGTGTTTCTGCCACTAATGACTGCTGCAACGTCGTCTGCGTATCCAACTAGGAAAGTATCTTCCGGCATTTCTATTCTTAGAATTTCGTCGTAAGTCGCATTCCAGAGATCTGGTCCCAATATGGATCCCTGTGCCGCTCCGGAACTGACCTGCATTCTTCTTGGCCCTTGGTTTGTATCATATATCAACACTCTGTTCTTCAGGTAATCCTTAATAACTTTCATTAAATACGCCGGAACATGAAAAATTGTTTCCAAGGCCTGAATCACATCCGTCCACCTCAAACTGTTGAAGGCGTTTTTTATGTCTAAAGTCGCTAGGAGTATAACCGTTCTTGAGAAATGATTACCGGACTGAGCAGCTTCGAATGTGTCTACTACTTTCTTGAGAGCTCCTATAGTAGACCTGCCAGGTCGAAATCCATATTGCCTTGTAGAAAGACCTCCCGAAGATTTAATGGCCTCATCAAGCCTAGGCTTTATGAGCCTCTCAAACAGTTTGCCTGCTGAGTCTAAAAGACACAGAGGCCTGTATGATGATGGCGATCCTGGATCTCCCTTGCCCTTGCTGATAAGAACAAGCTTTTGTTCCTTCCATGCGTTTGGAAATATTCCCTCTTTAAGACAACTGTTATACATTCTTAACAGCATCTCAGGACGGTTCATTGCTATCTCCTTTATTACCTCTGTTGGAACTCCATCGGGTCCGGGTGCCCTTTTGTTTTTGAGACTGCGAGCAGCTGTGTGCAGTTCAGCTATTGTGAACAAAGGAATGTTAATACTGGTCTCTACATAATAGCTAGTTGGGCTAACTTAAAGTCGCATAAATCTCCTTGATGGTGAACTTACCAGACCTAAAAACGCACTGATAAGGTCTAATCAGTGTTTTACCGAGTGTCTTCAGTAGTTCATACAATTCTCTCGTAAGAAGCACAGCTAACCAGGAACATTATGACATTTGAAAAACGCTCGTAACAGCAGCATTACTGGCGAATTTAGAGGGAGAAAAAAATGTTATAAGTTTTGCGAAGCAAATGTTTTAGAAGCAACAGATATACAGAGTGAAAACTGGCGAATAAAGTAGAAAAATTAAATGTCAATAAACATTTATTTTGTGATAAAAAAGGGAATATTTGGAATATTTTTTAATTTCTTCAATGAAATGTTTAAAGATTCTTAAATATTTAATTATTAATCGAAATGTGGGTGATTTTCGGATTTTGCACAAGAAACTGCAAGAGGTAATTAAGAAGCTAAATATTACAAGACCAAAATAAGACGTACTGCTCATAAAAAATTTTTCTTGCTGAAAGTTGCCAATATTTTTTAATATGTTGAAAGAAAAAGTTAAAAATTGTTATTGTCACTAGTAGTTTTTATTATTTATTGATAGTTTTACATAAAAATTACATTTTTTATTAACTCTCGCCAATATAAACAAAACAGAGATAAAATCAGACAGGGACAGAAATACTTTTTGGTAATATTTGCTGTCCCTTTCACATTTCGCCAGTAAACTGTCAAATTCCGTTTCCTTATTCGTAATGCTGTGGTAAGAAGCTTAAAGCCCTAGTTATGCTACCGTAACGGAATGTAACAGTAACGTAATGTAACGTGTACGGAACGTAAAAATGTAAGTGCAATTATAGATCGTAAAAAACGTGTCATATGTTTTTATGTAAACAAAACAAATAAAGAAATAAAAATTGCAAAAACTAAAAGACAAAAATTCAGATATGGATATAGAAGTCAAGTTTTTGGGTTTGAGTTTTTATTTTATTATTTTATTCTTGTTTTTTATACAAACTTAATATTAATTTCAGATTTTAAAAACTTTGTTTTCACTCTTTTATCACTTACAATATGGCGCCTTTTGTTTTGCTTTAATTCAGCTATTAACCAGTGTTATCACTACAGGCTTTTTAGGTTCAATTTAACGATCGTTTATTTATTTAAAAATACTTATTAAAAGTTTTATTTACTGTTTCTGTAAGCCAAACAATTTCACTTTCACACAAACTAAATTTAGTGTGTTTATGTTTGTATGTTGAGGAAAACACAAACACAAAATTTAGTGATTTTGTTTATATTTTGCATATAAATAGACGAGCAAGTGAAATTGTTTATCGTACAGAAACAGGTCAGGTATTACGGAAACCAAATTGGTACGAATGTTAAAACATTTTTCTTCAGTTAAAAGCAAATTAAATAATTAGTTTAATTAAATTAAATTAATTAAAAATCGATAACTATATTTTTCTAATTTAAAATAAAAATAAACACCACCTACATAATGTAATAGTAAAATAGTGTTTATTTTGATTTTAAATTATAAAAGTTAATAATGTAATAAATTATAATTTGAGTTTTTAAAATATGTGAAGTTTTATTTAAAGTGAATACTACATACAGAGAAACATAACATAAGTAGAAAATATAAATTCTGTTTATAATTTCAATTTTCAGTTTTGGTGGTTTTTTATATTGACATGTTGTTAAAGCCTCAGTTATGCTACCGTAACGGAATGTAACCGCAACAGTAAGAAACAGCTGATCGTTTTTGTTATGTATAAAGCAATACGAATGGTTATAGAAATGTAACGTAACCTAAACGGAACGTAAGAATCTGTAAAAAATAGAATTTTCTTACATTTTTACGTGACATCTGTTTAGCAGTGTTAACAACATGTCAATATAAAAAAACCACCAAAACTGAAAATTGAAATTATAAACAGAATTTAAATTTTGTATGTATGTTATGTTTGTCTGTATGTGGAATTCTCTTTAAATAAAACTTCACATATTTTATCCAGACACCGCAAGAATAATGTCTGTTTCGAACGAGTGTTGAACGAGAGTCAATCGAACATTTGCATAACATTCGAAATGATCGGTTTGAATGCGGCGTATGATTTGATTTACAAAGTTTTCATACGATCATTGTTTCGATTGATTTGAAAATGAACAATCACAACGAGTTTAATGCATATTTGCTTCGTTGATGAAAGTATCATGATTTTCGAGTACTGATTAAATCATGATTGTTTTTCAATCACCGGTTGCAGTTCTCTGCAGTGTACACTTCTCCCACCTTGTAATACTTCTGGTAACTTTAAGGAGCTAGTGATGATTTATTGTTCTTAGGGCACTTATTACAACTTGCCGTTAACTAAAGGGAGGATTTTAACGGACAAATAAATTGTTTTTCATTATTATAAGTGGACAATATGGTAGAAGTGAGCGTTAAGCTAAAGGGAGGATCATCCTACTGGTAACTTCTAAATTTAAATTTTTGTTTGAACCTTCCATATTATATATCATTTTCAATATGGCAGCTTCAAATATAAACAAAATGAGCGTAGACAAGTAGTAGTAGTAGTAAATTTTTATTGAGACTTATTTCAATTTTTTGACACTACGAAAATTTTATACTCGTACAAGTAAAGATATAACAAGGTTTCTTAGAACTATATTCGTCTTATTCTAATGAGAAATGAAATGGCTATAAATTCCCCAAATGAAGGCAGATGTATCAATATATGTACATTCATTCTATTTAATGAAATGACAATGCTTGCTCTCGGCATTTATGTTGACTAACAGAGCTATGTCTGTTTAAATTAAAATAAACAATAATACAAAAATTGGAACAAATACTAGTATATACAATACAACCAACCTGTCAGATAACGTTAACACGACAGTGAAATTGAACAATTCAATAAATTACAGTTAACAGAACGTTGACATTAAACAAATTAGAACCGAAAGGTTTCCATATTTATAATAACAAATTAATATCAAAATTATCTAAAAATTGTCCATCTTATACAGATAGATATAAAATCGAACTCTATGTGGTTTCAATAAACCATCCGTAAAGCAGTATATAAAATAAATAAATTAAAGTATATAAAATATCACATATGTACTTATGTATAAAATATCACAGATAAATTCTAAAAAAAGATATGCAAAATATCAGCCCCTATGCATTCCCTGGTCAGCTTTCCTGAAGAAATCTGGCAGTGCGTAAGTATCGTCGTCCAAAATAATCTCCTCATTAAGTATTCCAACAAGAGATAGATAGTAGTGGTTATGCCAGCCGATATCCCTTTGTGACGCGAAGATCTCGTTCATCAGATGGTTCTCGTGTTCAGCGAGACGTTCCACAAATTTCCCATGAAGAGCCAAAGAATACTTGCAGAATGGTGTTACAGATGCGGTCTTATAGATGAGTGTGTTGGAAAATCTTTCCGTATGATTTTTAAAGTTGAGGTTTATACATTTACGTTAAATGTTCCTTTCCAGCAGCTCTATTTCCTTCGCAACCGTTGGGGATATGGAAAACCATATAGGGAAAGCATATGTTAAGACGGATCTTATTGCCACTTTGTACAGGAGGAGTTTAGTATTTGCTAAACTTTGGGGGACCACATAGTCCGCACATATGCCCGATGCGTTTCTAATACATATAGCCTTCGATTTCGCAGCATTTATATAAATTCCCCATCTATCGTAGAAGTCACAGATAGAACCCAAATGTGAGGCGGTGTTTCTCAGAGCTTGTAATGACGAATCATTGTGACCGTAAACCATGCAGTCGTCGGCATATAAGATGGCTGTAGAGTTGTCTTTTGTATGCGGGAAATCATACAAAAATATGTTGAATAAATATGGAGCAAGAATGCTACCCTGGGGTACACCACTGTTCACAGAACCGCACGATGAAATACTGTCTTTTATCTGGATACAAAATTGTCGGTCTGTAAAAAAACTTTTAAAAACTTTAACAATAAATGGGTCTACCGTGAGTTCTACCAGTTTATACAGAATGCCCTTATAACACGTGTAATCAAATGCCTTCTCAATATCCAGTGATATGGCCAGCATACAACGTCTTTTCCTCAAATTCACTGTCACATCAACATGGAATTTCATTAGGGCATGTTGGGTGGAAAGGTAGCGTTTAAACCCGAATTGATATGATGGGATAAGATCTATCCGAAATTCGTTTTCAAGTTTTAGTTTAATTACATGCTCAAGCAGTTTGCCAATGTTTGACAAAAGTGAAATTGGACGGAAGACCTCAGCTCTATTACAGCTGTCTTTTTTCTTAATTGGCAAAATTTTGGCTATTTTCCATGCCCGAGGAAAGTAACAATTGTTGAGGCAGTTGTTAAAGAGAATAGTCAAAAGCTCAATAGTTGAGTCTGAGAATTTTTTTATCAAGAAATTTGAAATGTCGTCGAGACCACTGGATTTTTTGTTTTTTATATTCGATATGATCGATTTAATGTCGTAGACATTTGTAAAGTAGTACGCGTCTTCATTAACCAGAGAGTTGAACTCACTATTGAAAGAATATATGTGGTGCGATATATTTCTAATATATGTGCCCACACGCTGAGCAAGATCGGCCACTGGATTAACAGGTAGTTTTTCCGTATATATGTTGGAATAGTATTCCCTAAAATACTCAGAACAAGTTTCACTGTTGGATACCGCAACGTTGTCAAAATAGAGATTGTGGCAAAAAGGCGATTTACGTTTCCCAGTAATATCATAAACTTGTTTGAAAGCATTAGGTCCAGGTTTGATATGTTCCAGTTTGTTGTTAAAAATTTCCGCTTGCTCCATATTGACCAGGTCCTTTATAATTATTTTAAGCAGCTGTATTTGCTTTGAAAGCAAATTATATTCGGTACTTAGTCTATTCCATAGCGATGATATATTTTCTTCAATTGTCTCTGCCATCTATATTTGATCTTATAAAAATTTTTAATTTTGTCGGAATATAAAAATTTGCCGTTCCTAATTTCGACTTTTGTTGTATGTCTATCATGAACAGACTTGAAATTTTCGTTAAATTCTACTATAATTTGTTCGATTTCCGAGTTCTCCAAATTTCTATTATTCGGTGGCATCAAAATATTAGAACAGATAGTTAAGTCCTGTTGAAAACGTTTCCAGTGGGTGTTCTTGTAGGATGTGTAGTAATGGGGGTTATTAAGTAATATATCCGAAGCATTCATATTAATTTCCAATTTCAATGGAAAGTGATCCGAGAACGTTGGAAGGGATGAGATCTTGTAGTTGGTTGTGTCGTTATTGATCAAGGAAGTGCTCATGAGGTAATGATCTAGAAATGAATTTGCGCTTGGAAATGACGGGGAGTTACGACAAGTCCTTGTGATGTCCAACGAATGGTCTTCAAGCCAGTCATGTAGAATATTGCCATTTTGGTTTGCAGTACTGTCACCCCATGCTTTATTTTTGGAGTTTAAATCGCCACCGAAAAGAAATAGGTCAAAACCATTTGCCACCAGAAGTATTTTGTCCAAGCTTTTGCGCAAGCCGTTAGCAGCAGAGTTACATTTCACGTATACGGATCCAACCAGAATTTTCTTGGTTGTGTTGTTTATTTTTATCTGGATTTCTAAAAATGTACCCAGTATACTTAGGTCGTCGATAACCACACTTTTGTATGAAATGTTATTTTTAAGTGCAATGGCTACTCCAATAGGGGAGTTATCAGAAACAAAGTTGTAGTTATTCAGTAAAACTTTCCTTCGTCCACGGAAATGGCATTCTTGAAGAAAACATATGTCTATTTTGCTACTGTTAAGGGTGTTAGTGAGATCTATTTGACGACTTCTCTCTACGAGAGATCTGACGTTGAATGTTAAAAAATTGATGATTCTATGGCCCGTGAACCTGTTGAACCTTTTTAAGAAGGCGCAGGAACTCCCCTTTGGCTTCTACTTTTGGCATATTTTTGTATTTATGTATGAAATTATTGAGTTCTTGCTCTAGAGTTAGCTCCTCTGGCTCAAGAAAAATTTCAGCAAGTTTTAAAAATGTTTCAACAATTGACGGATGAAAAGGTTTGTTGTCTGCAGATGGCTTATGAAAGAAGCTTGCAAATGATTTGGCTGTGTTAACAGCTGATGAAATGTATTTGTTGATGTTTCTGCCAGCAGCAGCACTTTTAATTTCTTGTGCCTCACGTAGGCGTTGTTTTTTCTCCGACACATAATTCTTGTAGAATGAGCAGCCTCGCCAATTTGCGGGGAGACCTTCTTCGCCGCAATTTACACACTTTGGGTTTGAGTTGTCGTTTTTATTCCAGTTACATTCACCAGGCAGATGATGTTGATCGCATTTCACACATTTATAGTCTGAATTGCAATTTTTTGCCATATGACCCCAATGTTGACATCGTCTACACTGTATTTCTCTATCCTTTTTCTTTGGCCTTTCCCAAACAACTGACTGACTAAGTACGAATTTCACGTGCGATATATCACTCAAGTTTCTGCCAGGTTGCGGTGTTACAAGAAAAAGACCTGTGTCACAGTTATTTTTCATAGAGTATGAAGTTGTAAATTTTGTAACCTTTGAGATTACATCAGGAATTATCACATCCAGGTGTGATTTTAGTTCCTCGATATCAGTGCCGTTATACAGGCCACGTAGAACAAAAGAAATTTGCTTCAGTTCTCTAGTATCCTCTTCTCCTTGAGTACAGCTATCATTTCTGTATGGATAGTGGCATCTGAAAGATAAAGTTTACATTTATTCCTGTTCACATTCTTTATTTTAAAATTTATCTTGGATGATTTCGCCTCCAATTGGCTCACCAGATGTTGTACATTAACATTGTACAAAAATATAGGGGGCAGAATTTGTTACCAGTTGGTGTCGTCGAAGTGGAATTAGTTGGCTTGTTGACAGTGCCGCATTTCCCCGGAATGCCGGCGGTGTCATCTTTACTCTCTATGTCAAGGTCAGCTAGAAGGCTGAATCTGTTGCTGCTGTTATGAGCTGCACCCTTGTCCGAGTTTGATATACTTTCACGTCTCCTCTTGGAATTTTGCTGTTCAACCTTGTTGTTAGTTACTTGCTTTTGAGTCGTAACGTCGTCAATATTGTGGCAATCCATATGAACGTATGCCTATAAAGTCCAAAGAAATTGTATCCCACGTATGCAAAACTAAAAACTGAGAGTTTTCAATTACCCAAGAATTAGTTCAAATATAATCTTTCTAAAAATAAAAGTAAAATTAGCCGCTTTACATCTTCACTCATCCGAATCACGTCGAGCATAGACAACTAAAAAACAAAACCCGTTGTTGCCACTGCGTTTAAAAAAACTTGTTTAATTGAACAGTGTTGTCGACATTGTTCCGGCACTGCCATATTTTTGAAAAAGTTTTATCTGTAAGTTGTAATAACGAAAATAAGTTAAAGAAAACTTTACAGTTCCCTTGAGCTAAAGGTTCCTTTAACTAAACTCAAGTATAACGGCAAGTTGTAATAATGGCCCTTAATAATTTTGCTATTGGCTAATAACGAAACTAAGTATTTCAATTAAAAGACCATTAAAGTATCCATACAATACATTATATTTTTAATACAAAGGAAAAATGTAAGAATTTAATCATTTCGTATAATCGGTGAACAATAAATAATAATTTAAACATACAAATATACATTGATATGAATTTTAAATGAAAAGATTATAAATCAATGTATGCTAATTAATATTTAATACATTTTATGAGTGTAATTAAAGTATGCAAAATAACTGCAATATATTCTCTTTATTGATTTTGTAATTAGCATTTGTGTAATTTATTAGGAATAAATTTAAATTAAATTACATTATTGATGAAGCTCAGAATAAAAGAAATAATAATTTGTATTCCTTATAAACTAATTAAATTTTCTTCTGAAGTATTTAAATTAATTTTAGAGAAATGAGTGTTTGTGTCAAATTGTAAACAATAAAGAAAAACTCAAATAAAATAAATAATTATTTAATGTAAATGAATTTCTATGGTATACATTAAATAATAACAAAGAATATACAATAAATTTTTGAAAGAAAATGCGAATTAACCTGGCCCCCTGACCTTGTGTACCATTTTAATATTAGATTTGTTGTTTTTTGGTGTGTGATTACGTTTACATTTTTCTTATGAGAAATATATTATATCAATAGACTCCTGCGTGTTGAATGTACAAGAATTCAATTAAAGTTTTAAATCGGAAAATGAAAGATTTCTGTAGGAAACAAAATTTATTTATTTAGGCTTTGTTGTTAGTTATAGACTTTGGACAAGCACAAGCCGATGAAATAATTGCTGCTTAAATCTATGTCGATACGTTAAAACATTAATGGATCGGTTATGAATGGCATTTGAATTTCAGTTGCGTTAAGACAGCTTACAGGAAAATCATGCGGAATCTGAATATGCTGCAATTTTTATATCTCACGATGGTTAAGGTCACCTTTAGATCCTTGGGAACGAGCTCAACTGAGGGAAAGTGAACCTGTTCTACGAAATACTAGAACACGATTCAAACACAAAACAAAGTGCATGGAGTTAGGTACTTCCTATTTAACCTTGGACACAAGTACATTCAACCTTCATATAACGCGGTGAGTGCTTACCGCGTTGTATGGAAACAGCGCTATAAGAAACTCGGAATTAGTACAAATCACATCATCCGTACCGCGATATATGGAGACTAAGACAAGATAAATTACAAATTATTTTTATTGAATTAAAGAGTTCATATAATGATTGATAAAAAAAATGAAACAGAAACTAAACTAAAAGACTATTTTCCAAAAAAAATAAGAAAGAATTTTGTAAAATTATGTAATTTTTCAACATTCATCGTCACTGTCAGACATGAGTTGCAGAAAAATTTTTAGAAAGACTTGCTCACAAACAAAACGTGTGTACTGTGAAAGGGCTCTGAGATGACTGAAGACGTAGACGTCGTAGACGGCTATGAGATAACCTGGCATGTTTATATAAACATGTCGGCTGTCTTTTGCGTCGAAAATAAAACTGATATTAAACCCACTCCCAATATCTAGTTACTAAAGTCATTCATAGGCTGTGAGGAAGGAACTTATGGGATGTTGTTGAACGGAAAACGCGCAATTTCAGCCCCGCGTTATATGTTAACCGCGTTCTGAGAGTACCGCGTTATAGGATGGTTGACTGTATGTTACTCTATGACTTTCCAACGAGGCTGAGTAACAAAAGTAAATGACAAGCTGGAAGCTACATAGTCTCTTAAAAGAGAGTCGATTTTAGCTGGGAATCAAATATTTAGAATAAGTGTGAAACTTGCGGATATTTCCTAAGAGGAATTTATTGCGAGTAAAAAATATACTCAATTAATTTTGGACAAAAGGTCAAAACTGGCCCAGGCAGGTAGAAGAGAATGGATCGAGATTTGTTGGGTCCCATACATACGATCCTCAATTATATTTATTTACATTTCTACTTTTCATATTAGTTTGATATATTTTCTAACTTTAATTTTATAAAAAATTTAAAGATTCATTTTCCTTGCAAATTGCAAATAAATTAAAGAACTTTGTATAACAAATAATTGTTTACAGTTAAAAAATAAATATATCGGGTCTTTCACTGAGCGTTTACTGTCCTTAAATGTAAATAAAGCACAGCGTATGTGAGATATTATCGAAATTTTTTATTCATTTGATGCCATTACGTGTATATTATAACATCCGAACTTAACGGTTATGTTGGCCTTGAGGATTGTTGTGGCTAATAGTTTATTCACAATCCTCCACCTAAGAAAAAGTGTGATGGGGACAAATTTTACGATCTCGAAATTGCACTCAATATTAGTTATAACATTAAAATATTTCTATATCCAGAATTTTTTTGACAAATTAGCTCGCACCAATGTGTTGACAGGCAACAATGTGTTCTAACGAATAATCACATGTTTTGTCAAATTCATATTGGCATCTAAGTTTTTAATAAAAATTTTTTTTTGGAAAGGAATTTGAAATAAGTATTTTAATAAAACGCCCAGAATGTGTATATAAAATATTTATATGTTGTTGTGCACTTCACATTTAATTAGCATTATTAATAAATTAATACCCTACGAAACGGTATAAACACGTTTTTGACATGTATATTGTGTCATTTGTCAGTATGTGCATTTTTTTATTGTAAATTAAAATTGTTTTTCGTTCATATCTATTATTTATCGCCAGTTCCAATTGAAATTACTGATATTTATGAAAGGTAAAACGTAACTTATAAAATAGAAAAATAAATAAGAACGATTTACAATTGAACACACATTTACAGTGAATTTAAATTCAGATTTATTTATAAATTAAGGCATAGTTACACATGTTATTGAGATTGTCACACACAATTTTGAAATAATGAAATAAATCGATAAACTTTAAAAACTTTGACAGCAAATGTGACATAAACTAAGAACAAACGAAGGGCAAAAGTTTTAGACAAATTTAGATTTTGTCTAAAACTTTAACTTTAAAAAAATTTGTGATAAATGTTACCCACTGTATTATAAACAGTTGTAATTCATTTTTGACTTACAATTTTATTTAGTAAAATGGAAACTGGAATTAAATTTATTAACTGAAAATTTGGATGAAGCTTAGACAGGGAGCTTAATTTATTAATACTGTGATTTTTTCCAACAATTGGCTCTAAAAATTTACAGTGTTTTATACTATGTTCAGACAGGCACTTTTATTGAGTCAATATTCGTTTATTTGAGTACAATATTTTAAGTGTTCAGACACATATACGCAATATTTATTTGACAGTGGTAAACAAAACAGCTGGTTGTTTCAACAACATTGATTTTATTATTTTTTTTTTTGTTTTTTTTTTTTGTAGTTGACATTTAAGTTGTCAAATATCAATTGAAAGTGTTCGGAAAATTGTGATATGCTCTCTGAACGTACTTATGACAGTGCTGTATTTTAAGTTTTACTCAATATTATAACAATTTGCGTATTTATTGCGCAATAATTAATTGAAACTTTATATGAAATGTTGAACTCAATAAAGTCGTTTATTGCGATTTACGCAATAAAAGTGCCTGTCTGAACATAGTATTAGGTTCTCTTTCTCTATATGTAAATATTCCGCTGCAAACTGGCGCAATGTGGACTAAATTGTAAAGCTGTCGAATGTAATTTTGCAAATCTGAATTATCAAATTGAATGCAGACAGCTAAAAGTGTACTAAAATAATAAAACAAAACGACCGACAGAAAAGTTTACACCAAAATCGAATGCGCCAAAGTGATAATTTGTATTATGTGATACCAAAACAACTCACGAAAAGTGGAGAGAAGAATTAAATTAATATTTGTGAATAAATTTAAATGACTCTTTGATATTTTTCTATATGGTTTCCCATCTCTTTACTGACCGTGTTTTTTGCCAAGAATGGAAGCACTGCGAAATTTTCGAATCTATCTAAAAATGTTTGCACAAGCATCTAAGATATGATTTTAAGTAAGTCTACTTAATTTGTTCTATCGGTGCTTACATCAAGAAGCGTGCTATCGTAGGGCTAGCAATCCTGTCTAAAACTGATACTGACTCTTATTGTCTATTTTATATAATACTACACGTAAACTATGACACTGCCACATTCTAGATGCCCTAGTTCTCAATGCATTATTCAGTTCAAACCTACAGGTATCTTCAAAAATGTTAGCCATTTCTATTCAACTAAAATTTAACTGAAAAAAGTCCTAATACCTTAATAGGAAAAATTAATAATTATTCCACATTTAACTGAGGTACATGATGGAAGCAAATCACCTTAGCTAACGTATTTGTTGCTTTAATTTCTTCATTAGTTGGTTTGTTGTGTATTTAGTTCATACTTCATTTGCTATCTCATCGCCTTAAACCATAATTGACGACTTTTCTTTAAACATTAATTTTAAATCTGTAACAAGACAATGTAAAAAATATGTACGTATTGAATATCTCTTATACACAAAACATTCCTTATATAAAATGTATCGCACTCAATCAATTGAACTTACAAAAGTTCTTTTAAAAGCCGACACACACAGCATAGCTTCTAGTGCAATTATTTTTTACTAAATGTTTTGAACTTTTTATTTATTTCAACTATAAAATATTATCTGTTGTTGATCTAAAATTAGGAAACTTTAAAGAAACCACAGGGATCCATTAAAAAGATTACGGAACAAGTTTATAAAAATGAAAATGTTATTAAACCCAAGTGAATAGAAGACTGTTAGGGCAAATGATTAGAGTATTTTTTTTAATAATATATAATAATTCTTTTAAACAATTTCATACTGTGTATTAACAGTATATTTTCCTGTTCAATTTTAATTTCTGACGTTCATATATTATGTTGATGGCGACAGGCCAAAGATTGAGTTAGGAGAACATTTAGCAACTTTGGCCAACCATTTTTAATTTATATTTAATTGAGCGTATTTTAATGCAAATAAATATTTTAATCCTCCTTTAGTCCCGAATGTCTACGAAAGAAGAATTTGATAACTGATTCAATTTTTTATATTTTTGCAAATCCCGCGGTAGTTCACTATCAATAGCTGTCAAACCACCGAGTACACAGAGTTGACACGGGATTTTGACATTTAATCCTTCACTGAGAAAGGGACAGCAAATATTACCAAAACGTATTTCTGTCCCTCTCTGACTGCCTGTCTGTTTTGTTTATGTTTTGTTAGTTTTCGGGGTGGGTTTTTATTATTCTATTTTGGTAGAAATTTACGATATTTTTGTAGAATATTAGAATAATTTTGAAAGGTGATGAACCGTTTTATTTGGGGAAACGTAATTCGGAATTAATGTATTTTTTATGACACCTATCATCGGTCGTCACTAACTTAGTATTTAACCAATTTAACCCTAGTTAGATAAGGTACGTCTGCGAGACGTACACTCTTTCTGTTTTTTTGGTATTCATATAAGGAACTAAAAAATTCTTTTAATTACATTATTAATTCATTGATTTTTTACATCAGAAACAAAAACAGTTCACAATGAAAATGGCCCAGTATATTATTATTAAAGAAATAACGTTTTTTTATTTTTAATATTTTGTAGGAAAGCATTTTTGACTTATTACCGATTTTAAACGATTAGGAATGGATTCTACTAACTTTTTTGTGTAACTTGTAAAGCCGCCTTGAGGTCGTTCACATTAGATATTTGGTGTTTTCTCACTTCTAACTTAAGCTTAAGCCACAAATTTTCGATTATATTCAGGTCTGGTGATTGTGGTGGAGTTTTAATAACCTTTGGGCTGATATACAACAACCATTCTTTGACTACTCCAGCGGTATGTTTCGGGTCGTTGTCCTGGTAGAAGTGGAAGGTGTCCTTTATTCCTAATTTTTCTGCACTCTGCTTTAGGTTATTTTTTAAAATTGACAAATACTGAAATTTGTCCATGTTTCCCTCCACAAAGTGCAAATTTCCAACTCCAGCCGCAGAACACGCACCCCATACCATAACGTGGCCACCACACTTGCTTGGGATTTAACTCCTCGTTGGGCTTTCTCCACACATTAATCCTGCCGTCCGATTCAAAAATATTAAATTTCGACTCATCGACAAACAAAACGTGTTGCCAAAAGGAAAAATCCTTCATCAAAATGTTATCGGCGAAATCCAGTCTTAGTTTTTTATTCTTTGGGCTCACGAAAGGTTTTTTTCGAACAATTCTTCCATTCAATCCCGCTTTTCTGAGAACTCTTCGTATTGTTTCTGCATTGCAGCTAATATGTAGATGTTCCTCCATCATGTCCCTTAATTTTGGAACACTTAACCTTGGGTTATTCCTGGATTTATTGACTATCCAACGTTCGTCACGTTCAGAAAAAAGTTTTTTGGGCTGATTTTTGTTTTACTAGCGATTCGGTTTTCATCATTAAATCTTTTGATAATATTTTGTACCGTTCCTCGTGGTATTTTGACAATTTCCGCAATTTCTCGCCGGCTCTTTCCACCTTTGTAGTGGCCAATTACCAGTTTTCTTATTTCAATTGTGGTATGACGACCCATCTTCTTAAAACCGTGTTTAATAATGAGTTATAAACTTTTATCAATGCGTTCAGAAGTAAACATGAAGTAAAAAGAAGTAATAATATTTTATTCCAAGTTGGAATTTACCGTTATATGAGTACGTTTTTTAAATTGGCCATTTTCATTGTGAGATAAATTTGAACTGTTTTTGTTTCTGATGTAAAAAATCAATGAATTAATAATGTAATTAAAAGAATTTTTTAGTTCCTTATATTGAATACCAAATAAACTTTATTTTAAACAAAAATATTTATTTTATTTTCTTCCTTTTTAATAAATATTAACCAAATACTGATAAAATTCATGGTGGGCCATTTTCACTGTGATTCACTGTATATTCACAAATTCCTGGAACAAAAAGTTATGAATATATACATATTTTGTTATATTATGATTTCTACTTACATTTTGCACACGAAACTTTTTTCAGTGTGAAGGCAAATTGCTAAGAGTTCGATTTCATTCAAGAAATTAATAAATACTGGTAATATACACAAAGTTCTAGAAGAAAAACTTTTTATAAGCAATATGTCTTATTTCATCTTGATGTATTTAACTTCTTACTTACTGTTTATGGCTGATAGTCCAAACTTCCCATCCTTGACGACATAAACAGGATTGTTTAAACGATGGCAAATTGGCAACAGAGGGCGCTGCAGTGTAGAATTAAGCTTTTTGATATTTTAATATTATTGTTGTTTTTGGGATTAAATATTTGTTTTTTTTGTTTATGAATTCATTATTCGTTTTTGTAGCATCCCGAAGTATACAATTAATTTGCCTCTAAAATTTTGTTGAAATTGTAAAAAAAATTAAAATTGTTTGGTGAAGAACCTTAATTAATTTTGTAAATCCGAAAAAATGAAGTAGTTTTCTTGGTGAAGAATTTAAATAAAATAGTGATCATCAAAATAAATAACCAAAATGAAAGTGTTGTTTTTTCTGCTTTTTTTCTCGAAACATTGTTTGATAATTTTAATCTTGTTTGCCAGAAACCTTATCCCGAGCTTAGTTTCAAGCAGTCGTCAACACAGATCCATCCACCCACAAAGAAATACAGTCCACAGTCGAACACTTACCTTTTGCACAAGAAACTATATTCATTCTGACCAAAAACCAGTCACATTTCGATTAATATTTAAGAACTTTTAAGATTTTCATTGAAGAAATTAAAAAATATTCCAAATTTGCTTCTTTTTAACATAAAATAAATGTTTGTTTACATTTAATTTTTCCACTTTATCCACCAGTTTTCACTCTGTATATCTGTTGCTTCTAACACATTTGCTTCGCAAAAACTTTTAACATTATTTTTCTCCCTCTACAAGTAGGGCTAAAACTGGTGATTTTTGCGTTTTTCAAACGTCATAATTGTCATCACTGGTTACACTGTGTGTCAAACGCTCAAGCACTCAAAGTATGGCATTATGTAGAAGTTGAAGTGCTCTACTGCAATCCCGAGTAATTCAGGTTCAAACCACGATGAAAAAGATAAAATTTAAAATGCGAGATGGTCCAATAATCTCAAAAATAATTCAACTTCTTAAAAAATAGTGATTCAATGAGAAAATTCTCATTCTCACAAAGTATTAAAAAACCTTAAATGAAACATTAACAAAGGATAAAAAATTCTAATAGAGTGAAGGGAATAAACGAGGGGCAGATATTGTGTAACAAATTGTTTTTGATAATAATAATCACCTTGACAGACAAAATTTCGAAAACTAAATAGTTAAGGAACCAGTCATTATTTTCTGAACTCTTATCATCCGAATTGCTCTACCACTCTAGGTTTTTGAGATATCCTAACTTAAAAGTGAAAAGAACACGGTTTTCAAATTCATTCGGGTAGATATTATGCCATGAACTAATTTTTTTAAGAAGTTGAAGCATCTGAAAGGAATAATTTAATCATTCAAACACATTTTTAAATTTTTGGTTGGAGATATCAGAGATAGTGTATTTATCGAGCACTAAGATCTTGAATAAATTAAACATGAAAATAATCTCCAGAATAAAAAAGTCATTAATGACTCCAACAATGACGCTGAGTAAATTTGCCTAGATTTGTTGAAATATCTTATCTTATCTGAAGTTTCCTGCGAAGGTTTAACCTCCTAAATTACTACATAGCCAGTCTTAAGCTTGCAGGTAATAAATAAGGTTGGTGGTTGTGCCAAATCATTTTCTCGGACTGTCACTAGACCCCAGTACCCATATGATGTTAATGGTTACACAGTTCCCTGACAGCCGCTTGCCTGTCCGTGAATATGTCAATCACTCTTTTAGATAGAAATTCTTTGTTTACTTTCCTCCAAATAAATATTAATTTAAAAGATACAACTCAAATATTAATACAGCATAAAAAATTCTATTACATTTGTGTGCGTTTTACAGTGAGTTGCGCCATTTACGAAATTCAGAATTTAAGACAATTTTTAACGAACGATTAATAAGATAATTTTTATGAAACATACATACTTCAAATCAAGATCTGATTGTATATAATATACATATATAGGGCTGGTCTTTGTTGAAACGATATCAAAATAAGTCATCTGTTTTTTATAAGATAACTTCAAAATGCTTATTTATGTACATATCAGAGATCAGCAACGAGTATTCAAAACGATGAGTAGATTCAAGTCATACTTATAATTTCAGATACTTATACGCAAAAAAATATATCATACTCATACTACTCATATTCAAAGTTAGAAATACTCATCGTACTCATATTCAAAGTTAGAAATACTCATCGTACTCATACTTAACAATACGCATGAAGTTGTTGATTTCGACTTTCATGATTCAACATATACACGAAGCACTAAATAAGTATGATTCGAGTACGAACACCACAATACTCGCTAGAAGGTTGTTGTGTGCTTTGCTTGCTGTCTTTGTCTTTTCTTTTTTCTTCTTTTGTAAATGCAACAATAACTACTACCAAAGAACATAAAGTATAAAGAATGTGCATTTTAACATATTTTGGAATATTTTTCAAAAATATTTCAAAACGCGGGGGGAAATATAGAAGGGAAGGAAACAGAAAACAAGAGCGTAACAATGCGTTGTTCTCATCGTGCGTTTTTGTTGTTTGACCACTTTTTTTTATTAATTTTTCTGAAATCACTTATTCTGGTGTGTTGCCACGAAAAAAAATTTTGTCAGTCATCTCATCATCATCTCAGTCTGATCGACAACTAAATCAAAGAACACAAGAATGCGTGTGAGTTCTCTCTGCACAATTGTGCTATGAAATGTGCGGGTCGTAATGATGAAAAGAATTTGGTGAGAGCGGGTCGCAATGTCACAACCCGCCATAAGAAGTTTTACTTCTACATAATGCGCATTCTTTATATCCATATTCTTTGCTACTACTGAAAATTTTGATGAATGATTCGAGTGACTCGAATCATTCGTAAGTATTAGAAGTATTTTTCTAAATTTATGAATCTGAATGAGTAGGTGTAAGAATCAAACAATGAATCGAATGTTGTGAGTTTGATGTCAACGTTGTACTCATACTCATTGCAACCTATACTTATGAATCAATGTTGTAGCGAGTACGAATGAATCAGAGTAGTTGAATTTCAATACTCTTGGCTCATTCATACTCAAAATTTCATGAGTTCTTATGAGTAGCGAAAATACGATTCATTGCTGATCTCTGGTACATATAATACTTGAACAACTTCATCTTTTTATCGCTTAGTGGGTTTATTTTTGTTCAGGCAAACAAATCTTTTTGTCTTGTATTTAAATATTTTATGCTAATCCTGTTCATATACCTTTTATTTTACACAGGGGCGCTTAGAAAATATAATTTTTTTAATAATTCATATTAGTAATGGTAGTAAAATACCCAATAGCAATATTGCTCCTTTAAATGCATTTAAATGTTTACTTCATGGATACGAAACGTAATAATATTCATTGCAATACTGTACAATTCAAATGGAACAGACATTAAGTCAAAATTTTCCTCTTGGATTATATTGAATACAATATTTAAATGTTTATCATAATTACTTGGCTTCAATAAGTGCATTTCATACCTGATTTCCCCTCAAGTTATCACATGCTATGTACATTTACTTGAGGTAATGTGTGCATTACTAAGGGCTGAAAAGCAATTTGTACTGTCAGAGTGCATTGCTGGCAGAAATATGGCTTAAAAGAATTTCTATAATTATGTTCAACGATTTGTAATGAACATAATTTAACTGCACAATATTGTAGATTTCTATTGCCGTAATTGTGTAAAGAAATAATTTTCTATATGGTTTACTAAAAGAAAATTATAGAAAAACTCTACTTTTGTTTCACAAAAAGTTTATGAATGAGATAAGCTTTTATTGTTTCAAGAACTGAACCTGTGTGAGTTGTGGAACTATTTAATTCTGATATTAAAAGAAATAAATTAGCGTTTTACCTGTGCTATTAATTAAATATTCGCAATCTTCGGACAACGTCACCAACTTTTCATGAAATAGAACATAATTTGGAGAGAAACTTTTGGAGATTTTGACTTTGAATTCATAAGACACCAACTTTCTACATCACCATCATTATCGGTTCTCTCCATCGATTAAAAGCTGAAGCAAGATTATCATAGTAATTTTGGAAAGTTTATTGTCAAATTTTTAACGGCCGTGTCTTTTAAGGCCCTGCGAATTGTCTTTAGGGCTATTCTTGCTTTATCTTCCTAGGGTATATACAATTAAATATTATTTTCTGTGAATTATTTACCAATCTACCGGAATGGAATTTGGAATTGAATTTGTTACGCAATTGGTCAGAAAAATATAAGTACTTGGCTGACTTCATAAACGCAGTTTGCAATGCAACCTTACAATGCATTGTGTTCATAAAAGCAGTAAAATTTGTTTTGGCAATGCCTCATGTTCATTATTGCATGGTTTTTATTTCTGATACTTTGTAAACATTTATTGGCGGCAAATATTTTGTGGCTGAAATGGCAGATTTGTGGTAATTTAATTTTTTTTATATATAAGTACAAACGTGATTTAAAATTTAATTTTTTGTATGTAGTGAAAAAAATGTAACCACGAAAGAAAAAAGCTCCGCCAGACTTCATAGCGAAGAAAAAGAAAAGGAACTCAATTTGGGCAGAAATAATGAGGGACATTAAGGAAATTGATAGCACTTCCCCATTTACCAAAGAGGAAACAACAAGATGTTTTGTAAATATAATGGGTACATATAAAAGAACCAAAAACCGCAACAACACATGTGGCGAGGGCTCTACGAATTGTGAGTTTTTTGATATGATGGATGAAGTCTTCGGCAGTCGTAGTAGCGTTTTGGTACCTAGTGATATGATCGAATGTTCCCTTCAAACATTAATGGAAGACTTATGTGATGGACCGAAGTCGCCGTAGTCTAGTAGGTAGTGTGTTGGCTTATTAGACGTAAAGCCAGGGTTCGAGCCCCAGGCCAGACATCAAAACAAAATACAAAAAGTATTTCTTCGGCGATTTCCTCAGCAGGTTTTTGGCAAAAACTCTGAGAGTAAATAAACTTGCCATGAAAAGTTTCTGTAGGTCCCGCCACTCATGTATAAAATTAACACACACAACATGAGTGGTGTGAGAAACTAGGTCAATAATCCTGACTGAACGGTTGTAATGACTAATTATGTGTACACAGAAAAAACTGGAGCTCTAAAATTGCCTAAAATTTTTTTTGGCTTAAATAGACAATTTTTTGATTAAAAATTTAGTTAAGTTGATAAAATAATTAGTCAAAAGGAGACTTTGGAAAAATAGCAACCGATAAATTCACTTAATAAAATAATTAATCTGTTTGACTAAAAAAATTAGTCAGTTTGATTAATTCACCTACAATTTTGTCATCGAGTGTATTTTCTTGTACTTTTCTTTGCTGTTGCTATGCAATTTGCTGTTACTACGCTTGAAAAAGACGTTATAATTTTTTTTTTTTTGGAAAATCATATTTTAGTTTAATATTGTTGTTGTTTAACATCTGTATGAAAGATCATGTCTAAACAAGACACGCGTAAAATTATCAACGGTTTTTTGTTTGTTTGTTTATGTTTTTGTGTTTATGTTTAGTTTTAATTTGCTAGTCAATGTGGACGGACGTATTTTGTAAAAAGTGATCTGTTAAAAAATAAAAGTAATTACAATTGCAAAAAATTAATACCCGTTTTTGCTTAAAGTGAAGAGTGATTATAAACAAATACACATAATAATTTTATTTATGTACATAATTAATTATTTATGTACATACATCTATAATTTTTTTTCGAAAGCCACATAAAGATGGTAAGATTAATTAAGTGTTCCTTTTGTGATGAGGCATTTGACTCCGCAGAAATATATTTTGTGCATTTAAAAAATCATACACCTCTTGGTGTACACCAGTGGCTGATCATGATTTGTACCTCCTCTTACAGGATTGGAACCTTAAACATCTTTATAACCATTTTATTGGTAAGTCTTTCTTAAGTAATAATTATTCACTTATAATATCAACTGGTTTTTTTATTATCTTTGCAGACCATCATATTACGATCAAGGTATTAAAAATACTCAAACCAAAACATATTGATATGCTTTTTTATGGTCTTCCTATCGGTGATATGGTAACATTTGAAGATGAATTTGAAAAATGGAAAAAGGCGCATATTGATGAAAGTACTAATTTAGAAAAACCAAGATGTTTTAACCAACAACAATTTGTTTCCGTTAATACTATTCTCCAAGATACTGAAAACGGCAAACAAATTTTAAAATATTATGAAAAGAATAAAATTCTTCATGAGGGTCATCGCAATTTACTTATTGACACGATTTCCAAATATATAGAAGCAAAGGGTTATAAATTATCAATTTCACAATGTGCTGATTTGGAGAAGGAAATCTGTAAAATTTTTCCTTCAGAAGAATTGGTAAGGTTTAATTTTTGAATGAAAAAATATATACATAAATTCAAATTTACTATTATATAATTTCAGGAATATTATAATACTGGGAAAAGAGGTAAACTTTACAACAAGATATATAATTTAAAACGACTATCAAAAGGTATTTTCAAGTCTGAAGAAGAATCTGACACTAACTTGCGTAATTAATTAGGTATTATCTTTATTATCTTTTAGTTCCGGAAAAAGATTCCAGTTTCGCTATTCAAATTCTTCGAAGTGGACACTATAGTAACGATGAAATGGATTTATATTGGAGGAAATGTTATCAATGTAGATTTCAGCAAATTAAGGAATCAAAGTCTACATCCGAGATCTTAAAATTATGGCCTGAATACATCAAACCTTCCGGATATACATTAGTAAGTTAACTCTTTTTACACAATATATTATATTATTTTTAACTAACTTAAATTTTACAGATTGACATAGATTTTGGTCTTAAGTATCAACAAGCTAAATACATGAAAACTAAGTGGGTTTTAACGGAAAGTAAATTGTTACATCTGCTCCAAACAAAGTACCCAACGTTTGCGTTTCAATAATGCTAAAAAATTTAAAGTCGTGCGATAGTGGTAAGCCTTGACTTGTTATATAATTGACATTTAATATTTACTTAATTACATTGAATTTTTTTTTTTAGAATCAGCAGAAAGTAGGTACAGACAAAGCCGGAGCCAAAATCAGAAAAAAGTTTACCGTAACAGATTCCCAAGATTCGTTTGCCATAGTTGCAGAAACCAAAGAGGAACTGGATATGAAATTAACTCTTAAACTTCAAAAATGTAACATCCAACCAAGGTTGCTAATTCTTGGTGAAATTGCAAATGTTACAGAAATTTTTGTTTATTTTGATGAAATTAAATATCCAATGGTACAAATAATCACCGCTGTAGATATTCTATTTAAAATATTCTTTGTGTTTAACTTGGAGTTTCCTATAGAATTATGAAATTAATTCAGAAAAGAAATATTCAAAAGTATTCACTGTAATTAATGAAATACTTAATTTAAAAGAATAATGCAAAACTATAAAACATTGTTTAAAACTTAAAAATTATTTCTCAATTTTAAATGTTATTTTAAATACAATGAAAATAAATTAAATTTGGATTATTTATGTTACTAAAATGTACAATTATAAATATGTATATACTAGAGGTGTGCACAAGACTTCACCCTTCACCGAATGCAATACTGTATTGTACTCTTTTCTGTTGCTCTTGATTTTACGAGTGCACTGAAATGTGTATTTCTCATTTATTCAATGTATACAACAGCACTCGTTTGTCTGTGAAGTAACGGAACTATGGTTTGTGTTGTAAGAGCATATTTTACTACTGAAGCTACATTTTCAGTATTGCCATATTGAAAAATATGTGTACATAAGTGTTTCAATACATTCTTTGCTTTCGCCATAAACTCATAAAAAAGGTTTTTCCCCGAAATAAAAAGTTTAAAAAAGTTACTGGCAATGGTGGCGTCGACGAAGATGTTCGGTTCTCGAGAGCAAAACATTCGGAGCTTTCTTATTCATTGTTGTTAAAAAAACAAAAACAAACAACTAAAAATGCATGTTGTGACTCTATGAAGAGTACAATATTTCTTGTTGCACTCTTCACACAACTCTCTTTTATACTGTTGTACAATGGTTTACGAGTGCAGTTGTTTTGTTTGTACTCTATCTTTGCTTCACACTTATTTATATTTGCAGCTACAATCAATATTCGGTCTTGGGAAAAATACAATACTGTGCAATTTTATATGTCTTGTGCACACCTCTAGTATATACATATTATATTTTATTGTAATAACTTTATTATATATATATTTTTTTAATAAAAGTAAAAATAAATTTAAAAAAAAAATTTTTTTGGGGTGGAAAAAAACAAATTTGATAAAAAAAATTAGTCAAATCAATGATATTTTTAATTGAAATTGGCATAAAATCCGACAAAAAAAATTGTTGATTTAATAAAAATAATTATCAATTTTTTTCTAATTACTTAACAAATTTTATAATCAAACCAACAAATTATTTTACCGAAAAATAAGTAAAAAATTCAACAAAAACTTTTATTGGTTTGATAAAAAAGTTTGTTGGGGAGTAAAATATTGACCGAATAATATTTTAGTTGGTTTGATTATTTTTTTTTATCGACTGTAAAAAACCAAAACAAGACAAAAAATTACAAATTTCGTAGTCAATGAGACAAAAATCTTTATAGGCTGGAAATTGAATAATTTTGGATTCAGATCTGTGAATTTTGTAGTCAAATACGATTTTAATTTTTTTCTGTGTATGTGATGGACCATCGGCGTCTGATACAACAACGATGCAGTATACTGATACATCTTCTCCAGATATTTCTACGCCGAGAAGTGCAATAAAACGAAAGCGGTCCAATATCTTGGACTTCTTAGACAAGGAATCAGAGGCAGATGCCAAAACAATTTAAAAACTTTTGGACTTGGAGACAGAAAAACTAGCAGTAGAGAAAGAAAAATTTGCCGAATTGAAGCAAATTCGTACCTTATTCCAGAAAATTATAGAAAAAACTTTATTTCTATTTATTTATAATTTAAGAGTGAAATACGTTTTACCTGATAATTTAAAAAATGAATTTTTGTTAATTTTTGTTTTCGTTTAAGTTGTTTAGCTTAAATTTAATTTCATATTTATTTTTAATTTAAGACTGAAATACTTTTTACCTGATAATTTAAAAAATGAATTTTTGTTAAAGTTTATTTATAAATTGAATTCATTAAAATATAAAATAACAACTACTTCAATTTAAAAAATTTATTTTACATTAGGCCGAAAATAATGTAGCTAATGCATCTCTTTTTGCTTCCCTTTGTCCTGCAAAAATTACACCTTCGTCCATTTGGGGTTCAATATTTGCTTCGTCTTCTATCTTGCCTTCATTATATTTAATTATGTTTTGAAGAATCATACATGTCATTGTTATCATTTTTGGCATATATGTACGTTGAACCTCGATGTACTTTAGTATTCTGAATTTTTTCTTTAATATACCAAATGCTTGTTCCACAACAACTCGGGTTGAACTCAGAATCGTATTGAATTTTAATTGCATTGGCGTTAAAAATCAGTTATCACGGTAAGGAACGTCTCTAATGGATAGCCGTTTAAAGTTTGAGGAATTTTTCTCTTTGAATATTGGCTAGTTAATAACGCTATACGACGACGCTTTCTTTTGTTTAAAATATTTTTGATCAAAGTGCTGTTGTTTGGATTTTTATTATCAGCCAAATCGAAAGCGTTTTTCAAAAGAATACTGCATTTTTTCTGGATATTCATTTTAAGAAATTAAATTATACAAAAAGTCACACAAGAATCAAAAGTTTTCGCGTTCATAAACGTATTAAAATGTCATCTCATTATTTGACAAAGCAGTGTTGCATTGCAAACTACGTTTATGAAGTCAGCCCTTGTCTTTAGTAACAATTACTATGATCTGCTATGTTGTTTTACCTTAGGTGCGAAATACATATGTATAATAGGATTTAGTCTTGCTTTCTGGTGGACTGCTCTGAATAAACTACACAATTTCAGACTTCTTGACAAGGTCAGAAGGTCTGCAGCTATTCGTATCACTGGTGCTTCCGCATCACCCCCACAAACGCCTTGTACGCGGTTTTCCAGCATGGAGTAGTCGTGCTTTAAATGTACAGCCCTTTCGCCAACCATCTTCTTCCTATTTAGTCTGTCTGATTGCCACATACTCCTAGATTCGGTGCTCATAATATTTTAATCTTATGGAATAAACACTCAAAATTATTTTATTTTTATTTGTTTTCAGCTATTGACGGAAGGTATAGATATTTGATTTGATCAATCTTATTGAAACTACAGAATATGTTAGAAAACATCTAGTGAGGATGTCATGAAATTTCAAAAAGACATGTAAGTCATTTTTAGAGATAAAGATTTATAAAAACTAAAAACAAACAATGCCCAATACTATATACAGTACGGTATAATATTATATTATTTTTTCCAGAGATATTAAAAATAGTGAACAGATTTTAACCCAAATCAACTGTCTGCCTTGCTATTCTACTACATTTTAATTTAAATGAATCAAATCTTTAAACCGTTTTATATGCTGTATCACTGCTACATATAAAACGAAACTACTAGAAATATCTGGTCAACAAATCATTTCTGTAAAGTGCAAATACAGAGCAGAGTAATCAAAAGCAATAAACAGTAAAGTAAATTCCTTAATGGATTTATCGGCAACAAACGTTACGAAACATGAGAAAAGTGAAGCAATCGCATACAACTCCAACATTAACATGATAATCACCATACCGAGTTCATAATCTCATCCACGCACATAGAAAATGGTAAATGTAAGATTCAGTTGCATCTAAAATTCTTGTTAATGGTAGCTCGATAGTTGTAAATGTGTTTGAGAAACATGCTTTCATGTACAATATAAGTATTTACTTCCATTTATTGGAATTTGTAACAGTGCCATTTGAAATTCCAGGCTTTCAGATCACGATAAACGAATTCTAGTGTTACACACACGTGGAATCATACAAAATTGTATCGTATCGTGTAATCTTGTGAAATTTTAAATGTATTACAAACAATCATTTGATTGAAAAGAGGATACATATATATATGTATGTGTATGTATGTATGTTAGAGATGAGCGATCCAGTGATTTTTGAAGAACGTTGTTCTCAGTGAACGTGATTTGTTAATCACTGAGCCAATTCACATTAGAACATTTGTGCTGGCGTAAAATGACAGTTTATAGGCAAGAGGGGTGAAGAGAATGGTGTAATGGTAACACTGTATTAATACAATTATATGGAACTATGAATACTACTGTAATGTTAACACTGTGTTAGTACAATTATATGCAACTATGAATACTACTATTAAGTGTAATATTATTATATACAATTAGAAAATAAGTAAGAAAAGGAATAAATGAAGAAGAGATCATTCTAGATCTGAACGTCAAGCTAAGTAGTTTCATTTATTAGAGGTTGCCCATTACATGGCGACCGTGACTAAGTCATTTAAAAAAGAAACGGTGCTTTGTACAGTTAGCAGTTAGAGAAAAAGCGTTCTAGTTATAAAAATATTTTATTAATACAAATAACAAGTATGATTTAAAAGAAAATGAAAAACAATCTTAATAAAATAAAATATAAACTAATAAGAAAATCTAATTAAAAAAAAAAAGAATTGGAACATACACAGAAAATGAATTATTTTTTTTATGTTCTCTTTTTTCGGCATCTAAATAACATAAAAAACTAACTATTGAAAAACTTAATTTCATACAATACATAAAAGAAAAAAGAAAGACATGCATATACATACGTTTTCAAACACACAAACATATAGACAACATTAAAATATATATAAAACTAAAAAAAAAAAAACAAATAGATACATAAAATTTATAAAAAAAAAAAAAAAATTAAACAAATACAAAATAATATATATAACATAATAAACAGTTATACAAAAATAAAAGGAACAACTATTTACAACAACAAACAAATACTTAAAAGCAACCAAAGACCGTAAGGAAAAAATCGAGAAAATAACGGAAACATTTAAGGCGTTAGCTGCCAGCGCAGTGGCTGAGGTCTACGTTGCGGTAACTGGAAAAAAATTCCTATTTACTTAATCTTACCAATTAATCAAATTTTAAATATCAATATATTAATATATATATGTATCATATATATACATGTATATAAATATATATATAAAACACGAATATATTTATGTAAGTAATATATGGAAATTAGTAATAATATAAAATACATGTATAAATTAGCAATAGTAAGTAGTACCAAAGAAAATAAAGTATAAAGAATGTGCATCTTAACATATTTTGGAATATTTTTCAAAAATATTTCAATACGCGGGAGGGAAGTAAACAGAAACGAAGAGCGTAACATACGTTGCTCTCATCGCGATGAGATCAAAGACTATAAATATATGAAGATGTTGCACTGCCAGTGCCAAATTTGTCGATGGCAGTACGGCTACTGCCACTTATTGTACTCAGAGAACTTATTATACTCAGAGAACGTATTGTTCTCTTCTCTAATTTATTCTCATATGCGTGTATACGTGTGTGCTTGTACATTGCCAAATAAAATAATAAACAAACTGAAAGATGTCTTGTTTTCACAAAATGTATGTGCAAATAGCCTGTGGAAAAAAATATTACCGTTTGTTTTATTGTAGGGTAAGAATATGTGTTTTATTGTTGTAGAAATGAAACTATATCGATTCGCACCGAAATAAAAAATCCACATTTTGTGTGGACTATAATGTATTTAAAAAGGCAAAAGGATTTAAAATTGGTTTTGTGCTAGTTTAGTTTTGAATGCTATGTCTAGCCACAGCAGTTTTACTTCTTCCCTGCACTGTTTAAGGTGCTGGGTTTGAAAATGAATTCTTTTGACTTCAAGATCTTTTCTGAATTTTTATTTAATTTTTTCTACTATTTATACTAATTTCTAATTTTTACAATATTTCTTAATAATCTATCATTTGCTCTTTCTATTACATAGTAACTTTCATTTACATTAACATACTGAATTTTGATTGGTCAAGACCTCACTCAATATTTTTCATATTTCCACTCATTACTTTAAAATGAGTAATTTGAAGTAATAAATTTCTTTCATAAGTGCTTTGACCCATGTCAGTTGTTCTAATTGTATTTCCCTTAAAGTGTGTCACTTTGTTTACTTTGTTTTTATTTTAAGGGTTTAGAATTACAATTAATGTGTTATACAAATATAGAGCAAATGTAATTTAAATCTTATAGCGTAATATATGTGGTGTGTTGTTTACGTTTGTTATGATACACTACATTATGCTAAATACACTACACCTTCCCCCTTAAGATTAAATTTATAATTTTTAATGAAATAAATTGAATCTTATAAATATATGTATGTAATGTGAGTAGTGTTAATAAAAATATTAATAATAATAATATGAAACTTATAAATAATTTTAATAAGTGAATATATTGTTTTACAATTATAATTAAAATAAAGTGTAAGTAAAAGTAAATGTGAAATGTTTATATTTAATTTGCAATATATAATTTTAGAAGATTATTATGGTAAATTTTCTCTTTAGTGCCTACTTTTAATAATGAATTTACTCCTAGTCTTTTAATTATTTGATACGGTCCTTTGTATGGGCTTTGATTCTTCTTTCTCGACTCTAGCTTTACTAATACTAGGTCTCCTTCTTTAAAATTACTATCATTTATATTTCTATCATAAATTATTTTCGACTTTTGCTTAGCTATCTCTAATAACTTTTTGGCATTTTCTAAAGATTTTCTTAATCTTATTTTGATTTCATTGGCATAATTGTCTATGTCATAGCATTTGTTTGTATTTTTCATTTTGTCTGTTGGTAGTGTTGCTAACTTGCCAAATATTAACTCGTATGGTGAGTAGTTTGTGTCAATATGTGGCACTGTATTGTATGCAAATGTATAGTATGGTATCCATTTGTCCCATTCGTGATCATCTACAAAGTTTAACAAATATTCATTTAATACACGATGATTACGTTCGATAGAACTTATTGATTGGTGGTGATAAGGTGCTGAAAATTGTTGGTTTATATTAAGTAAATTACAAACTTCTTCTAACAATTCATTTTTGAATTCAGTACCTCTATCAGATTTTAATGTTTTAAAGAATCCATATTTTAAAATAAACTGTTCTACTAATGTTTTGGCAATACTTTTAGCATCTTTCGTTTCAATTGGATGTGCTACAACATATTTTGTTAATTCACACTGCATCGTTAGAATGTATCTATACCCATTTGACATTCGTAAAGGTCCTACAGTGTCTATTTCTATTGTCTCAAAACTATTATTAGGAGTTTCAGTTATAACCATTTTTTCCTTAACGTACTTTGTTTGTTTGTTTCTCATACATTTGTCACATTTGTTAATATAATCTCTAACCATCTTTCGCATGTTTTTCCATACGTAACGTTGTTTTAGTTTCAGTACGGTCTTTCTGATACCAAAGTGTCCTGAAATTGGAGAATCGTGGAATTCTTTTATAATGTTCATTTGTAATTTTTTATCTTTTATATGTTGTAATGGTTTATATAATATAATATTCAATTCATAATTTTTATATTTGTTTGCTTTCAATATTTTCCGGTGCACCTCATTATAACTTTTATTTAAATATTCAATTGATATGAGCTCAAAAATTTTATCTTCGCATGACAAAGCGATATTCTTTATATTCTGCTTATGCATATAAATAATTAATTTCTCTAGAGACAAAACGTATTTTGCTAGATCTTCATTAACATTTAATACAAAGCTATTATCTTTACATTCTATGGTACCATCTTTTGGTCCATCCTTTTTATTTATACCGGTTCTAATAATATTAAATTTCAATTCGCGTGTATTCTTTATATCTCTTAAAGATGTACATTCCCACATATGATTTATATGCTTTCCTTGGGATATGATACTCTTGTTATTTTCCATTACTTTATTACTAATTTCTTTTTCTTTCATTCCACGTGTCGTTACTAAGATTTTAGATGGTTTTCTAATGTCGTCTTCTACAGGGATCATATTCTTCAACATGTTGGAGTCCAATTTTATTCTGGATAGGGCGTCAGCATTAGTATTTATCTTCCCCTTTTTGTAAATAATTTCAAAGTCATAATCTGACAAATCTATTCTTATGCGTGTTAATTTTGACGAAGGATTTCGGTGAGTAAAAAGTGAAACAAGTGGTCTATGATCAGTCACAACAATAAATTTTCTACCAAATAAGTAAGGTCTAAAAAATTCTATTCCCCAGTGTATTGCAAGTAGTTCTTTTTCTATTACAGGTTTGTTTAAGTCATGTTTTCCTAAAGTCTTGCTTGCATAAGAAATTGGTAAATCTTTTCCTATTTCACCTTGTGACAGTATAGCGCCTAATGCATAGTTTGATGCGTCCGTAGTCAATATAAATGGTTTCTCAAAATCTGGATATCTTAATATTGGTGCATTGACTAATTTTGTCTTTAGTGTATCAAAAGCCTGTTGACATTCTTCTGTCCACTGAAATTCATTTCCCTTTTTAGTTTGATCGTTTAAACATTTTGTGATTTCCGCAAAATTTTTTATGAAACGTCTATAATAATTACAAAATGCAACAAATCTCTTAACTTCGTCTTTGTCTTTTGGAATTGGATATTGTTCAATAACCTTATGTTTTGAGGGATCCGTTCGTATACCGTCTTTTGTTATTTGGTGTCCTAAATAGATTACTTCTGATTTTAGAAATACACATTTTGATGCATTTAATTTCAAATTGCATTTTGACAAGCGTTCGAATACTTTTATAAGGTTTTCGTTATGGTGTTTTAAACTACAGCCAAACACAATAATGTCATCAACGTACAAGAATGCTCTTGAATCTAGTCCACTTAGTGCTATTGTCAACATTCTTTGGAAACTATTAGAAGAAATCTTTAAACCAAATGGTAGTCGTTTAAATTGATAATGACCATTACTAGTTGAGAATGCAGTTAAATGCCTTGAGTCTTTGTCTAAATCTATTTGGTGGAATGAGCTAGTCATATCCAAAGTCGAAAAATATTTGGCTCTTCCAAGACGATCCAAAACATCTTCCAACCTTGTCAATGGAAATTTATCGTTTACTATCCTCTTGTTTAGTTGTCGAAAATCCACTACCAGTCTCCATTTTTCTTTTCCATTACTGCTCTTTTTTGGAACTACCAATAAAGGTGAATTGTATGCACTATTCGATGGTTCAATTATATCCAATAGTTGTTGTACTTGGTTATTAATTTCTTCATACTGTGTTTGTGGTAATCTGTAATTCTTTATATATACGGGCGTATTGTCAGAAACTTTCAATTTTTGTGTATAAAAATTATTTGTTGTCAACTTTTCTCCCTCTAAATGGAAAATATTTGGGTAATCTTTGAAGATTTCTATTAATTGTGTTTTGGCTTTATTGTCTTCAATGTTAATTTGCAAAGTGTCAAGAATTTTCTTGAATCTGTCTGCATCAAATTTTCTTTCTTTCTGCGTATGTGATTGCGTTATAAAAGTGTAATTTTTAAGTGGTTCCAGTTCGAAATTAACATTTTCTAAAATTGCATCGTTATCTGTTGTATTTAATATTTTGACGTGGCAATTTCCATTTCCTGGTACTACTGTATTACTAATAAATATTCCTGGTTGAATTTCTTTATTCAAAATTATGCTGTCCTCATCTATATTTAAATTTATAGGATGAATGCTTTCTGATCGTTTTTCTACTTTTATACAATAATTTCTGTTTATCCATGACTTCATCGGTATTATGACATCTTCATTTCCTAAGGTAAGCGTTATTGTAAATGTTTCGTAATCAATTTTACATAAGAATCTTGTAAAAAAGTCTCTTCCTAGAATTCCGTCTGTCGGTATGTGAAAATTATCGTCTATGATGTGGAATTTATGGTTTTCGTTCACATTATTTACTCTGAAACTTAGCTCTGATGTTCCTATAGATTTTATCCCTTCTGTTGTGATGCCTGTAAAAGTAGTCGTGTGCTCCTTATCAATGTCCTCTAAATCATAATTTAATTTGTTTAGTTTACACAAAGAAACGTCTGCTCCTGTATCAATTAAAAATGTAAGACTCAAATTTTTGCCTATTTGGAGGTTTATGTAATTAGTAGTATTATGTGATAATTGAAAAACATTATTTAATTTTAAGGTCGGTCCTCCGGATCGCGAGTTTATGCAGTTCCCTGGTTCACGTCCGGGGTTCCGTAGTTTTCCTGTATATAACGAACGTTCCTATTACTGTAGTTATTACGGTTATTGTTGTTATTACTACTTCTTCTATTATTGTCATTACGAACAGGATTTCTGTTAGTTCCGTAATTACCTCTCTGGTTTAGCGGTCTATTATTACCGTTATTATTATTGTAATTTATTCTATTATTATTGTTAATTTGGCTGTTACAAGGAATGTGACTATAATTTCTATTGGAAGAGTTAACGTTATTTCTTCCACTACCGTTGTTGTTACCCTGATAGTTATTTCTGTTGTAATTTCCTCTATAATTATTTCTATTACTATTATTCCTACCCCTGTATTGTGAAAAATATAGAACTTGATCATTGTTGTTGGAAAATTCTTTTTCAAGTTCTAAGGCTAATTGTACAGCCTCATTAAGTTCCTTAGGCCTGGAAGCGAAAATGGTTGGCTTCAATTCTCCTTTGAGACCATTTTTAAAAATATTCAAAGCATAATTCTCGTTGATTTGCTTAATAGTGTTGGCTTGAACAGTATTGCAACCTATTATATCTTTAATTTGTAATTCATTCAACTCTGCTATAATCTGTAGGAGTTTCTCGTGATAAGTATGCACGTTCATATTTTTCTGGGAAAAATTACTAAGGGTAGCTTGTAGTTGAGCGACTGTTTTGGTTGACTTGTATCTGTTTGATAGAGTATTTTTTAATTCATCGAATGTTGCTGGAGTAGATATTCCTAATGATGTTCTTACTGTGCTAGTTAACTTAACGTTGTACACAAATTTTAAAAGAATTGGTTTTTGCTCAATTGCCAAACCATCGTTGATCAGTTCTACTATTGTGAGGAAAGAGTTGATTTCTCTGTAATTACCTGAGAATTCTGGAATTGCTTTCATAGCAGTTTCTAAATTAAAATTCGCCATATTTGCTAAATTTTGTGTTTGATCACTCGGTGTTGTTCCTTGTCTGACAAGCGCTTCTTCAATGAGATATTTTGCCTTATTATAATATTTTTCAAACCTATCAGTGTTCTTTTCTATTTCCTCTCTTTTAATTACGTTTGTTTCTATCAAATTCAAAAATTGTTTTCTCAATAGCTTTATTTCCTCTAATTTTATTGCTAGCGTAGACCTCGTATAACATCTGGACCCTGTTTTCCTGAAATTTACAATTATTGTTTCTATCCTAGTTATAATTGCTTCCATAGGTCATATTAAGTTATTTTAATTTATTTAATGTTTTAAAAGATTTAATAGAATATAATGTATTTTTAAAGATATAATGTATTTTCATAAAGTATTCTAAACTTGGACAACCGCCTTCTTGCGTACATAGTCCTTAAAATATTTGTTAATTTTATATATCAGAAATATAACTACAATTACACATATTATTATAAAGGTGTCTAACTTAATACTAGTGATCTCCATTTGTTGTTGGTTGATAGGCCCAATATTGATGTTTTCTTCCTTCTGGTGAGTATTCTTCTACTATCGCCTGGTATTTTTCGAATATGGTGTTTATTTCCTCCTTTGAAGGAATCTCAGTGTTCCAGGACATCAAGAATCAAATTGGCGCAAGTTCAGGTTGGCAGGATTAGAATATTAAGAGATGTGTATATGGGATTTTAAAATATATTTTTCAAATTCTGCAGGATCTAAATCGCAGGATCTAAATTGCAGGATCGAAATCGCAGGATCTAAATTGCAGGATCGCCATATAATGTATTTAAAAAGGCAAAAGGATTTAAAATTGGTTTTGTGCTAGTTTAGTTTTGAATGCTATGTCTAGCCACAGCAGTTTTACTTCTTCCCTGCACTGTTTAAGGTGCTGGGTTAGAAAATGAGAAATGAAAATGAATTCTTTTGACTTCAAGATCTTTTCTGAATTTTTATTTAATTTTTTCTACTATTTATACTAATTTCTAATTTTTACAATATTTCTTAATAATCTATCATTTGCTCTTTCTATTACATAGTAACTTTCATTTACATTAACATACTGAATTTTGATTGGTCAAGACCTCACTCAATATTTTTCATATTTCCACTCATTACTTTAAAATGAGTAATTTGAAGTAATAAATTTCTTTCATAAGTGCTTTGACCCATGTCAGTTGTTCTAATTGTATTTCCCTTAAAGTGTGTCACTTTGTTTACTTTGTTTTTATTTTAAGGGTTTAGAATTACAATTAATGTGTTATACAAATATAGAGCAAATGTAATTTAAATCTTATAGCGTAATATATGTGGTGTGTTGTTTACGTTTGTTATGATACACTACATTATGCTAAATACACTACAGGACATTTGAAACTGAAAAATTGTTTTAGTAAAAGTGTGAATTTAAAAATTGTAGTGCATGATCAAACAAAACGTTTAATAAATATAATATATAATTAAAATCATAAATCATATTTTTAGAAGATATTGATAGGACTGGAAATATATCAGAAAGTACACATACCCCTGATATAGATGTCGCAGATATATACGATGAAAATAAAGAATATTTTAATGAAGGCACCGATTGTTTTACGTCCAACAATGTGCCAATTGAATTAACATCAAGTCGATATTTTGTTGGTTACATAGCTCAACGAATATCTTGCGTTAAATGTCGTGTGGATATAATCAAACCAGCGCAAATTTTGTCATATCCTTCAGAAATGTTCGTTCATGCAAAAAATTATATAAAAGATTCCGACTTTAGAAGTTTGTGCGCTATAAAAAACATAAAAACATTTGTAGTTGGCCAATGCGTAAGTTGCACAAAAAATACAATTTATTCCTTTTGGTTTGATGAAAATAACGAATGTTATAAACACAGAATGGAGATGCTTAATTTACTAATTGTTGTTTTTCTACGGAAGCATTCCACATGGGAAACATACAAATTCAAATTATCCAGTATGGAAAAAGTTAAAATTTTGAACCATTAAAATGATAAATAAATTTAATAAATACTAAACAAAAAAAGCATTCGTTTTATTACAACTTCATTCTATACAAAAATAGACACATATGGTAAATATGTACATACATAATTGAATAGTCTAAAAAATAACATTATAATTCGGTGCGAATCGATATAATTTCATTTCTACAACAAAAAAACACATATTCTTACCCTACAATAAAACAAACGGTAATATTTTTTCCACAGGCTATTTTCACATATATTTTGTGAAAACAAAAATTCTTTCAGTTTCTTTATTATTTTATTTGGCAATGTATGAATACACACACGTATACACGCATATGAGAATAAATTGCTTAGAGAAAAAACAATACGTTCTCTAAGTATAATAAGTTCTCTGAGTACAATAAGTGTACTGAGTCTTTTTTGTTTTCTTTCTCTCAGTTAACATGAGAGTGAGAACGACAATTTAGCTTTCCCTGTTACCTACCCCCTCATCATAAAGAAGCACAAAATTTTGTCAATTTTAAATACACTGTGTGCAACATCTTTACATATTTATAGTCTTTGGTCAAACAATAAAAACGATCATACATACATAATCGTACATACACATATACATACGTACGATGAGAGCAACACATTGTTACGCTCTTTGTTTGTGTTTATTTTTCTTCTGTCTTCCCTCCCTCATCAAGAAATGATTTTTAAAAGAGATTTTGGTGAGAGCGGGTTTTACTGGTACATCCCGCCATAAGAAATTTTACTTCTACATGATGCGCATTCTTTATATCAGGGATTACCATTTCATAGCACAATTGTGCAGAGAGAATTCACACACATTACTTATGCTCTTTTATTTAGTCATCGATCAGACTGCGACAAGCACACATGTCAGCGGATGCTATAATATTTTTTTTTATGTTTACACTCAAAAAATATTTTATGTTAAAAAATCTTTTTTTTTTTAAATTCAAAGTCTGATATGTTCTTAAAACACATTTTGATTGTTTTAATAGTCAAGTTTTATAGACATAAAGCAATATTTTGGAAAAATTACAAGGTTGGTTATAAGCAGGAGTGGAAATTTATGAACCAAAATTAATATCCAGCAAATTTCTAAAAAACCATTACGTAATTATTAAGTCAAAGATGTATAACTTTATACATGTTGATGATATGAAAATCAAAATAGGATATATTACTAACATTTTTCTATGACTGCAAGCTCTCAACTTATTTTCTCTCTCTAACTCACTAATACACAACCAAAAAATTTTTGGTAACCCCTGCTTTATATCCATATTCTTTGGTAGTACTAAAATAATATAATTTATTCATTTCAAATTTCATCCTTATGTTACATTGTTTAAATATAATAACAACAAGAACAACTGGAAACTATTACAACTTAAACAATTTATATATTACTTATATATTACTCCATGCTTTCTATTTCTAATTATTATTAAAATGAATATACATACATATATTGTTTTGAAATACTTGTTAATCGTATCTTATTTTCTCTTAGAAAACGAAAAAAATTAAATTTAAAGTTAAAAGAAAAATTTATTTTTACTATTTATAAATTTCCATGCATATACATATATAAGGGTACTCGTAATTTACATTAATCCAAAAAAAAAAGAAAAGAAATTTTGATTGTATAAAAATTTAAAACAGCCTAATGTCTACTGAATTTGAAATTGACAAATTTAATGGACTTATTGCTGATTTTTATAAAATAAAGAAAAGGATATTGCAAAATCGTCCCTTATCTAATAAACAACAAAAAATTGATGAATATATAAACCTATTAATTGAAAATTATAACAATATTTTGATATATGCAAAACAGTATATTAAAGGTTTAGCTGATCCCGAGAAAAAAGCATTACAAAATCAAATATTATATTGTAGGGAATTATTAGTGAGATGCTTTTGTAGACTGAAGTGTAAAATTAAGATTCCAAGTGGCGTTGATTTGTTCGAAGTTGTGCTTAGGGAAGTATTGACAGACTCTGATTCTGAAACAGACTTCACTGATGAAAACGAGGACAATAAGGATACTATTGCGGAAATAACAGATAACATGGCTTCTATTGACGAGAAGACAAAATTTATTTCAACGTGTTCTAACATAATTAGGGAAAATTACAATGGGGACCCGCTTACACTTAATTCGTTTCTGGACAAGATAGATCTAATTCAGGAATTAGCGGCCGAGAATTTGAATACGTGTTTTATTTCGTTTTTGAAATCAAAATTGGACGGAAGGGCCAGAGAGGTCCTACCTGATGATATTACGAGCATATATCAGATTAAGGAAACACTTAGGAACAGGATAAAACCAGACAATTCTAAAGTTGTTGCTGGCAGGTTTACTGCACTGCATGTTAAGAATAATGATGATAATTTGCGAAAAAGTTGAGGATTTGGCAGATGCACTTCAACGTTCTCTAGTCACGGAAGGGATAACGAGGACAAAAGCCCAGGAGATGGCGGTGGAACAGACGGTTAAAATTTGCAGGAATAATGCAAAGTCAGGGTTGGTTAAGGCAATTTTGGCTTCAACGGTTTTTAACGAACCTAAGGATGTAGTCGCAAAATTATTTGTAGAGGAGTCGGCAACTGAACATGAACATCAGGTATTGTCTTTACGTTACAACGGTCCCAATTGGGGACAAAATAGGAACAATTACAACTGGGGGAATAATGATAACTCATATAGGAGTAATACTTTTAACAATCGGAATACTCGTACGAACCGTTCGAATACCAACTATCGGGGTAACAATAATAACAGAGTTCGTGATTATCAGGCAACGAATAATAGAAATTACAGACGACCACTTAATAACAACGTTCGCGATGGTCATAATTACCCTGCTGTGAGGACTTTAAACGAGGAAGTCCCTCAGCACGATGTGTTGGGGGAGGAGGATCAAATGTAATAAAGGAAAACAATTTTAAGTCTGTATATAGTTTTAATCTAAATTTTTCTGATTTTGTAAACTTAGATTGTACGGCTTCTTTCAGAACGAATTCGTTTTTGGTAGATTCACAGGCGGATATTTCTATCTTGAAAATTTCATGTTTAAAGGAGCATACGAGGATAAATGAACGAAATAGTGTTAATATTGTGGGCATAACGACGAATACCATTAGATCACTAGGCACTATTGATACTAATTTGTCGGGTTCCAATTTTTTCATTCCACAGGTTTTCCACATCGTTCCCGATCACTTTAATATCCCCTCTGACGGTATATTAGGAAAAGACTTCCTGAGAATCAACAAGTGTAGAATTGACTACAACACTATGACGGTTTCTTCTTTTGTGAATGGTAGAAGGATAATTATTCCAATTTCGCATGGAAGTAGTAGGGATTCATTTTTAATTCCACCAAGATGTGAGGTATTTAGACAAATTCACATAAAGAATGTTAATGAACCAGTTTTTATACATTCCCAGGAAGTAACAAGTGATGTTTTTATTGGTAAATGCATTGTGGATTCTGAAACACCAATTGTAAGAATCTTAAACACAAGCAACGAAACTAAAGTTGTCCACACCTATGACATTGAGACAGAAAAACTGTCGAATTTCAATATTTATTCCATTAATGAGAACAAATGCTCTACTGAACGTGTACACAACCTGAAACAGATTTTAAACGACAAAATGCCGGAACACATAAAACCCGATTTAATGCCATTATGTGAAAATTACTCAGATATTTTCACTTTGAAAACTGATAAAATGACCATCAATAACTTTTATGAACAGACATTAAGACTTAGGGATAATGAACCTGTCTATATAAAGAATTATCGCCTTCCGTACACACAACGAAACGAAATAAAGAAACAGGTACAGAATTTAATTGATAACGATTTGATAGAAGCAAGTAGGTCAAATTACAATAGCCCATTGATTCTGGTACCTAAGAAAAGTCCAAATAATACCAGGACATATCGAATGTGCGTGGATTACAGGGCTATAAATAAGAAACTAATTGCCGATAAATTTCCACTGCCTAGGATAGACGATATACTTGACAATTTAGGTCGTGCTAAACATTTTTCCGTTATTGACTTATATTCAGGGTTTCATCAAATTCCACTTCATGAGGAATCAAGGGATTTAACATCTTTCAGCACAGATCAAGGAGCATTCCGTTGGAAAGTTCTTCCATTCGGATTAAACGTAGCTCCAAACTCATTCTCACGGATGATGTCCATAGCTTTTTCTGGACTAGAACCAAATAAAGCTTTCTTATATATCGATGATATAATTGTGATTGGATGCAGTAAAGATCATCACTTGAAAAATTTAACTGACGTATTTGACATATTGAGAAAATATAATTTGAAAATAAACCCATATAAATGCAATTTCTTCAGACCTGAAGTCACATTCTTAGGTCACAAGTGCACCTCAAAAGGACTTTTACCGGATAACACGAAAATTTCAGCTATTGAAAATTATATAGTACCCAAGGATAAGGACGCTGTTAGACGTTTTGTAGCGTTCGCAAATTACTACAGGCGTTTTATACCCAATTTTGCATGTATAGTAGCCCCATTGAATAACATTACACGCAAAAGAGTTAATTTTGAGTGGAGTGAAAAATGTCAAATGGCTTTTGAAAGGTTAAAAAAAGAATTGGTTTCTCCGAAAATCCTTCAATACCCAGACTTTTCCAAGCAATTCATTATCACAGTCGATGCTTCAAAGGTAGGGTGTGGTGCAATTCTTAGTCAAAACTTTGATGGACACGATCTTCCAATATATTATGCATCCAAATCTTTCACTCATGCAGAACAGAAAAAGGCAACCATTGAGCAGGAGCTTATTCCAATATATTTTGCAATAAACCAATTTCGACCTTACGTTTATGGGACTGAATTCGTGGTCAAAACTGACCATCGACCATTGGTCTACCTCTTCAATATGAAAGACCCTTCTTCAAAGTTGACGAACATTAGACTCAGACTTGCTGAATATAAATTCATAATTGAGCATATAAAAGGAAGGAATAATGTCGGTGCTGATGCACTTTCTCGAATCTCATTCGACGAGATAAGAAATGAGGCAACCTCTGAAACTATTTTAACTGTGTTTACGCGTGAAAGGTCTAAACGGGCAAAAAAGGCAATGAATGAACCGACATTGGAGCATCCTAGGGAGAATACATTAAGGGTATATGACAAGTTTCCACAGGAAATTAACAGGAAGAATGCGAAAGTAAGGTTCGAAATATGTCACAGGGATGGGATCGTAACTAACGTAAAGTTTAATATTTACATGAAATTTAAATCAGTGGCGAATGTTAATATTGTTAACAAATCATTGAATCTAGAAGCAATGCTTTTGAGGCTACAGAAAGAGGCCAACAATAATAACATTTACACACTTGAATTGGCAAAGGATGACCCAATTTTTTCAATATATAGTATTCAGAACTTTAAGATGCACGGTAACGAAATTTTGGAAACAATCGAGATTCTATTAGTAGATCCGATTGAAACCATCACTGAGGACAGGAAGAAGCTTGAACTTTTGAGAACTTATCATGAAGACCCGTTAATAGGGGGCATTGTGGACGCAAAAGGCTATATGCTAAATTGAGAACTAGGTACTACTGGAAGAATATGACCAAGGATATATCCTCATTTGTTAGTAAATGTACAAACTGCAATCTGAACAAGGTAAAAATAGGTAACAAGGAGGAACTGACACCGACACCTATTAAACCGTTTGATATTGTAATTATAGATACAATAGGTCCTTTGCCCATGTCCAAATATGGCAATAAATATGCTTTGACTATGATTTGTGACTTCACAAAATATCTAGTTACGATACCGATACCGGAAAAAAGTGCGAAAACTATTGCTCAGGCAATATTTGAGAATTTCATTTTAATTTATGGAAGAATGAAGACCATTATATCAGACCTCGGTACTGAATTCAAGAATGAGATATTTTGTGAATTATGCAAACTTTTGAAAATTAACATCAACTTCTCAACAGCCTATCACCACCAAACGGTAGGGACAGCAGAGCGAAATCATCGCGTTTTTAACGAGTACATTAGATCTTACATAAGTGACAATATTACAGACTGGGACACATATTTGAAGTATTTTGCATATTTTCACAATACATCATGTTAACTATTTTTATTATTTACATATAAAATTTATAAATATTTTATAGCATGGTAAGATGATAATTAATATAAAAGAAATAGAACCCAAATACATTTATCTTAATATCACTAATTGAAAATGTAATTATATAAAATTATAAAAGTATAAATAATGAATAATAATAAAAAAAAAAAATATTGAATTGACGGATCTTAATTAACAGTATCAATTCAACATTTTTTTTCCCCAGAAGGGAGGTGTAATGGTAACACTGTATTAATACAATTATATGCAACTATGAATACTACTATTAAGTGTAATATTATTATATACAATTAGAAAATAAGTAAGAAAAGGAATAAATGAAGAAGAGATCATTCTAGATCTGAACGTCAAGCTAAGTAGTTTCATTTATTAGAGGTTGCCCATTACAATGGTTTTTCGGTGGCGTAAAGTTTCCTCCAGCTACAACCCCGCATCACCAGCACAAAACTAATACATGCACATTTTTAAAACATCAAATGAATGCAAAAAGCACTAATACATACAAAGCTGCGTATACGTATACATTGCTGCCAAACAAATATTCATCTCGTGTGAATTGAAGAGAACAAAAATTGTGCGACTAAAAATGTGCTAATGTGAATTGGCTCACTGTTCTTTAAAACAGTGATTGTGATCACAGTATTCCAATAATACAATAATGACAATAACGTATTTTATTAAGTCGTAAGAAAGAGACAACTAGATACATACTACGAAAAGACTACTAAACAAAATCAAAGTGGTGTCATCAATGTTATTATTTTTAATGTAATTTTTTTTTATATGAAGTTGGACAATTCAGTTTCACAGAAAGTTCATGTATAAAAGACAAAAGTAAATAATCAAAACAAAATGAAATAAATTTGAGTATGTAACAATTTTGAAAGAACGACATTATTAGTACCTGTTATTTGGCAAATTCAATCACTGTAGTTACCAGTGAATTATCAATCACCGTGATTAAATCACAGGTTTGAAAATATCGCTCATCTCTAATGTATGTAGTATGGCAGATTATATGGCTTGTACAAAAAATTACCGTGGTGTTGTGAATAAAGTTAAAAAATAAGACAAAAAATAAAACTTACTTCTAATTTCACCCAAATGAAATGTCCTTGTATTCATGCCCCAAATTGAAAATAGACGGTACTTTTTGTAATTTTTCAATATTAAAACTGTGAACGACAAATAAAAGAAGGCTTTAGTAAGTTGTAATGTCATGATGTTATAATCATAATAATAATTTTTGCATCATTTCAATATGGCGCTAATAATCCGTGTTTCTATTCCTACTTTATTTTCTCTCAGTTTTGAAAAAAGCTTTCAAATCCATAATAAAAAGTTAATAGCAGTAAAAAAAATATTGTATTACATACAGATTAGTAATAATATATTACGAAACGTTGTTATGCACATAAAAATTGTAGTAAGAAAAATATTTAGTGGAGATTTAAAATATTCTTGTAATAATTTTACCTCATATCTCCAAAATTTAATATCCATAAAAATTTATCCATTGAATTTTGAAAACAACTCAACCTAAAAGTCTTCATCTTGTTAAAATAATCGCTTAAAAATAAATGATTAAAAAATAAATTAAAATGCTAAAAATTACAGTTTAATAACAATGTGGACGGGGACCCCACAACCAGTGATGTCAGACGATAATTTTAAAAATCCATATGTTTCTGAAAAAAAATCCCTTTTTTTCCCACATGTCCAAATTTTTTTTTCCTACTTTAAATTTTACTTTCCCTTCGCTATAAATTTAATGATGTTAATAAAGAAAACACTATTTTTTAAGAAAAGTAAATTTTATTTACATTAACAATGGTTTGTACATTAATTAATTCAGATACAATACAAAAATACATACATATATATTTTTTAATTAAAAAAAAAAAAAAATATCACAAAAATAAAGCATAAAGTAAAAAATTATTTTTTGAAAATAATTATAGAGTTCTTCAGAGATCATTCCTTTAAAATGACTAGCTGTGCACTTAAAGCTAACGCAGTTCATTGTATTAGACTGTAAATGAGATCTAATTATACAAATTGAGTTTAAAATATCGTGACTTATGTGATGTTTTTGTAACACAGGCTATTACACTTGCCTGCCTGTTTGCATGGAAAACACAAACAAAAACACTCAATTTTGTTTGTGTTTCCCTTATAAACAGGCAGGCAAGTGAAATAGGCTGTGTTACAAAAACATCACATTAATTTGTTTCTTTTCTTTGTTCTTACATCTGTAACCACAGAAAATATTCTCTCGGCATCCGCATTGGCGTGTGGCTTTACCACAATATGTTTACCAATTTTGCGAAGTTTGGAAATACCAAAAGATCACTAAAGTTTTTTGATTTGCACAGATGAGACCAAAATTTCTCCACGTCTAGTTTAGATAAGCTCTGCTTTTCATGCTCGGAGAAATTGTATTCTATTGTCCACCACTCTTGTGTAAGACTGTTTATATCAATATTCACCCTTATTCTGGTTGTCGTCGTCGTCGTCGTTACCAAAAATTATGTCGATAAAATCAGAGTCGACACAACACAATATCGACGGCGTATTGACTCACAGAATACCAAATGTGTGTCGACAGTCATCTATAACTGTCAATAACGGCAAACAGAATACCAATTTTAAACTGTCGACGCAAGACGACGTCGACGACGACAACCAGAATAAGGGTGATTAAATTTTTGGCACACTAATTTAAATTGAAAAACATGTTTATTGATGCCACCAATGGCTACTTCTGGGCTTAAAAATTCCATTTCTTTGTATCATTTTTGAAAGGTAGTCTTCATTGGGTTTCCTCTAAAGCAGTTATGTAAAATTGGAGACAGTCGGATTTTATTTGATAGGCACTTTGCTGTAGAAAACTTTTTAATAATTCTTCGCACTCACTTCCAACGTAAAATTCCTCAATTTTCAACGAAACATGTGGCTTTCGTACAACGCAATCAAACCTCAATTCAGACTTTTTAATGAAATTTTGACCGAGCTTAAAAAAAGTTTTAATGACTCAAAATGGAGTACATGAGCTAATGGTTTTTTTGATTGGAAAAGTGCGTTCATCGAATTATTTGGGAATGTTGAATGTTATTAATTTTTTTTTGATTAATGTGTTAAAAAAAAGACAATTTTAAAAATTCCCTACATATCGCTTAAAATAAAAAATCTCTCCCTTTTTCCCTAAGTTTTAAAATTTTTGAAAATATCCCTACAAAAAGGGAAAATTCCCTACATCTGACATCACTGCCCACAACCCTTCGTAAACGTTTTAAGTACCAACCAAGCCGAATTCATAGGAGGTGGCCGTAACTCTACAACAAAAACAACAGGCATTTTGTTTTTGTTAAAGCCCACTTCTCACGGTAATACTTTACGTACGTAAAGTCTAATGAAAAAGTAAAATGAAATTCCATCCGTATGACAAAAAAGAGAATAAAAGTCATATGATATATATTTTTTGCGTTTACATGATCGGTGTAAGACAATAACAAAGTAAAATGAAAACAGCTGTTACACTTTTTTCTATGTGTTTACATAAAAATAAATCCCTGATCTAATGCGACTAGGGTTGGCAATCCCGCTCTATATTTTCAATCCCGGGATTTCGGGATTTCATTTACCTAGTCCCGGGATCCCGGGATTTTAAAAAATTTGTTCTTGAAAGATATTAACATATTATTTCAATAAAATTAATAACATGACACATCCAAAAATAGGTTTATAAGAAAGAATAATTTTACACATTTTTAAATTAATTATAAAGAGTTAATTGTTCTTATAGATCTATACTCTTTTGTTGATCAAGTGCGATATGTTATTATTTTTTATTATTTTTAAAATACGTTTTGAAGAAGCACAGAGCATCCAAAGTTTCATTGCTCAAACGACTTCTTATTTTAGTTGCGAAAAATCCAGCTGCAGAAAAAGCACGTTCAGCCTCTACACTGGCTGGCTTAATAGTCATTAAAAAATCGTATGCTCTTTGCAAAAAGTCACCACGTGTTCCTCCATTTTCAAACAAGAGCATTTCTCTCTGAATTTTTACACAACGTCTCACATCGAATTGTTATCCTCGGTAAATGTGCTTTTTTTATAGCTTCATTGAGCTCGTCTGAAATATTTAAAGGTTCTTCAAGAGAACAAGAAAGAGATTCAGATGGAAGCTCAGAAGAATCTGAAACAATTTCGAAAGGTGCCTTATCTGAATCAAAAGGTGTAACTTCTGACTCAGAAGCTATTAGAAGTGATGTAGCTGGACTTGAAGCATTTAGTCTTTCGAGTAACTCAACTATTAATTTGCGACATTTTATGGAAGAAGGAACCGTTACGAACTCTGTTTCGGATTCGGACTGAACATTTGTTCTACCATTGTGCAGATACTGAAGTACCCCACTGATATCTGTTCTCCTTTGTTGCATGCGAAGGATGAGGGCTGAATGTAGTTTTTGACTTATAACGTTGTTAGCATCTTTAAGTTTTTTTAACATAAAAGTTATAGCAACATCGGCTGTGAACAGATTAGCATCCCGACGGCAAAGGGCGTCAACTGTTGCTTTAACTGGGACAAAAGCACTAATGACTGCGGATACCATCATCTCATCTTTGGATAAAGCAAAATATTCATCTTCAGGTGGACCTATGACTATTAAAGCCTTTTGTACACAATTTCTTAATAAATAAAGACGTTCCAGCATTAACAAAAGGTTGCTCCACCTAGTTTTACAGTCTTTTATTAGAGTTAGTTGCTTTCCAAATTCAGCTGTAACATACTTTTGCAAGACATCGTTTTTTGTTGGCGATCGTTTAAACATCACTATTAATTTTCGCACCTTCTTGATCACTGCATCGCAATTGACCTCAGTAATATCACATTGGTATGCTCCATGTCTATGACCATAATACAGATCAACCAATTCTTCGTTGCCAGAAAAATTTTCATCCTCGTTACTCTCTGAAAAATCGTCTTCTTCTTCTGATTCTTCACCCTCGTGGTATTGTTCATCTGTTTCTCTTTGTAAATCATGCTTTTCATATAGCACAATTTAAGTGTTTACGTCTCAAAAAAAAATCGCAATTTGAAGTTTAGTTTCTAATTTCAGAGCGGTTAATGCATTGAAACAACAGATTCTAATTTCTGGAAATTCGAATTAGTGAGAGTTCTAATATACGATTTTTTTCATTGCGGCTTAAAAAGTCAAATCCCGGGATTGAGCACTTAATTGGAATTGTTAAAAACTGCGGGATCCCGGGATTCCCAACACTAAATACGACTTGCTCGTTTTTTGAATCATTTCAAAAAATGAAGAGAGCCATACGACTGTCAAACTTTTCATCCGTATTTTCTCTCAATGTGTGATGGTTTCATTACATAGTACGTTTAGACGATCACATCCGTACTCTTCTACACAAAACTTTCAGAGATCATATTACTTGTGGGACCGTGTAAAGTAGGCTTAAAGAGTATTCAGCTTGTCAAAAACAGCTGACTGAAGAATAACAATAGGAAGAAAAATGTTAAAAAAATGATTACTATAAATTAAATGATAATATTTGGACAAAAGTAAAATCAATTGATATCAATTGAGATAATTCAGTTAAACCTCAACTATAATGAAGCTAGTAAGCAAATGGAAAAGACCTAGCATTTGGCGATGAGTGTAGATTACCTTCGTGGCAAGTCTGTCGATAATTAAAGGGTAACGAATTTAATTGAGGTATTTTGTCAACTACAATCCAACCGAAAACCATCCGTTGGGCGATTAAATGAAATAACACAAACTTTTATAGAATTTGCTACCACTGCGCCATTAAGACCTACATTACTGACAGGCGGTACCGAAAAGGTTGAATGATCTAGCTTCCGTTGCAACTTTCGAGAGATAAAACTAGCTTGAAACGCTGAGTCTATTTGAGCTCTAGCAGAAAACATGGCATCATTCAGCACTACATTAACTTGGATGGTTCCTAACAGAACTGTTGAGTACGGTGTGAATCTAGACGGGTAGCGATATTTTGAACAGAATGGGAAGCAACGATGTCGATTGACCATTATCTACTTCATTTCGATTTTGTGCAAAAGGCCGAGGAATTTCTTCACATCTGTCTGGGGTAAGTGAGATAAAGAGGTTTGTTCAAGCCCTCAGTATTTACCGAGTAGATGATTCGATACGGTAAAATAGCGAGTGATGTCTCTGCTTACAAATATAGCGAATGTTAGAGTTCTGACAAACAATTTTTGTAACACTTACGCCTTTTAATGGCTGCTATACGATCGCTAACCGACATTTTCAGAAAATCTGAACACAAACGAATATGGTGATTCTCATTTTAAATTGGATATGTTCTCTGGAGTATAATTGAGGCAATACTCTTTCTAAAAGTTCTGAATTTTCAGAAGCTATGAGAAATGCTTGGTTATTATTTCGACCAGTAGTTTGGGTAAAAATGTGACTCCCGATAATTTAATAATAGTGACTTAAAAATAGGGTTGTTTGATACACTTTAACTAAACCTATGTTTGCACTTAAAAGTAGGATGTTCAGCGTGAATAGTTCATTTTTACTTTTACTTAATGACCTTTTAAATGAAACAACAAATACATGTTGTTTTGAGATTTTATAACACTACTAAAAACTGTAAATCTGAGCCAATCATTACACGTTGTCAAAAATCAATTGTGTAACATTTTTCAGTCACCATTATCAGAAATAAATTTTAATTTACACTCTTTACCCCATTTCTGTAGCTTTTGTCAGCAATTGTTAATAACAAATATAAAAGACTTGCTGAGTAATAAAATTCTTTTTCAGAAATATGTACATACCTATATCGTATGTCTCATAATTATATGGTTAACTTCTCTTAAAATATTACTTTTCATTTGAAAATGTTTTTCATCTTTTCATACACATTTAAGAAATATCATCTTTGATTACATTATTATTATTATTGTATTTGAAAAGATGAATTACTCTTGAACGGGATTAAAATAATACTTTAAGAAACATCTAAGTAGGAGAAGTGCATTTATAATTATGGAACGTAGTATATGAACATTCCCTTGTTTGTGTAAAAAATTCTGTCTCTATTATTTAAGCAACGAAAGTGTGACAGTTTTTGCAGTAATATAAGTGGTGTTGACACAGCTTATTTCTAATACATGAATTTCTAAACAAGTCAAATAAAGTAAATGAAAATCAATTAGAGTGTTTGTTTTATATGAACATTTGCTGATATTTTTATATGTATAAGTATACATGCAAAGACAGTTTGTTATGGATCGTAATACGTTCGCGGACGGTAAAAATTTCAGAGAGCCTCAAAAATAGATTCGTTAATAAAATGAAGCTGTTTGCGATTTCAGAAATCTCATCAGAAATATAGTACTACTCACATTTAACCGATTTGATTCAGTTTGAAAATTTATTTATCTTTTCATGTACTTTTTCGACATTCTATTTCAATTACTTCCTTACTTAATTGGCCGTTAACCACCTGATTAATGGATTTCGGCCTGCATTAACATATCGTTCCAGGCGCCTCAGCTTCTTACGCGTCTACGCCAGTTGGTTACACCAATCGATGACAGCGCTTCCTCGCTTGGTTCTTCGCCCACATCAAATACCCGTCTCACTGGAGCATCCTGTTCCATTCGGACGACATGGTCGAGCCGATGCTACTCAATTGCCTATTGAGGCCATAGTAGCACTTGTTGGCAAGAGTCATCCTGCGCTTGATTTCCAGACTGACATCATTTTTGGTGGTAACGGTGAAGCCAGAATAAATAAATTCCTTCACTATATCGAAAGTATAGTAAGAATGATCCTCACAAAGCTAATAAAAAAAATCCTACTATATTTATGTATATACTTTATTATTGTTGTTGTGTGGCTTATGTTACATCTATATAAAGGGTGATTTTTTAGCTATTATCTTTTTGGCAACACTGGTTTAAACAGGTCACGCACGTTTCGTGTTTTGTTTCACTGTCAAACATCTTCAGTTTGATAATTTAACCATGAATCGTCTTACAAACGAACAACGATTGCAAATCATTGAATTTGGCATCATTGGACCATACTTCTTCAAAGATGCTGCGAATCGTAACGTAACTGTGAATGGTGAGCGCTACCGTGAGATGATATCCAACTTTTTTTTGCCCAAATTGCAAGAGCTTGACTTGCATGACATGTGGTTTCAACAAGACGGTGCCACATGCCACACAGCACGCGAAACAATGGACTTAATGAGAGGCGAGTTCGGTGAACATTTTATTTCACGTTCGGGACCGGTCAATTGGCAGCCTAGATCGAGCGATTTAACGCCTTTAGACTATTTTTAGTGGGGCTATGTTAAAGCTCAAGCCCGCTTCAATTCACGCATTGGAAGACAAGATTGAAGCATTTATTCGTGAGATACCGGCCGAAATGTTGGAAAGAGTATGCCAAAATTGGTCTAAGCTGATGGATCATTTGAGGCGCAGTCGCGGTCAAAATTGCATGAAATAATCTTCAAACATTAAATTATATGGACCGTACTATCGATTCAAATAAAGATTTCATGCATTTTTCTGAATTTTATGTTTTTTTTTTTAAATTTTCCTATAGCTCTTAAAAATCACCCCTTATATAAAAATGAATGTGTGTTTGTTTGTATGTTTGAACTTTATATACGGCTAAACGGCTGAACCGATTTTCTTGAAATTTTCACAGTATCTTCCTGTATGTTTGGAAGGAGTTATAGGCTACAAATGTGGGAGGTGCCACGCCCACATATACTACATTACCTCCTATTGTAAGCTAATAACAAAATGGTTGGAAAAACTACACCAGCAAGATACCTCAAATTTTGTACAAGTAACTACATTTTCAATATAAATATTTTGGACAAAAATGGGCGAACTAGAAGTAGTAGGTGCGGCACCTCCCACATAAAGTAAATACGAAAATCAGTATATCTGAAAAACTGTAACAGCTGGAGTCCCCAATTTTTGTACAAGTAACAACATTTTCAATATAAATATTTTGGACAAAAATAGGCGATCTAGCAAAAGTGGGCGGTTCTCCTCCCATATAAAGTAAATTATAAAATCTGCATATCTAGAACACCAGACCAGTTAAACTACTCAAATTTTGTACGAATATCTTTAGGTTCAATATGATTTTTTGTGACAAAAATGGGCCACCTATCATTAGGGGCATGGCACCTTCCATATAAAGTAAATACTAAAATCTGCATAACTGGAAAACTTTAACAGTCGGAGTCCCTAACTTTTAAACAATTGACTTTTGTTGAAATATAAATATTTTGGACAAAAATAGGGAGTTCAGCAAAAGCGGGTGTGGCACCTCCCATATGAAGTAAATACTAAAATATGCATATCTAGAACATCAGAACAGTTAGACTGGCCAAATTTTGTACTGTAGCGGCCTAAATTACATTCAACATATTTTCATATTATTTAACCGTTACATTTTTTTATTAGTATAGTAGTCACCCTGTAAATACATGTAATCATTAACCATGTGATCATAATAACCATAATTAGTAATCTGATAACAACTTGTCTTTTTTAACATTACATTACGGTATTTTGTTTTTGCAATTAAGCTTTTCCTTATGTTCTAGACGACTTTAATAATTTTCATAAGCTTAAGTAAGGTCAAAGCAATGCTAAAAATTGGTTCATTCTGATCAAGACAATCTACGAATAAAGTTCAATATATAAAATCAAGAGCGCTTGTTCTGACTTTTATTTCAATAAAACCCAAAAGTGTTAGGACGCAGGAAGACCTTAGTGGACTACTGTGTCTAACATACATAACTCAATAACTTGTTAGGACGCAGGCAGACCCTAGTGGACTACTGTGTCTGACAATTATAACTTTGAAAAACCTAATAACAACCATTAATAACGGTATTCCTCCAGTTGGATCTTCCCAAAAAGGAATTAACCGTTATTACAATTGGCGCCCAACGCAACCAATTCGACATCCCACGTAAAATTTGGGCGAATATAAATTATAAACGTTTATGTCTGGTATCTTAATTAGAGCTTGAAATAGAACTGTATTTACAATTGGCGTTCAAAATCTTCAAGAAAAATTCTTCAATCAGCATTCGGTCTAGTGTTCCGATATTGGGACATCGTAAAGTATTTAGGGTAATATAGGAGAATAGCAACAATTGAAGCTTGTTTTCTGCATAGGGTGTCTGTCGAGCAAAATGCCAAGAACACCAGCTAATTCTCAAAATTCCCGCAACGCGATGGAACATAGAAACATAACCCCTTCTAACCCATCCAGTGTGTCAGCCATTTCATCGATCAATGGACAGAGCACAACAGACCAAAATGTTAGCGAAATCTCAAATACATCGAGAAATATTAATTTTACAGAGTACCAATTTTCTCAGTTGTTAGATACAATACAAGTTCGCCAGGAAAGTAGATCAACATTTAGTAAATGTAGCGCTCGCTTCAACGGTGGTCGTAGCACATCAAAGGTGGAAGATTTTATCGCCACAATTTTAGTTTTTAAAGAGGCAGAATGCATTTCGAATGCAGTGGCACTAACAAGCTTACCACTTCTATTAGAGGGCTACGCGTCTTCATGGTGGCAGGGTGTTAAGCACGAAGCAAAATCCTTCGACGAGGCCATAGAATTTCTCCGTGCTGCATTTGCTTCTCCTAAGCCTGACTGGAGAATATATTCCGAGATTTTCCAAGTCAAGCAAAAACTGTCTGAGCCAATGGATAGTTTTGTATGCAGGAAGAGACGGCTATTTGCCCAATTAAAGGAAAGGTTGCCAGAGAGCACACAGTTGAATATGATATTTTCATTAATTAATATACAGATACGAGAGAAAATTTCTAGAGAAAATATCGGAAATTTTCAAGACCTACTGTCAAAAGCTCGTGGTATAGAGTTACTCAGTCGCGAGAACAGAGAACCAGAGGGCAAATTATTGGAAACTAAAGATGTACACCAACCTAAATGCTCTTTCTGTAGAAAAAAGAACCACACGGCCGAGGTTTGTTACAAACGCCTAGAATTTGAAAAGAAAAAGAAACCAGAAGAGAACACACTAAATTGTTATGGCTGCGGAGCTGTTGGTTATTACAGGTCAAATTGTCCCACATGCAATTACAAAACCGTCATTGAAAGCCCAAAAATAGACTTCCATAGCATTCAGACTGAAGTGGTGGGCCGCAACGTACCTACGGTGGAAATAAACGTTAATGGCTTAAACGGCGAGGCATACCTTGATACAGCGGCTAGAACGAGTATTGCTGGACACTATTTATATAAAAAGCTACAGGAAAAGCAGGTAAAGTTTCAAACAGTGTATGCAGAAATAACACTAGCTGATGGTATTGTTCGTAAGGAGAATGTTGAAGCGACTATAGTCGATATATTGATTGGCGGTCGCTTAAAAAGAATACGATTTATTTGTCTCCCCAGAGCTAAAGACAATAGAACTCTGCTCGGTATTGACTTTTTAGAACAAAACGGTATCGAAATGGATCTAGCACAGAGAACATGGCATTTTAAGGACGATCCAGCAAAAATTTTTGAATTTAAATTAAAGCCATCAAAAGTTAAAGATAATGTAAATGTTAACCAAACATCAGTAGATGACATTCCGAGTACATCTAAATCCTCCAAAATACAAGACTTTATCTCCTGGTTTGAATTGAATAATTAGGAAGTTCCGAAAAATCCCCCGACTATTAAATCGTTGTATTCAAGAACCTCCGACTACTCTCCTGGTGGTATTTTTAGAATTTTCGAAGATGCATTGCCTAATAATTTCGAAATGCCAAAACAGAATGACAAAAGCTTATTTCCGCCAATGAAAAGGAAGAGAAATAGCGAAGATTCGCCACCGCCAAAATCTTTTGAGATAAATACAATCGATTTCAATATATGTGAAAATGATGAATCACACCTAAACATAGAACAAAAAGAAAATCTTATTAAGTTTTTGAACTCTAATAAAGATATTTTTGAAAATATTTGTTCACCCATAAGGGGAATAAAACACAAAATAAATACTGGGGATAACCTACCCATTTCCAACCCCCCATACAGAATTTCACCAGCTATGAAAATTAAACTAAAAGATGAATTAGAAAACATGTTATCAAAAGGTATTATAGAAGAAAAAGAATCACCATGGTCATTCCCCACAGTTCTGATACCGAAAAGAGACAACTCCATACGACTATGCGTAGATTATCGAAAATTAAATTATCCATTACCAAGAATGGAAGATTTATTACATGCTGCAAAAACGACTCCATACATGTCTACAATTGACCTAAAATCAGGCTACTGGCAAATTGAGATGAATGAAGAGGACAGACTGAAAACGGCATTTACAACTCCTTTCGGAATATATGTCTTTAATAGAATGCCATTCGGCTTAAAGAATGCACCAGCAACATTCCAAAGAATAATCGATAAAGTAAAATCAAGTCTCCCCAACGTTCTCATTTTGGCTTACATAGATGACATTATAATTTGTTCCAATAGTTTTGAGAACCATTTGAAAGATTTAAACCTTACATTTGGAAAATTACGAACGTTAGGATTCCATTTAAACAAAGATAAATGTTTCTTCTGTAAACCTCAAGTAAAATATTTGGGTCATATTTTAACAAAAGATGGGATTCAGGTAGATCCCGAGAAAACATCAGCAATAATCGAACGTTCAGCACCCAAAAACCTAAAGCAGCTTATGTCATTTTTTCAAACATGTTCTTGGTTTCGAAGATTTATACCAAATATTGCACAGATATCAAGACTCTTATCCAATTTAACCAAAAAGAACGCCATTTGGAAATGGTCAACAGAAGAAAATCAGGCCTTTCAAAAAGTAAAAGAAAAATTAGTAACTCCTCCCATACTTCAACAAGTAAAAGAAAATCAGCTTTTCTTTATAAGAACAGACGCAAGCAATTATGCGATCGGGGCTGTACTATTGCAGGGGGAGAAGGAAGATGAACACCCAATAGAATATGCAAGCCGCCTTCTATTTCAAGCTGAAAGGAATTATTCAACAACGGAAAGAGAAGCACTAGCTGTTGTATGGGCTGTTCAAAAATTTAGAGGCTACATAGAGGGATCGCAAGTGACAGTTTACACCGATCACCAACCACTAAGGTGGCTCTTCGCTTTGAAAACACCGACTGGAAGACTAGCAAGGTGGTCATTGTTACTACAAAGTTATAATTTGAACTTTCAATATACTTCGGGCAAACAAAATATCATTGCAGATACCCTATCTCGTCCGCCATGCGAAAAGAATCTTTGCATCGAATCCTGTAATTGTAATATCATAGAAATTGATTTCCCACGCGAAGGCCTAGATGTGATTCGTAAAACCCAGTTAGAGGACGAAGAATTGCGGAAAATTATAAACTCTTTCGAAAATAACGATGAAGATGTAACAAGACATACGAATAGAGGGTACATAATGATTGATGGTATCCTATACAAGTACAACTCAGATCAAGATTCCGAAAATGGACAACTAGTTATACCTAAATCACTACGTCAAGATATTTTAAAGAAATTTCATAATGATCCTATGGCAGGACACTATGGAATTGAGAAGACAACAAACCTATTAGATAGGTATAAGAAGCGACATTGAAAAATATGTTAAAACCTGTGAATTATGTCGAAAATACAAACCAACAAATATGAAACCCGCTGGTCTGCTACAAACATTAAGCACCTACAAACGATTCGAGATTATTGCAGTAGATCTATTTGGTCCTTTACCCAAAACTGAAGAGGGGTATCAATGGATACTGATCGTAGAAGATATCTGTAGCAGGTGGGTCGAAATCTTTCCATTAAAAGACGCTACAGCGGAAAACTGTGCTTTAACGCTCCTTAATGAAGTGATATTAAGATATGGAATACCACGAAGACTACACACCGATAATGGTTCACAATTTATTTCTGCTTTAATGCAAAAATTAACATTCTGCCTGGGAATTAAGCAAACCTTCACCGCAATATATCACCCAGAAGCTAATCCGGTTGAAAGGAAAAACCGTGATTTGAAAACCCAATTGGCAATTTGCGTTGGAAAAGACCACACTAAATGGAGCAGTATGTTACCCGCAATTAGATTCGCAATGAACTCGGCAAAGTGTGACAGTACCGGTTATTCTGCAGCATTTTTAACTTTTGGTCGAGAGCTTAGAACACCAGCCGAAGTACAATATGACTTTAAGGCCATTGTAAAATTGGAAAATTTTATCCCACAAATAACACCACATCTAATTAAACTTGCAAAAACCCTAGAAATAGCAAACGATGCCCCAAAATCGAAATAAAACATTAACCGATCGCAAGCGAAGAACTACAAGTAATATAAAAGTTGGAGACAAGGTTTTAGTAGCAACACGTATCTTTAACAAAGCTAAAGACGGCACAACCTCAAAATTCACGCCTCGCAGAGATGGTCCCTAGTCACGGAATCTAAAGGATCACCCTGTTTTACAATTGCTTCAATAAATGCGCCAAATACGCCACTCGCGACTGTACATACATCAGCTCTTACACCATATGAAGGAGAGTCTGATACTCCAATATACCCAATACGAAAAAGAGGTCGTCCTAGCAACAGCTACCAGTCTCAAAAGAAACAGGATCTGGGTCAAAACAACACATATCAACCTGAAGATGAAAACAACAAAACTGATAACACCAACCATCAACATAAAAGAGCTCATCATGAATTGAGTAACAACCCACAACCTAATAAAGCGGGGAACGATAACCAAACTGATTCAACTAATTTAAGAAGGTCCATAAGGCTTGAAAAGAAGTCACAACAGCAATCCTGGTTGCATCATCGGGACGATTAATGCACCAGAGGGGGAGGTTGTAGCGGCCTAAATTACATTCAACATATTTTCATATTATTTAACCGTTACATTTTTTTTTTTATTAGTATAGTAGTCACCATGTAAATACATGTAATCATTAACCATGTGATCATAATAACCATAATTAGTAATCTGATAACAACTTGTCTTTTTTAACATTACATTACGGTATTTTGTTTTTGCAATTAAGCTTTTCCTTATATTCTAGACGACTTTAATAATTTTCATAAGCTTAAGTAAGGTCAAAGCAATGCTAAAAATTGGTTCATTCTGATCAAGACAATCTACGAATAAAGTTCAATATATAAAATCAAGAGCGCTTGTTCTGACTTTTATTTCAATAAAACCCAAAAGTGTTAGGACGCAGGAAGACCTTAGTGGACTACTGTGTCTAACATACATAACTCAATAACTTGTTAGGACGCAGGCAGACCCTAGTGGACTACTGTGTCTGACAATTATAACTTTGAAAAACCTAATAACAACCATTAATAACGGTATTCCTCCAGTGGGATCTTCCCAAAAAGGAATTAACCGTTATTACAGTACGAATATCTAAAGGTTCTGTAATATATTTGAATTGATAATTAATTTTATAACATATGTACATAAATATTACAACTCCGTATCTACTACATTATATAACAACTCTGTTATAAATAGTATTAAGCATGGTGAAATTACTAATGAATTCTTTCACCATAGTTTTAAGAACACATTGAATAAAAGTGTCAGTTCCACCCTAGCCGTACACGCGTGCGTTTCAATTTAACATTTGGCGACGAGTGATAAAAAAGACAAACAGAAAAAACAAGAATAACGGTGCAGTGTATATTTTTTACTATTTTTTGAGTGTGTGAACAAAGTAAAGAATGGCAACCAATTTAAATGGTTTCGAATTGTTGTTAAAGCAACAACAAGAATTTACGCAACAATTGTTGATCCAACAACAACAGTGGATGCAGGCAATTCTTGACAAAAAAAAGATGGAACTCCCTCAACTGCCACCAATGACCATTCGATGGTACCAGCGTTCCACAAATTTAATAAGGAGAATCAGCAGTGGGACTCGTATTTGCAGCAGCTGGAGCAGCATTTCATCGCCTATTCCGTTACGTCTCCAGAAAAACAAAAATCATTTTTTCTATCATGGTGCGGTGCGGAAGTGTTTGATCTACTCAAAAATTTATTTGGTGTAAAAGTCTTGAGAGTCAAACATATATGTATACAGCTGACAGAAAAGTTGTCACATCATTTTATAGTTAGCCAACACATCGTTGCAGCACGCTATGAATTTTTCAAAAGGCAAATGAAAAGTTCACAATCATACAAAGAATGGGTAGCAGACCTTCGAGGTTTAGCCAGAGCCTGCAAATTTATTTGCAGTTCGAACACATGTGCCAACAGCTTCGCTGATGACATCAAACGAGATCATATAATTGTAAATACCCCTCACGACTCAGTTCGCTCTGCCGCGTTACAAAAGCAAAACGCAACAATTGCAGATGTTTTGTTAATAGCAGAGTCGTACGAAGCAACAACAATAACCGTTAGTGCTATTAAAGAAATTTTCAGCGAAAAAACAATCGAAATAAACTATGTGAAAAAACAATATTCCGTTAAAAAGGACATGCAGAATAAAAAACAAAAATATAAATCTTGTTCGGGTTGCTTTAGTTCTCATAGTAGAGAAGAATGTAAATTTAAAAATGCCATATGTAACAAGTGTAGAAAAAAGGGACACATTGCGCCGGTCTGTATGTCTAAAAGAATAATATTGATGTAGTGGAGACAGTGTTTGACATTAGTGGTATAATAAAATCGGAAAATGCAAAGAGTGTAATAGATGTTGAAATAAATAAACAAAGTGTAAGATTTCAAATGGATTCTGGGGCGTCGATTTCAATAATTAATTTGAAAACATACGGATTATTGCAAAGGCCAAAACTTGTTAAATCGAATAGAGTTTTGTATGGATTTGGTAAAAAAGAAATTCCTATTCTGGGTGAACTACATACAAATTTGAAATGTGGCAATAGTGAAAAAAGCGTTACTTTAATCGTAGTCGATACAAATGAAGGTGAAAATTTATTTGGCTATGATTTGTTCAAGAAATTTGGTTTCCAAATTAGGCAAATTAATTCAATCACAAACGAAGACAATAAAAAAGTGAGTAACATTAGCGAAAAATTCCACGAAGTTTTTGAACCATCTCTCGGCACAATTAAAGATTTTAAGGCAAATATTCGTCTAAAAGCAAACGCAAACCAAATCCCACAATTTAAAGAGGAAATAGCTAGACTGATATCGCAAAAAATAATTAAACCTATCAAATTCAGTGATTGGTCTTCACCCATAGTCTTAGCAAAAAAGCCGAATAATTCAATTCGTATATGTGGTGATTTTAAAGTAGCTGTCAATTCACAGATTGACATTGAGCAGTACCCGCTTCCTACTCGTGAAAGTTTATTTTATACCATTCCAGATGGAAAATATTTCTCGAAAATTGATTTGAAAGATGCATATCTTCAGATGGAATTAGACGATACATCGAAACAGATAATGGTCATCATCACGCCGCTTGGATTATTTCAATACCAACGTCTACCTTATGGCATCGCTAGCGCTCCAGCTATTTTCCAAAAGTACATAGAGCAACTTCTTCATGGTACAGAAGGCTGTGCAAACTACCTTTTCAACGTCTTGAGAAAGTACCATCAATATTATTAGCTAATGGCATTCGCTGTAAAAAGGAGAAGTGAAAATTTTTGCAATGCAAAATTACATATTTAGGCCGTCAAATTAGTGCAGAAGGAATATTACCTGATGAATCTGGCGTTGCAGCAGTCAAAAATTTGAAACCTCCTAAAGATACTAAACAGCTGGAAGCGTTCATGGGCAAAGTAAATTACTATCATAATTTTATACCAAATTTTTCCAATTTAGCAGCACCAATCAATAGGTTACGCAGAAAGGATGTACCTTTTCGTTGGGGGAAAGAGCAGCAAAAATCTTTCGAAGACCTCAAATCGTATATAGCCAACGCAACTCAACTTGCACATTTTCAGGACAACTTGCCGCTTATTCTTGCTACCGATGCTTCGCCATACGCTATTGGCTCTGTTATCTCTCATGAATATCCTGATGAAACCGAAAGGCCTATCGCATTCGCTTCAAAAACACTTGACAAGGCACAGTCAAACTACAGCCAAATAGAGAAGGAGGGTCTTGCAATAATTTTTGGTGTTAAACGTTTCCACCAGTTTCTTTATGGCTGAAAGTTCATACTCATCACTGACCACAAACCTCTAGTAAGCATCTTTAACCCTTCTAAACGTTTGCCAACTATGACAGCACTTCGTATTCAACGCTGGGCGGTGACGCTCATGGCTTATACATTTGAAATAAAATATCGTAAAACTGCCGATCATGGTAACGCGGATGCGCTTTCACGCTTCCTCTTTCAACAGACGAAAATTTCGATAAGGACGAAGAATCATGTTTCCAAATTTCGTTTGATGATGCCGATATTCTAAAATATTCTAAATCTGACAAAACATTACGCGAAGTCTAAAAGTATGTGAAAAAGGGTTGGCCTGAACGGCTTTCATCAGATCTACCAGCAATAAAACCATTCTTCAATCGCAGAAATAATTTGACAATTTTCAACAATTTGCTTTGTTTAGAAACAAATTATATTCGTGTCGTCATACCCAATGCTTTAAAGAGTCAAGCTTTAAAGATGCTTCATGATGGACATTGGGGCGTTGTTAAAATGAAACAACTCGCTAGACAATACATATGGTGGAACAACATCGACGATGACATCACAAAAATAGCTTTTGATTGTGAAATATGCAAAATTCAGAATCAAGCTCCTGCCAAAGAGTACGAAAGCTGGCCTAAATCAACTAAGCCATGGGAGCGAGTACACGTGGATTTTGCTGGTCCTATATTTAATTCCATGTGGCTCATCTGTGTCGATTCTTTCTCGCAATTTCCCTACGTTTCCTCAATGAAAAATACCACAACAGAGGATACTATTTCCGCTCTTTCAGCTATATTTTCAATAGAAGGCATACCAAATACAATAGTAAGTGATAATGGTCCCCTACTCAGCTCTGAAAAATTTGAACAGTTCTGCATAAAATCTGGCATACGTCATATCGCAACAACACCTTTTCATCCCGCTTCAAATGGCTTGGCGGAACGTTTCGTTAGAACTTTCAAAACATCTGTAAGAAAGAACATCGATGATGAAATGCCTATAAAAGATGCTGTACACAAATTCATCTCAACCTACCGTTTTATGCCAAATTCAGAGGGCAAATCACCTGCAGAACTAATGCGTGGTAAACCTGTACGCACGGTCTGGTCTCAGCTTTTAGAATCTTCAGAAAAGCTCTTCAAATTCAAGCAAATTTCAAATAAATGATAATGTCTATATTAGATATTACGGTAAGGGGAAGAAGTGGATACCAGCAAAGAATATGGATATAAAGAATGCGCATCATGTAGAAGTAAAATTTCTTATGGCGGGATGTACCAGTAAGACCCGCTCTCACCAAAATCTTTTTTAAAAATCATTTCTTGATGAGGGAGGGAAGACAGAAGAAAAATAAACACAAACAAAGAGCGTAACAATGTGTTGCTCTCATCGTACGTATGTATATGTGTATGTACGATTATGTATGTATGATCGTTTTTATTGTTTGACCAAAGACTATAAATATGTAAAGATGTTGCACACAGTGTATTTAAAATTGACAAAATTTTGTGCTTCTTTAAGATGAGGGGGGTAGGTAACAGGGAATGCTAAATCGTCGTTCTCACTCTCATGTTAACTGAAAGAAAGAAAACAAAAAAGACTCAGTACACTTATTGTACTCAGAGATCTTATTATACTTAGAGAACGTATTGTTCTCTTCTCTAAGCAATTTATTCTCATATGCGTGTATACGTGTGTGCATGTATGTATACATACTGTTACGTTTTTACCTTTTAAAAACGTTAAAAATATGAGTTCGTAGATTGCAAATAAAATAAAAATAAATCTGTGCTTGTTTTTCAATCAATTCTTTATTTTCTGCACAACTTTCGTGCCACTGTTCGAACTTATTCTACGCATACAATGATAACTTCCACAATATGTGCTTGTTCGTGATATTTCTCTGCTTATAACCTTTTTTTTATAAGCAACAACAACACTTGTTAGTTATTTTTCTTTGCTCACAACCTTTTTTGTAAGCACCACACTAACAACTGTTTCCTTCACGCAACTTTTCTGCACACAAGTCTGACTGGATTATAACTCGATCTCGTATCTTCACACACCACTGGTTGAATTCTCACTCAATTCAACGCGACGTCGTCACACGACTAACTTCACTCGAACTCCGAGAATAACGTGTCTTCATACACGGCTGACTGAATTCTAACTGAATCATCGTTGCTCGCTTTATCTTGCCTTTTATATCACTCGATCAACAGTGTGATGAATGCCCTTGAAGGATGATGACGACCTTCGGGAACAATCCAAAAATGTAAACAACTTGTTTCCATTTTTGTTGTTCGTGTATCTTATTTACTTTCGTCCAGGCAGAGTTGTTGTTGTTTTGTTTGTTTGTCTTTCTGCTATATTTTTTATACAAGGACTTTGTTGCTATATTTTTTTTGTTTATTCATCGCTCTGTTGTTTTTGTTGCTATATGTTTACTAATTCGTTGATCACGTGAACAACTGCATTGTTTTGTTTTTGGAGCTTTTGTATGCGTGATCAAGTCCATTGTGTTGTTTTTGGAGCTTTTGCTTATTATTTTAACAACACCATTTTCGTAACAATACATTGCCAAATAAAATAATAAACAAACTGAAAGATTTTTTGTTTTCACAAAATGTATGTGCAAATAGCCTGTGGAAAACAAATATTACCGTTTGTTTTATTGTAGGGTTGTAGCGTAGTATATTTTATATGTATATTCTAACCATATTATATTTTTGTATTATACCGATTACTATTGAATTGTACGTCACTAGCATGTGTGACTTTCTTAGGATACAACACTGTCGTTAGTTAAATACAACACTGTAATAGAGAAGCACTATTTCGTTGAGTTTGAAACTGAATTTGAATAGAAGCGCTTGCTGTGATTGATATGAGGAAAAGCCCATTTGAAAAGGGTATAAAAGCAGTGCACTCAATGGAATCAGTCTTTTCTATTGTTGCAGGTTGGTGAGAGTGGTCGCACAACCAATTGCAAGTGCATTATAAGCTTCGTGGCAGCGATGGTTGCCGTTGCTTATTTTGTATATGCAATTGGTTGACGAATTCTAAAGGTGCGGTCAGATATGGCAAATGTTTGCCACAATTTTGTTTTCCCTTGTTTGCCAGAAATATGACTGAAACAACGAAAATTTTGTTTTGTGGTCACACTGCGCACATTTATTTTCCCATTTTTGTTTCTTCAAATAGCGGCAAACAAAAGTTTGGCAAACATGTTTGCCAACGTGGTCACACTTAAAAAATATTTGCCAGAAAGCAAATGTTTGACTAGATTGTTGGCAAACAAAAATACGTATAGACATTTTCACACGTAATAGAAGGTGAATATTTTTTCGTTTTGTGTTGCGGAGCTTTTGTGATATTTTGCGAAGGGGAAAAAAATAAAGACGACTATGGCTTTGAAAATGAGTTCAGCGCATAAAAAAAGAAAAAAACAGAAAAATTTTGTTTTTAATCACAATAAAATTAACATAAACAAATGTTTACATTTTTCCAGTGTAGCCAATCACCATATTTGAAAATCGCTGAAATGATGTACATAACTTGAAATAGATGTTAAACCTAAAAATTGGAAATCGAATATATTGTTACGTTTTTACCTTTTTAAAAACGTTTAAATATGAGTTCGTTGATTGCAAACCAAGTAAAAACAAATATGTGTCTTATTTTAATTAAACTCTCTTTATTGTCCACACTCTATTATGTGCCACTGTTCACACTTAACCGATACAACAATAATTACTACAATTTATTGTTATTATTCACACACAACTATTCGCTCGCAACCGATATCTTCAAACACGCAACTTCACTCAAGACTGACTCAATTACAACTGACTTACTCGTCTGCTTTGTCTTGCCCTTTTATATGCGAACGTCTTCAGTCTGATGATGGTTCTCGAGGTGGAAGGTTCGCGTTCTCGCATTCTCGAGAATTCTATGGCGACTACTTTATTTGTTGTTGCGGTTGCATACTTGTCTGTCCCTTTTTCTCTCATACTTATTGTAGCTGGTTTACCTATGAGTTCGCTGTATGTGTTAATGTCACTTGTTGTTGTAGCTTTTGCTTTTATGTGAAACGATATTAGGTCGTTTCGATCTGCGTAACACTGCCGCCCACTTAAGCCTGTTCGTCCCGAATAGGCTCATTATCTCTTCTCCCATATTTTACCAGTCGCTCTTTGTGCACGACCTTCATTTTTGTCCGTGGGCTGCCAGCTTTCTGTATCCTGTACACGACATCGTTTAACCGTTTAATTATTTTATACGGTCCATCCCAGCTACTTTGTAGGTTGGGGAATGATCCCTTCTTCCGCGTTGGGTTGTAGAACAGTACCAGTTGTCCTTCATGGAATGCCTCCATGTTCGCTGCACGATCATACCTGGCTTTCATTCTATCGCTGTTCATTGCTATCCTCTCCAAAGGTGCGCCTGAGTTATATGGTTGCAGCTGACCTCGACCTCTTCTTACGGGACCTTTATCTGCAATGCACTGGGTACAGTTCGCTATCCAATCCGACACTGCTTGTTGACATCCAACCCAATAAAAACGTCGTTTCAGCCTTTCCAGCGTCTTTTTCGCTCCAAGATGTCCTCCGCTAGCTCCACTATGGAACGCCTTTAACACTTCTTTCGTCTTGGAGGAAGGCACTACTAATAGGTTGGATAAGGTCTTGCCATCAGCGCTTTCCCAACGTCGATATAAGCATCCGTTTATCAACCGTAGACTGTCCCATAGTGCCCAATATGCTTTTGTAAGAGGACCTGCTCCGGATATTTCATTTCTGGTAGGTCGTTTGTCCTCTTCCTTAGCTGCTATTATTTTCGCCAGCATTGGGTCACTCCTTTGTGCCTCGGACCAGTCTTCATTGGCCTCAATCTGGATCTGCCGGACACCAACGATGGCTCCCTTCTTCTCAGCCTTCACACAATGTTTACGCTCCAAATTACGAGGTCGGCTCGAGAGAGCATCAGGATTTCTATGTTCTACACCACTTCGTTCTTCATTGCTAACCACATGTTCTCTGCGCATTCTCTTGGAACTACTCGTTTCAACGTTGTGTACCCCAGAAGTCTTAGGTGTTTCAACGGCATGTCGTCTTGTTGGTGAGACCGGTCTTGATCTTTTCAGTGGCGCCTTACAGTTTCTTTGGAAATGACCACTCTTTCCACAGTTGAAGCACTTAAGTTTAGCCTTTTGTCCGTTTTCTTCCAAAGCTTGCTTCACTATCTCCTTAACTTTAGTTACAAGACATTCATCTTCCTCCACTACTTCCATTTTTCGCACTTTGCTAACTGGTGGTCTTGAGATTGTGCGAGCGATCTCTTGGGCTAGTGCGAAGACCACGGTCTCTGCAAAGGTTGTCTTCTGCGTAGAACATACCGCTAGTTTAATGTCAGGGTCGCGTATACCATTGACAAACGCCTCGGTCTTAATGTTGTCTATCAACGGGTGGTTTTCTCCTGGGTATGTAAGCTGCACCAACCTCTCAACTTCCATTGAAAACGCTTGTAATGACTCGTTTTGCTTTTGCGCCCGGCATCTCAACTCCATGCGGTACAGCTCTCGCTTGTGCTCATCGCCGAATTTCCGCTGTAAGACCACCATTAATTCGTTATAGTTGTTTCTACTGCTGGCTGGCATGGTCTCTAGTATCTCTGCTGCTACACCTTTTAACGCCAAAATTAGTTCCAACGCCTTCTCTCCATCGTCCCATCCGTTCCTGCTGGCTACTGTCTCAAATTGGAATTTGAACACGGATAGGGGTGAGCTACCATCAAAGCAAGGTGCTTTTATCCTGCTGGTACTTTCAGATACGACTCGCACTGGTTCCGGTCGCTGGCTCTGAAGGTTGATGATCTTTTCCTCCATCATTTTGAGTTTTCCGTCGACGGCCTTTTCTAAATCTGACATCTTTACCTCGACACTGGTAATTCTTTTGCTGAATGACTCACGTATTTCCTGCAGCTTCTCTGTTGTTGCTTCAAATAGCTTTTGGTTTGCTGCATGCATTTGTTTCATCATTTGTTCACATTGTTTCTGATTTTCAGCTCTAGAAGTTTCTTGTACATCAGCCAGAAGTTTCTGATTTTCGGCTCTAGAAGCTTCAAATAGCTTTGGTTTGCTTCTCGCATTTTCTGATTTTCAGCTCTGGAAGTTTCTTGTACTTCAGCCAGAAGTTTTACCTCAGCAAATAGATTTTTGTTTGCTACTTCCATTCTCTCCACCATTTGTTCACATTGTTTCTGATTGGCTACTTGCATTTTCTCCATCATAACGGCTAGCAACGAATTTATGTCGACACCGCTGGGCGTTGCGGGGGCCTGTATCTCTCGTTCCTCCTCATCCTCGAACTCGTAGGATTCGATATCGATGCCCTGAAGCTGAAGTTGTTCTCTTAACCGCCTCTGCAGTTCATTCTTTGTACCCGCTGTTGGCAGCTCCAGTTTACCCAACTCTCGTTTAAGCCGGTCCACTCTTAGTTCGGAGAGCTTCTTTTTATTATTTTTTTTTTATTTATTTTCACTTTCGGATTTTGCAATCCCACTTCTGACACCAATTGTTACGTTTTTACCTTTTTAAAAACGTTTAAATATGAGTTCGTTGATTGCAAACCAAGTAAAAAACAAATATGTGTCTTATTTTAATTAAACTCTCTTTATTGTCCACACTCTATTATGTGCCACTGTTCACACTTAACCGATACAACAATAATTACTACAATTTATTGTTATTATTCACACACAACTATTCGCTCGCAACCGATATCTTCAAACACGCAACTTCACTCAAGACTGACTCAATTACAACTGACTTACTCGTCTGCTTTGTCTTGCCCTTTTATATGCGAACGTCTTCAGTCTGATGATGGTTCTCGAGGTGGAAGGTTCGCGTTCTCGCATTCTCGAGAATTCTATGGCGACTACTTTATTTGTTGTTGCGGTTGCATACTTGTCTGTCCCTTTTTCTCTCATACTTATTGTAGCTGGTTTACCTATGAGTTCGCTGTATGTGTTAATGTCACTTGTTGTTGTAGCTTTTGCTTTTATGTGAAACGATATTAGGTCGTTTCGATCTGCGTAACAATATATAAATTGAAGGATTTCTTTTAGGTCTACTTTGAAAATTATTTATAAATATTTTTGAGAAAGGTTTTTATGTCGGTAACTTATAAAAATATTATTTATTTGTCGCATATCTTGAAAAATACATTAGGTAAATTTTATAATCAGCATTTTATTGGGCGATGAATGGGCATGTAACAATAGGCAGTAATATTTTCATTTATTAATTTTAATTACCTAAGTAATAAAATGTAAACTGTCATTATTTTCCCAAATAAAATAAGTAGTTGCAAAACTCATCAAAAAATTACCTGCGACCGACGCAAATACAATTATTTGTTAAATTTTAAAAACCTTAATTTTTTTTGATTTTTGACCTGAACCGATTTTTTACCTATTCATATTACATACATACATAATTGGTCATTACAGCCCTTCAGTCAGGATTACGACCTAGCTTCTCACACTACTTATGTTGTGTGTGTTAATTTTATACATGAGTGGCGGGACCCACTGTTTAACGTCGACTTCGAACGACAGATTTTTGAGTAACTTTTTCACTGCAATTTTATTTATTGACAGATTTTTTCCCAGATATCTACTGAGAGGAAGTCGCCGAAGAAATATTTTTTTTTCATATTTCGTTTTGATGCCTGACCTGGGATACCTGATAAGCCAACACACTACCTACTAAAATACGGCGATCTATTCATATTAGAAAAAATATAAAGAAATAAATATAAGACGCATTCAGTTTTGGAATTCAGTTGAATCTTTGATTCTAAAAAAGTTAAACGTTATTTGAGTGACATTTATTTTGCAACAATAACATCCCTTTCCAGAAGCACCAAAAATGCATTGCGTTTGCAATCCCAGAGAGCAAATGGAAGTTCGGAAGTGCGTGAAATTCGCCTCAAGACTGAAAGGAGTCGAGCTTCAACCTCTAGAGCCGCCGAAACGCCATCACAACGTGAAGAACATCAAGAGCTACTGAAACGCCTTCAGAAAACCTAGAGCGCCTTGAAAGTCAACGAAATATTACCTCTTTAGCACGAGCTTCTGAAACGCCGTCAGAACGCGAAAGACGTCTTGAAGGTTTTCGACAACCGCACGAGCTACCGAGACACCGTTGGAACATGAAGGTCGTCTTCAAAGCCAGCGAAATCGTACCACAACATCACGATCTAATGAAACGGAAGTCCAACATGAATCACAATTAGAAAGTCAGCGGATTCGAACATCAACAAGAAGAGCAGCAGAGAGGATAGAGCAATATGATTTGCGTCGAGAACAAAATCGTAATCGAATGGTGGTTTTTCATAGATACTCAGGTATTGCATTTAACTACAGGTCTGAATGAACAATCTTATCCAGGCGACTGGAAAGTTGAAGGGAACTGATGTATTGCTGCCACGTATTCCTATGACCACATCGGAGATGCCATTCGATTTCAAGCGCTTGCAATTTCCTATTCGCCTAGCATTTGCAATTACGATTAATAAAGCTCAAGGTCAGTCCTTGCAAGTTTGTGGACTTAATCTAGAAAATCCATGTTTCTCACATGGACAGCTTTACGTCGTATGTTCGCGAGTAGGAAAACCCGCACATTTGTATGTATACGCACCAGAGGGAGAATCAAAAAAATTTGTGTATCCCAAGGCATTAGAATAAGAATTATTTATTTAAGAAAAAAAGTATATATTAAATTTTAGCAAGTAAGAAATAAATAGCTCATTAATGTATTATTTTAGAATTTAAATGAAATATATTGTCATCAAATGAAATTAGAATATACCTTTAAGGAAAATTGCATAATTTGATTACTAAATAAGTAAATTTTTTAATTATTATGTATTTAATTTCGATGGAGGTAGCGAAGCACACTGGGTATTAGCTAGTGTTATATAATCCATAAACAGAGAATTTCAAGAAAAATTAGAAATAATTTAGTACTTTATTATGGATTAGAACTTTAATAAATAAATTCAAAAAGTGTCCAAATTTTATTCACTCCTTATGTACACATGTGCTTTCGATTCTCATTTTAAATGAATCGAATCTCTATTTTACGTTTTAATACAAAATAATAGGAAATAACTTTCATTTACTATACATTGTTCAACCTTAGCTTGGAGCCAAAAAAAAACTCAATTCTATGACTGATGTTCATAATTGATTGTCGAAGCATTCAACTTTAGCTTGTACGAGTATGATACTATCTTACTTTAAGAAATATGAAAAATGTTTTAAGCCTCCTCCTTTTTTGTCTTTAAAATTTTCGATTCGCTACTCGTAAGCCTTAAGTTAGTTGGTGTTGTCATAAAGATATAAATTTTGTTTGTATTCTTTTATTTTGCGTGTTAAATTAGTTAGTTAGTTATTTTCCTTGTCTTCCATTTGTAACGATTTAACTCAATGGCCTTTTGGCTAGTATACTTTAAACACCCATCTTCCATCACCCTTATTTCTTTCATTTCATGGTATCATCACCCTCATCAGCAAACGTCTTATTCTTGTCCTACGTATAGTTTCATGTTGGCTGTAAATGCTATTTGTCTTGTTATATTTGAACCCTTATCTTTGTGACATCGTAGTGATGGCCTCAAGTATTAAGTTGATGTATGAATGATGGAATAGCGTGATTGTGACGCATAGAGAAAAATTTAATTTTCTTATTTTTATGTGATAAAATGAAGAAAGGAATACAGTTTTCCATATTACCTTTACAAAATTCAGATTATACACACTCCCTTCTCCATTTTCGTTTTATATTTTCCAAATTTATTAATTTGGACTTTTAGACTTAAAAAATATAATTTCTTAAGCCTTAAATTATATAGGCTATTCTGCCTAAAGAATTTTAAGCCTTTTTAGAATCTTTGGAAACCTTCAAATCTTTAATAGATAAAAGAGGAACCAAACTATCTAACTGTTAAAACCCATAAATTATAATCATTTGTAGCATGGTGTATCTCTCCAGGTAGCGTTCAGTATTGGAATCAAGATAATAGTATACATTAGGCACGACAAAGGAGTAAGGCGATGGGTCTAAAAGCTTTCTTATATTCCATATTTCGAATGATGCCTTTTATTAAAGGCTTGAGGTTTTTAACTCTCATAATTTATGTTTGTTTTAGATGGTGTAATCAGGGATTACACAAGATTTTATTGGGATTTCCAATTGAAGCCACAGTCTATACCATACCTGTTAAATAATGATTAGTAATTAGATTACTTTTTTTTGAATGGTGAAATAATGATTACAATTACAGTATAATCAAAAAATAATCAGGACTACTGACGATTAGTCTAAAGAATCAAAAGTAATTAAATGGCTCTCAATAATTATTTTTGATAATTTGCAAGTATTCAAAAAAAACTGAAAGTATTTATTGAAAATAATTTGATTATCAATCAATTAGTAATTCGAAAAAATTGTTCATAGAATAATATAATCATTACGATTCTTTTTAAAAAGTAATGTAATTGATTACTAATCGCAATCGAAATTTAACAGGCATGGTCTATACTTTTGTAGGGTAATGGCAATAGGAGAATATTTGAGTCATGTATCAGACTGTTCAAGAACAGCCTGAGGTTAGTGACCGGCCTTTTGAAATCACACTGTAGACATAAAAAATAGTCGTTCAAGATTCTTATTCTTTTATTTATTTATTTCCTAATTAAATTTTAATTATTTGATTGATTTAGCTAGAGTAGACTTCAAATCAGCGCATTAAAAATCCTTCTCTGGTGTCTAGAGTAGAATACATACATAGGTCACTACAACCAAAGAATATTGATATAAAGAATGCGCATCATGTAGAAGTAAAATTTCTTATGGCGAGTTGTAGGCGTACGGCCCGCTCTCACCAAAATTTGTTTAAAATTACTACCCGCACAATTGTGCAGAGAGAACTCACACGCATTCTTGTGTTATTTGATTTAGTTGTCGATCAGACTGCGACAAGAACACATGTGTAGCGGATGCGTTATCATTTTATTTCAGAATAACACTCAAAAAATATTTTATGTTAAAAATGTTCTATGTCATTAGCTGGCCGTATTTAATTTTTTATTTTTTCTTCTAATAAAAAATGAGTTTTTTTATTTTTGTTTATCTAAAAAAAACTAGGTATAATTTTTAAGCCAAAGATGGATAGCTTTATGTTCTTTTAATAAAAAAAATGGATTTTTTATTTTCGCTAATGTTCTGGAAAACGCAGCGTTTTCAAATCGCTTACGATTTGAAAAACGCAAAACGCATTTCAACATGTTCTGAGAACGAAGCGATTTGCTGGCGTTTTGCATTTTTCGAAGTTGCATTCGAACAATGAAAACATATGTTTTATCATAACAGAACATAAACAAATAAAAAAATTTAAAATTCCTACAGCGTATTTGCTTGTTACATTAGCTTTAAAAAACCAAAAAGCAAAAGAAATGTTAATTAAAAAACACTAAGGGACTTCTCAATCCATTGGACAACCCAGATCATGCGTAATTTGTACATAATTTACGTATTTTATTTGTGAGATGTCAGAAAAATTGTGGCAAATGCTTCTTTTCAGTTAGAGATGTTACTTATAAGCACTCACGAATAATTGGTAATTTTTAACACGGGTAGCCAGTTTAAAATAAAATCTTGTATGATTTTCTTGCTCTCATAAAAATTTTAAAGTACTTTATACAGGTTTTAAATTATTTTTTAACTTTTATTAAGGGTTGATTTTTACGATTTAATATAGATATGTGAATTTAATAAATTGCAAATATTAATATCAAAAGTTTAAAAAGAAATAACCAAATAATTAGTTGTAAAATTAACACCACTAGCATTCAATTTTTTTCGAAGATCAATCTGATCAGCTGTTTGCATAAATCGCCAGTTGATAAGTAAACAAATGATACAGACAATACACAAACTCAAAGCAAATTTTTCTATTCAATATTTTTAATTTAAATCGTCAAAAAATGCTAAAAGTTTCCATTCAAATAAAAAGAAAACATATTAAATTTAAATTGTGTATAATTTTATTGTTAATTTAAGGTACAGTTTAAATAAAAGAGACCAGATCGCTTCAGTATACACTAGCGATTTGAAAACGCCAAATTTCTAGCGATTTCGTTTGTCAGAACACCTGTTTGGCGTTTTCAAATCGAAAACGCGAACATTAAGCGATATGCGTTTTTCAGAACATGGGCGTTTATCTTTATTTATCTAAAATTATTAAGATAGATAGCTTTACATATGTATGTTGATGAAATGAAAATCAAGTATCGTATATTATTGACAGTTTTCTATGGCTGTAAATAAATAAATTCTCTCAACTTATTTTCTCTCTCTTGCTCACTAATCACAACCAGTGTTGCCGTTTAACTATTTTTAACCAAAATTTCCGGATTTGGTTATTTATTTTTCTTATAAAAAGAGCTTTTGTTTGTAGAAATGAATTAATTTGTAAGACTAAAATTTTAGTTTGTTATTTTTTGTTTCTTTTCTTACTATGTTGTATTAATTATAATTTATATTTGAAAAAATAAAATAAAAAAACTGTGAATTTAATTTTGGTTAATTTTTTCTTATTTGGTAATTTTTTTCACAAATGTTGGTTGCAATAATTTTTTTCGTGGCAACACTGACCAGAATAAGTGATTTCAGAAAATTTAATAAAAAAGTGGTCAAACAACAAAAACGCACGATGAGAGCAACGCATTGTTACGCTCTTCGTTTCCTTCCCTTCTACCTTTCCCCCCGCGTCATGAAATATTTTTGAAAAATATTCCAAAAAATGTTAAGATGCACATTCTTTATTTTCTTTGCTACAACCCTTTAGTCAAGATTACTTCTCACACCACTTATGTATGTTGTGTGATAATTTTATACGTGAGAGTAGTGGAACGTACAGTTTAAAGTCGACTCCGAAAGACAGGTTTTTGAGAAGCTTTTAATGACAATTTTATTTAATCTCAGAGTTTTTGCCAGAAATCTGCTGAGAGGAAATCGACGACGAAATATTTTATCATAGTTCGTTTTGTTATAGATGTCTGACCTGGTGTGTGTACCGTGACTTTATGTGTAGTAAGCCAACACACTACCTACTATATCATTAGCCGCTAGAGTAGAATGCGTTTGCAAGAAAGAGAGAAAAAAATTTCCACAATTATATAAAATTAATTGGATGGTAGCCTGTAAAATTTTAAATATTTACATATTTACACATTTTTTGTACATTATTATTTTGTTGCTTATACTTCAAACTATATACTATACACTATTCAACTGCTCTTTTACTATAAGTAATCAGATATCAGGTCCTTGGACCCCAAGTCTTTTTGTTCATTGCTTTTATTATTTTTTTTTTTATCGATATGAAGATATGAACATAAACGACATCTAACGTGTTTGATATACAACTAATCTCTAAAAATATTTCAGAAAGTTTTGTTTAGATTTTTCCAATTAAACTTTTAAAAACTATCTCAGTTGGATCAAATTGTACAACAAAAAAATTGAATTGGAGAAGAAGATAAATTAAGTTTATTTTCTTTATTAAATATTGCCGACAATTTACTTTTTATCAGCTATTTTGTATATGAAAATAAAAGAAGATTTAAAATTCTTAAAGATGGAAATCCCAGTAATTGGCTGCAGCAAATTTTACTGTTGTAAACCGATTGAATAGCTCACATGAGTACATGTTGAAACTAAACTCACAGATAAATTAAAAATAAAATGATCATTTCTATTCTATTTGACGTCGTCAATACAAAACAACTACACTTTATTTGTTTTGTTGCAAATCTATATTGTTTGGTATTCTGTAAGAAAAATTGACGTTGATGTTGTTTATAATCATCGTCGATTGTACCATCGCGGTTTTTGTGTGATATGTACTTATAAAACAAAATAATATTGTTACGTTTTTATCTTTTAAAAACATTTGAAATATGAGTTCGTAGATTACAATAAAAATAAATTTGTGTTCAGTTTTAATAAATTTCTTTACTATTCGCACAATTCTGTGTGCCACTGTTCACAACTTGATGTAACAACAACAATTGCTTTGTGTCTTATTCTGCTTTGCACTCGTTTGCACAAACAATAACAATTGTTCGACCGATCTTTATATCGGAAATCTTCAAACCACGATTATTCTCTTCACACGTTACGCGCCTTCACACAAGACTGACTGAATTTTTACTGATATCGTTGTCTGACTTTTATATCGCAGGGTAAACAGTCTGATGGATGCTCTTGAAGGTGAATGAGTCTCCATAAATGTAAACATGCTGTTTACGTTATTGTTGTTGCCTATTGTCTACTTGTTTATCCCTTTTTTTATACTGATGTTGTTGCTATATTTTTCTTTATTCGTTGATCATGTAAACAAGTCCATTGCTTTTGTAGCTTTTGTTTATCATTTTAATGTCAAACGGTGTAACACCAAGTCAAAAAAAAAATAATCTCATTTTGAAAACGTTGTAGAGGGGAATAATAAAACTATCACTTACAAGTTCCGGATGGCATCAATAATATTAAGGAACAGTATGGATACTGATGATGATATAGAACTGGGGCCGAATTACCGCATACGTGATCGAGTTGCCTTTCGTATCGAATTAAATTTCGTCACGTATCGAATAGACAGATTACAGCATTCGATAGCTGACGTATCGAAATTTTATCAAAATGTACTAGATTTTTTTACAATGGAATAGAATTAAAACATATGTTTAATACATATCGATCTTGGCTGAATGTATTAATAAGAAGAAGAACACATTTTTATCAAAAACTAAAAAAAACAAAACAAAATTTTCACGGTTTATTTAATTTTGGTGACAACAAATATTTCAAAACGTTAATAAAATTTATTTCAAATAAGGGATGGCTACATTTTTGACATTGTGCTTATCGTCGTCTGATTCTGAAGACGATTATAGCACAGTACGTATTCGTAAAGAAATGAGGGATAAAAGCGATCCAATGTCTCTGTCGACTAATGCGTAAGTAAATTACATTATAAAATTGTATTTTAAAAAATATTTATTATATTTTTTCAGATTTATTAAGCGCTTTAGGCTTTCAAAAGAAGCGTTTCATTTCCTTCTTTCGGAACTGCGTTTCGAAGGCCATATGTCCACCTCCATACCACCAAAGCTGCAGCTGGCTGTAACTTTGTCGCTTCTGGCTAGTGGAAGTTTCCAACATAGTGTTGGAAATGACTACCTGATGGGAATGTGTCAAAGCGCAGTTTGCAAAACAGCGAATAAAGTTTTAAATGAAATAGAAGACAAAATATGCCCAAAGTTCATTAAGTTTCTCCCTAATGAATCATCTTCATGTATGGAATCATTCATGCAAAAATTTAAATTTCCTGGAGGTAAATGTATAATGTTATATTAACGTAATATCTTATTTATCTTTTTTATATGCTTCTTTTGACATTTTAGTGATCGGATGTGTTGATGGTACACATTTTGGACTTCAAAAGCCGTCAGATAATGAGCATATGTTCTTCAACCGAAAGGGATACCATAGCATCAACTCAATGATAGTATGTAAAGTTCCTTAATATGTTAATGTATTCGTAGACGTAAATACATATTTGTGTAATATTATTGTATATGTTTTTAGATTTGTGATCATGAGTACAAAATATTATCTATTAATTCCAAATATGGAGGAGCATCACACGACTCCTTTGTTTGGAAACAGTCTGACGAAAGGCGTTACTTAGAGGAACTGTATAACACTAATAACCTGAGGAAAGTTTGGCTTTTGGGTAAATTTTTAATTACAATACTTTATTTGATTATTATTTTCTTGTTTATATATATTATATTATATATCCATTAAATTACTTTTATTTTAGGCGACTCAGGATATCCTATTGAACCCTGGTTGATAACTCCTTATAGAAATCCAGAAGAAGGCTCTGCAGAAACACATTTTAATGAAATACATGCAAAAGGTCGATGTATTATTGAAAGAACAATAGGAATACTAAAAGCTCGATGGAAAATTCTAAGTAATGAAAAAAGAAGTCGTTACACCCCGGAAAAAATGGCCAAGTTTGGGAACGTCTGTGGTGCATTGCATAACTTGTGTATTCACTTTAAAGTTCCTTTATATATACAAAATATTCCTCAATCTCATACTTCAATTTTAAACCCTAATGTAGCAAATGAGACCCAATTGACACGAATTGGACAAAAAATAAGAGATCAACTAAAATGTTCCCTTAGACGATAAAAATTAAAAAAATTGTTTATATTTTGTACTAATTTTTGTGTATTTAAATAAAAAATTAAAAAAAAAACATTAATAAAATACTTTAAGTATAAAAAAAAAAATCACATTTCAATTCATTTCCACTTTTTGGTTATTAAGTAAGTAAGTAAGTATTTAAATAAAAAATTAAAAAAAAAAACATTAATAAAATAATAAATTTGTACATTTTGGTAAAATATAAGGTTATTAAGTAAGTAAGTATTTAAATAAAAAATAAAAAAAAAACATTAATAAAATAAAATACTTTAAGTATAAAAAAATCACATTTCAATTCATTTGTACATTTTGGTAAAATATAAAGTTATTAAGTAAGTAAGTATGAAAAATATGCATTTTTTTATTGAAGCTTCTCTAGCTGCAGTTTTTTTATTTTAAGATCCAATTCTTTAATTGCCATATCGATTTTGTGTTCCTCCTCTTTAATATTTAGAGATCTTTCTTTTATTAATACTAAACGATCTAACATTTGGTTTTGTTCGCATTTATACTCTTCCATTCTTTTAGTGTGTGAAGTTAAAAGTGTCAGTATGCGATTAGTCTTTGAGAGTATCTCACTTTGGTAGACTTCCGTGGATTCTACGTGTGAAGATATAATAGATATTTTTGTATCTTTTTTCTTTTCATAAGATCTCGGCTTTTCTTTTTGCACACATTCACCTGTACCATCATTAACATCATTCTCATCTAAAATTGACCCAATACTTTCAGTGAACGAGTAATCAATTTCAGATGCATTTGGTATGTTTGGTTTGCCAAAAGTTTTAACCGACGACAGTCCTTCCACATGAAGGTCAACACCAGTGGCTTGCACGATTTGTTCTTCTGCTGGTGTCAAAATCATCTCCTGGTAAGGTCCGCCTCCGGTTTTTTGTTTCGATGCCTTATTGAACGAAATTTTCTTTTTGGCGTTGAATTTTTGGTCAGCAAAAGCCTAGAATTATATGTATAATTGTTTAATTTATATATGTATTGACACAAGTTTTTTAACATAATAGTTAATATAACCTTTCTCCATAATTTTACGTCCTTTGTTGGTGGACCATATGAATTCAGCTTAAGAACAAGTTCCTCCCACAATCTTTTGGCTGTTGCCTTTCCTTGGCTGCAATTTGGCAATATGTTTTTCGCCAAATTAGGATGTTCAACCATGTACTGCGCCAAAACATCTTTTTGTTTTAAATTTATTTTATTAATATTTGTCCTACAAAACAATTATAGTTTTATTTTATTTTAAACTTTAAATATAATACCAAACTTACATTTTTAGCCCGTACAACTTGTTTGCGTAAAATAAAAATATTTTTCGATAGTACTGAACTGACGAGTAAAATTTAAACAGCTGATACTCGATTAGAACCTCGTTATCGTATGCTATCATCTCAAATTACGATAGTACTTATTCGATAACGAATGTGGTAATCCGAATTAGAAAATTTACAAGCAATATTACTCGATCACGTATGCGGTAATTCGGCCCCTGATCATGGGTAATGTAAACCTCTACCCTACGGAATTCTTTTTATAGTATAGAGGGAACTAAGAAGAAAAATTGTTACAAACTAAGCAGAATGCAAAACTGCTGGAGGTAGAGTATATGAGCAGGCAATTCTGATTCTTTACAGGAATCTGTAGAATATATTTAGAGGGTAAGAAGTTGTAAACACCGAAGGTGGTTTTGATTTTCGCTTATTGAAATCACTTGAATTGGTGAGCAACATTACTTGATTATGCTAGAGTTGGGTTCGTTAGATCTTTTGAGTGTTCGCTCTTCCTAGTTCAGGAGTCTAATCACCGCTGTCGATATCGAGCTATTTTGATCGAATAATTTTTTTTGAGTCATCGATCGAGTGTTTTCTTTACAATAGTTATTCGATACCAAAATAGTGAGCAAAAAAAAATTTTTTTGAAATTGATTGATCGGCCAAAAATAATTGAATATGTAAGTTTTAACAATTTTTTTAATTATATATATCCAATAATATTTGTTATATTTTCAGGACAAGTGCAAAAAGCATAAATTTAAAGCAAGAAAGAAATGATGGCAGAGTTTGTGTCAGAGCACCCGAATTTAGCAAGAAATCTTTTACCAAATTGTGGGCAAAGAAGAATTACATCAAATAGGCTATGAGAAACACTTACCGTGCGTTTGAATTCGTTGGCCCATCAACTAAAAATACAAAATCCTGACATAAGATATATTATCAGGCATGTCACAAATTTCGATCGGAATGCTTTTGATTTCGTATTTGCAATTCCGATCGATTTTGTTTAAGGTTCTTCAAATTCCGAACGATTATGTTCATTCCTAAAAATTATAAAATTGCTGCTTTTCAAATAAAGTATGGCAACGTAGAGCGTGATAAAAGAAAAAAAAAAAAACATTGGTGAATAAAAAGCCCCTACAAGAAATAACCCTGCAGGAGATTAAACTAGTACCTAACTAGTACAAAAACCACCAGTAGTAGTACTCAACTGGTAACTTTTGTATACCATCTTAATGATCAAATTAGCATTGAGTGTGTTTGAAAAATTACTAGTACCATTGGTACTAGTTTCGTACTGGTATAATTACTAGTACCATTGGTTCTAGTTTGGTACTGGTATAATTACCAGTACCATTGGTTCTAGTTTCGTACTGGTATATTTGGATATAATTGGGAGATTTCGAACCACTTTATTACTAGTTCTTTTGTATGGAAACAGTTACCAAAATTAGGTAGATTCCTTTGTTGGTTAAGTGAAAAATAATAGTTAAAAAAATAGTTTTTTTTATAATTATTTATTAAAGTATTTAAAAAAACTTAAAATAACCATATTCATTTAAATTACAGTTTAAAACAATAAAAAAATAGGCCCATTTTTTCAAGGCTGGCTAGACCTTATCACAATGTGAAATTTTAAATATTAAAATATTTTAAAGCACTAAAAATAACTACGTTTTGTACTAAAATTCATTTAAATAATTTTTTAAAGCAAAAATAAAAAAACTGGCCCATTTTTTCAAGGCTGGCTAGACCTTATAAAAAATGTAAAGTTTTAAATAATATAGTTTAAAATTAAGTCATTGCCCAGTGGATGAATTATTTTGGTCATTTTTTAATCTTTCCACGCGGTTGGCTTTAAATATTTTTTTTTTCTGAAGCTGGAAAGCTTTTCTTAAAGCTATATCGGGCTCCTCCGAAAATACGGCAATAGCATCTAAATAATCATATAAACAAGTTACGCAAAGAATTTAACATTTAATACATTTACAAATCGGTAATTAACTTACCTATGAATGCAGCATACATGCTTTCAAACTGTTTAAAGCTTTGTTTACCGTGGGTACCATCAACGTTGAAGTTTTGAATTATATTTGGTCCCAAAATTTCGTTCAGATATCGTACTACATTTCCTATTAATAAAGATTTTATTCGCCGTAACTGCAAAAAAGCAAACATTATAGTGATTAAAATTTTTTTAATTTAACAGATATACTTACATAGGGATCTGAGTGTGACTGCATCAAATCATTCAGCTCTCTTAATTTGTCGTCTGAAAATGGGAAAAATTTGCATTATATCGTCTATGGTGTTATTTTGTGAAACTATTTTTGAGAGCAACACCTTATGTTCTGCCAAAATTTCAATAATGCTGTTGTTTTGCCGCATCGTTATTAAACGATAAAAGAAAACTAATTTTACTAAAACAACCTTGCAGACTTAGAATTTTTCGTGACAGCTCTTGGCCATGAATGCACTTTTTGTCGGCTAAAAACAAACATTTAGAAGAAAAGAACGGTTAGTAGAACATATACATTGATTTAAGTCGATTAAATGTACATACCTGATTGATAATATTCTAATTTTGCCTCTGAAGGCTGCTGGTCGCAGTCTTTTGGCATTTTTATGGTAAGCAGCTGTGTAAAAGAGGAAGAACCACAAAATTATTTAAAAAAGGCAGACACATAAATACAATATTTTCACATTCTTTTACATTTTGTTTGAAATTTTCGCGATGTAACACTCTTAGTTTATGTGCACTTATTTGCTTTTTTAATTTCCTTTTAAAATATATTTTTGAACTTCTCATTTTTAGTGTTTCAAAATTACCTTTTATTTTTGATTTTATTTGTATAAATTTTTAATTAAAATATTTTTTACACACTTTCAAACACGCGGCATATTGGAATAGACGCTAAAATTTTTTTAAATAATAAAATACAGGCTTGCCATATTACTTCGAGAACTTCTCATTTTGAATGAGTGGCGATTATAGTGTTGCCTTATGGCAAGTCTTTAAAAAACAATTCAAATAGAAAATTAGCATTTTGCATCAAAAAATTTTATTTTTTGCAATAAAATGGCATGAATGAGAGATTCACAATTTATTTTGTATAAATTTTAAATTAAAATATTTTTCAAACACGCAGCACATAGAAATGGACGCTAAAAATAATAAAATACGGGCTTGCCATATTACTTAGAGAACTTCTCGTTTTGAATGAGTGGCGATTACAGTGGTGTGATATGGGAAGTCTTTAAAAAACAATTAATTCAAATAGAAAATTAGCATTTTGCATCAAAAAATTTTATTTTTCACAATAAAATGGTATGAATAAAAGATTCACAATTTAATTCCAAAAACAGTATGTGAATATTTGTTTTGTTACACAAAAAATTCAATCAGTGTATGAGTGGTGTATTTAAACTACTTCTACTACTAGTATTTTCCTACAAAAACTTAAACCCGATGTAAACTAGTGCCAGCTGTACCAGTACTTGCACTAGTAGCTTTTAGACAATTGACTCTTAATCTCCTGCAGGGAAATAACCGAAACTAACACATACACAACTTACTTACTACTACCAAAGAAAATAAAGTATAAAGAATGTGCATTTTAACATATTTTGGAATATTTTTCAAAAATATTTCATGACGCGGGGGGAAAGATAGGAGGGAAGTAAACAGAAACGAAGAGCGTAACAATGCGTTGCTCTTATCGCGATGAGATCAAAGACTATAAATATATGAAGATGTTGCACTGCCATACATTGTACTGCCAGTGCCAAATTTGTCGATGGCAGTACGGCTACTGCCACTTTTTGTACTCAGAGAACTTATTATACTCAGAGAACGTATTGTTCTCTTCTCTAAGCAATTTATTCTCATATGCGTGTATACGTGTGGCTTGTACATTGCCAAATAAAATAATAAACTGAAAGATGTCTTGTTTTCACAAAATGTATGTGCAAATATCTTTTATAAATTCTGGAAAATGTCCTATATTATCTAAGCGAACATCACGAGGTGGCACACATTGGGCGTGGACGCTTTAAACGCATAAAAACAAAAGCTCCAAAAACAAAACAATGCAGTTATTCACGTGATCAACGAATGAGTAAGCATATAGCAACAAAAACAACAGGGCTTGTTTATAAGATCGATGAATAAACAAAAATATAGCAACAACGTCCGTGTATAAAAAAATATAGCAGAAAGACAAACAAACAAAACAACAACAACTCTGCCTGGACGAAAGTAAATAAGATACACGAACAACAAAAATGGAAACAAGTTGTTTACATTTTTGGATTGTTCCCGAAGGTCGTCATCATCCTTCAAGGGCATCCATCACACTGTTGATCCAGTGATATGAAAGGCAAGATAAAGCGAGCAACGATGATTCAGTTAGAATTCAGTCAGCCGTGTATGAAGACACGTTATTCTCGGAGTTCGAGTGAAGTTAGTCGTGTGACGACGTCGCGTTGAATTGAGTGAGAATTCAACCAGTGGTGTGTGAAGATACGAGATCGAGTTATAATCCAGTCAGACTTGTGTGCAGACAAGTTGCGTGAAGAAAACAATTATAGTGTGGTGCTTACAAAAAAAAAAGGTTGTGAGCAAAGAAGAATAACTAACAAGTGTTGTTGTTGCTTATAAAAAAGGTTATAAGCAGAGAAATATCACGAACAAGCACATATTGTAGGAGTTATCATTGTATGCGTAGAATAAGTTCGAACAGTGGCACGAAAGTTGTGCAGAAAATAAAGAATTAATTAAAAAAACAAACACAGATTTATTTTTATTTTATTTGCAATCTACGAACTCATATTTTTAACGTTTTTAAAAGGTAAAAACGTAACACTATCTTTAACATTTTTATTTCTAATGGCGGCATTAAAATTAAAATCTGGGTCGCACTCTTGATCATCGGAAGAAAAATCATCATCTTCGCTTTCTGACCACACAATTGAATTTACATATTCAGTAAGTTCTTCTTGTGTACAAGAGTCACGAATTCTACGCTGCATATTGAATAAATTAACTAAAAAACACACACAAATTTTTTTGCAATACAATTTCATATATGATTAATTTTGAACTCTGGGTTCCTGGTGGTCCCTTAAAGAACCAACCAGAAATTTCTAAAAATCTTAACAAATAAAAAAGTAAAATCACTTCAAATACTTACAATAACTATTATATATCACAACGATTTCGCAAATATTTTTTTATCGTTAAAATTTTGTCTATTTATGACTAAATGACTTCTTCAAAACTCACGAAATCACAAAAGTGCAATTTTTTTACGTTAGCTCACTCTTTTGAACATACACCTGTCAAACAATATTATATTCCAATGCCGATCGATGAAATTAGCGGCGCTTAAAATTAAGAACAGTTTGAAAGCCACAGATTGAAGCTTACAAAAAATTAACTTAACAAAAACTTAATTTTAGTTGGTTGGTTCCTAGCGGAACCACCAGGCTGTTAAGGGTTAGGAGCAGGTGCCAGTGGAATAGGAGTAGGAGAAGATGAGTGTAGGGATGTTTTAGAAAGTGCTAGTGTAGGGACTGAGGCAATTCTTAGTGACGACACCGAATCAACTATTAGCATAGATAGTGAATCATCTGCTAGCGTAGAGACTGGTAGGGTACATACAGGAGAAAATATTAACTTTAGGCCAAATATAGATAGTGCAACGAAACGTGAGGAAATTAAGTTATGGGTTCTTAGGAATAATATGTATATCCCACACAGCTTTAGAAGACTTCACACTTTAAACAGGGTAGGAGTTGAGGATTTGTCTTTGTCAGCGAAAACTCTTATGAGCACAAATAGGAAGGAAATTCAGATTTCCAACATTCCAGATGGAGAATTTATATAATTAGGCATTCAAAAATATTTTCAATCAGTACCATTTAATTATTTAAGAGATAGAGAGGAAGTTTTAATTGATATTGGGAATGATGGCTTAAAACTTTTTAAAAGTTCTAATAGAGTTTTGTGGCCCATTTTAGGCGCAATTGTAGGGTTTAATAATAACGCCAGTCCTTTCATGATGGCATGTTTTTCAGGTTTTAAAAAGCCACAAAATTTAGATAGATTTATGGCAGATTTCTGTGCAGAAGTAATGGTACTTAAACAAACTGGTATAAGATTAGGCAATAGTCAAAAGGTTTTGCGATATAACATTCGATTATTTATCTGCGATTCTCCAGCTAGGGCGTTTGTTACAGGTGTAGTGTCTCATAATAGCAAAAGTGGTTGCTCTGAATGTTGTCAGGAAGGTATATATAGGGAAAGAAGGGTAAGTTTTTCCAAGAAAATAGGTCCCTTAAGAACTGATATAACATTTCATTCACATAGAAGAATTTAAAATAAAGCGAAGTATTTTAGAAGAGACAGGATTTGGAATGGTTTTTCAGTTTCCCTTAGATGCTATGCATTTAGTTCATTTAGGAGTTACTAAGAAATTTTAATTAATAAAAGTAATGCTAAAAAAATTAATGATAGAATGAATTTTATTAAGAATAATGTCCCTTCAGAATTTTGCCGTGTGCCTAGGAGTATAGACGAAATAAATAATTGGAAGTCGACAGAATTTAGGCAAGGATTGTGTCAGTAGTGATCAATATATCATTTCTTATTATTGCATAGTAATATAAGATTTCTATCTTCTCAAAAAGTATGAGAAGATTTCGTAAATTACTTTGGCAGACTACATGGTGAGGAATTAGTTAGTATTAATGTTCATGGACTGCTCCATTTAGTTGATTGCGTTTTACAATACGGTCCTTTAAATACATTTTCAGCTTATAAATTTGAAAATTATATGCAGTATATAAAAAAGATAATTAAAAAGCCAAACAAAATTTTGCAGCAGATATACCTTAGGCAGCAAATTAAATCAAGTTTGTCCAGTGTTTCTAAATTAGGAGATATTTTATCATAAAAAAGACAAAGATACTCGTAGCTTTTGTTTTAGCAGAAAATTAGGTCCCATAAAAATTATAAATACGAAAATATTATCTGAGAGTACAAAATATATGTTCAAAGCTTTCAAAACAACGGAAAACTCTTTTGAAAGACCTTTTAAGTCGTATAGTGATTTAGGCATAGTTGTAGCAAGCGAATTAGACAATTCCGCAATAGAAATTAAGCGAGAAGATATAGATTTGAAATATTTTTGTATTCCCTACGATAGAAAGTTTCTTCTCATACTTAATTGCAAATAAAATAAAAATAAATCTGTGTTTATTTTTCAATCAATTCTTTATTATCGGGACAACTCTTGTACCACTGTTCGAACTTCTTCCACTTATACAACGATAACTTTCACAATATGTGCTTTTTCGTTATATTTCTCTGCTTACTACCTTCTTGTAAGCAACAACACTTATTAGTTATTCTTCTTTGCTCACAACCTTTTTTTTTGTAAGCACTACACTAACAACTGTGTTGTCTAACGCAACTTGTCTGCACACAAGTTTGACCGAATTAAAGCTCGATAGATTTAATTCTCACACCGACGTGACGTCGTCTTACACGATTAAATTCAAACTCAACCATTGCTCACTTTGTCTTGCCTTTTTGTATCGCTGGATCATTAGTGTGATGAATGCCCTTGAAGGATGATGACGACCTTCGGGAACAATCCAAAAATTTAAACAACTTGTTTCCATTTTTGTTGTTCGTGTATCTTGTTTACTTTCGTCCAGGCAGAGTTGTTGTTGTTTGTTTGTCTTTCTGCTATATTTTTTATACACGGACGTTGTTGCTATATTTTTGTTTATTCATCGATCTTGTAAACAAGCCTGTTATTTTTGTTGCTATATGTTTACTCATTCGGTGATCACGTGAACAACTGCATTGCTTTGTTTTTGGAGCTTTTGTTTATCATTTTATGTGTGATGAAGTCCATTGTGTTGTTTTTGGAGCTTTTGCTTATTATTTTAACAACACCATTTCCATTTTCGTAACAATATAAAAAAAATGTATTAAAAAGTGTGTTTACAAAATTCACAGAATAAAAAAGCAATAAAAGAAGTGGACTTTTTCTTCTTTTCTTATTTACGACTAAAACTTCTCTCGTAATTTAATATTTAAAATAAAATTTAAAAAAAAAATTTATTTTAAGTGTTTGTTAAGATGAAGGCTCAAAATGAAGAGGGCATTTTCAAAACTGTCTTTCGAAAGAAAAAAGGGAGTTTGAATTAAGTGCACATTTTAAAAGTTTGTGCGAATTAAATTGTGAAAGTGAAGGTGGAGTAAAAATGATTTAAAAATTGGGAACAGGACCCATTGGAATAGGAGGAAAAGTATAGATACTAAGACAATGGTTAGCGACGACACAGAATCAACTATTAGCATAAATATTCAGTCTTATCATGATTCTCGTATTCCATCTTCAAATTTCACGTTTTTACACTATGGTACTACGTTTCTCAAAAGCCATAAAAATACAACCCTGTCAACTATTCTTTTACAATTTGTTGTACTATGATTCTCGAAATTGAATGTCAAAAGTTGAAAAAATAGTCGTTCTTTTCATTTCATTCTGTAGAAACTAAAAAGATTTTATAAGTTATGAAAGCATCGAAGGAGTAAGTGTTTCTTTAATAAGCTTAATAAATGCTGCTTTTATCTAATAAAAATAATTTTAGAATAAAAATAACCACAAGGAACAGCGTTGCTACGACCAAAAAAAATGTATAACCAAAATTAAAATAAAAAATAACCAAATAAGGAAAAAAATAATCAAACAATTTTTTTTATATAAGTGTATTTGTTTTTAACAAATTTAAGGTTTAATACAAACATTTTATTTTTTTCTGTATAGTTAACCTCTCATGCCCGAATTAAAACGGGAGTGGCTAAAATTTTTTGGAGTAGACATATAAGATAGAGTTGACCTCAATATCAACTGACAAAAATTTCAATGTCCTAGGTGTCCTGGTTCAAGAGCTACAGGATGTTGTGTATAGGCAACATTGGGCAATGGTGTTATAAATTTAAATACAAGTTGATTTTTTTACAAATGTCGTTTATTACAATTTATGTATGCAAGGATACAAAACAATTTTTTTGAGAATTGGAGCACAAGTGCACATTGCATCTGCTGCATTTACAGGCTTTCCAAAGTCTACGTCTACCCCTTGTTCCCCATTCCGCCTAATGATTATAACCATCAAATCGTAGGGATTTTGCAGGTTGTGCAACATGTGCTCTTTTATAGGGAATTGATTCAGAACCCGTAGAAGGAGCTGGTGATGACGGGGTCGATGGAGAAGGTGATGAAGTTCCTGAATTCATTGTCAAAAGGAGTGATGATGGACAACCTCTCTTTTTTGCGACAACTATAATTTGACTTGTACAATTCAAGCATCATGTCCGCAAGATCCCTCCCATGTGCTTGTTGTAGCATTCTACTATACCTGGACGAGGTATAGTTATGAGCGTCTTGTTTTTGATGTACCATCTCTTGCATTTACTTGCATTCTTACTTGCATAGTTTGAAACTAGTTGTACCCTCTTATTACATCTTCTTCTTCATTTTCCTCGTCAGCCGAATCATCCCAATCAAATTTTTCAATTTCATCCTGTGTCAGACCGTTTGGGCGCATCTTAGAATGTGAATACGCATATACGCAACACTACATTTATAAAATTATTACAGACAAACTAAATAATATTTTCAAGCCGGGTTTTTTTTAACACGTTAATTGGCGCGGCAATTTTCAAAAAACTAGCCCTAGAAGGGAACGCAATCTACGAGTTATCTCGTAGTCGGCAGTCAACGTGTTAAATTACTCACCTATCTTTCATTATTTAGTTGTCGAACTTGGATTTAGGATGACTTAATTATATTTATTAATGTGTTTTAACACTTTTTAAAATAAGGTTTATTTTGCAAAATGAATTTGTCAATTTCGCTCTCGGGAGAATAACTACTAAGTGTGCACGTGCACAACTGACTGCCAACCAATTAGCTGTAAACTTAAACAACACATGAGGCTATATTTTTGCGAAAGAATCAGAATAAAATATTTAAAATAGCTGTACTAAGAGGCTCATAAACACAATGTTGTATATACGCAACATCGGGAATGAGAGGGTTAAACTACAAATAATAAATTAAGGTTTTTATTTATTTGTATTAAAATATTTTTAATATTTCAATTGAACGTAATAAAAACGCTTAAAGAATTAAAACACTTTGCTAACGATTGCAAAGCTTATAATGCAAATTTTCAAATAAAATTCAAGAAGTGATTGCTTTATTAACCATAATAAAAAAATAACCAAAATGAAGAAAAAATACACATTACAAAAAAATAACCAAATTTGGTTTGGCTGACAAGGAACCAATTTGCAAAATGGAAGAGTTGATGGAATAAAAGCCGTAATTGGTGAAATCTTACAACACAGTCGCATACACAAAGTGGACACAAAGGCAGAATAGGAAAATATCCCATAACCTAAACAGTTTAGGACCACCTTCATGTACAGGGATTGAATGGATGAAAGTGTGGGCGGACTACAAAAGTAATTTAAAAAAAAAATCTTCACAACAAAACTGAATGCCGTGCAACAGGTGGAGGCTCAAACAAGCAATATACGTTGACACTGGTGGAAGAAGCTGCTTTAGCTTTGTCGCAATTGAACAGTATTATTAGTCCCGATGGCGAGGAGATAGGTATCAGTTCTAACGAAATCGGAAATATTTCTTGTGTTGAAGTACATAGATAAAAATGATGAAATAATTGTTCCAACTAAGTCAAAAAATATTCGAAGAAAGACTACAGAAAATGTTTCCACTAAACAAGATCTTATTATTAACAGTTAAAGGTTCAAACAGACTTATATAATGAGGTGAAAGATTCCTTAAAACAAATAGAAAGATATGCTCGCAAACAACATAAAATTAAGGAGAAAAGTCTGAGCTTTTATAAAAGTCAGCTAAAAATAAAAAAGAAAAGTTAGAATTGTATAAGAAAGAAACTAAGAAAAGGACGATAACAGAAGATTAATGCTGCAATTGAGAACAGATGAAAAAGCTCTTAATGAAAAATATACATTCTTTACATTAAGGGCTTTTTCTGTGTAGTGTAACAAGAATTATTCTTTATACTTTGATTGAAATGATTTTAGTTATTTCCTACATACATAGTACAGTAGTTTTGATTTAGCTGCCTATTATTTACGTGCGCATTGCCTTTACCTGCACAAAAATTTTGTTTCGTGTCTTTATTTCTCAAAATTCTATACATACAAAATTCTTTTTTAAGCGCACTTTATATACCTGCACATTTAATATATGTGCCTTATATTTTTTGAACTTTAAAGCTTTTTTCATAGCAAAAATTAAAGTTAGCTGTGTCGAACAAAAAAGAAATCTTTATAAAAATTTTTATTTAAAAAAAAATAAAAACCTCAATTAATTTTGTCGTTGAAAAATCGCTTCTATTACGGTGTTATGTATGTTAAGTATTTTATTGTTGATCTTACATAACATTTAAATTTAGTTATTTGCTTTAGCTGGGCTTTGAGAGAGTAATCTGTAACTATTCCATACCTGCCCAATTAGGCAGGTAAAAACATTTAATTTAGTTGCATTTTTGGCTTATCTGCACAAAAATTCTTGCAAAAGTTAGTTGTCCAGGTAAGTCAAAACTACTGTATATATAAATATAATTCCATACATATGTACATATCGTCGTCGAAAATCCCAAAGTACGTATCAACAAAAAAATTAAAATCGAGTTTTTGATTGATTATGATTCATAAGGTTATCTAACATATCTTTACCAATTTTTAGATTTTTGCGACCAAAAATAACGTTTTTCTACCAATAAGTCAAATGAACGCGTCATCAAACTTGGGGTAAGGTATGAAAATAAAATATTTGAATTTTTAAATAACAAAACAAAGGAAAAATAGTGAATAACATAATACACAAATAGGTCCGAAAAACCAAAAAATTTTGAGAACATATTTAAAAAGAAATACCACCCAAGGAAAACGTTATGAATCACGCGTGAATTATTTGAATAATTGGTTAAACGAAGTGCCCAAGCTAGAGTCTCACTACCGCCGTCAACACACAACTAAATTGTACTTTCAGACGGATTTTAAATCTTACAGACACGTACATATATGAAGTATATTCTGACTGCGATTCACATGAAGAAAATGAAATCTTACCTGTATCTTTCTCAAAATTCATGGAAGTTTTAGGAAATCCCAATTATTCTATTTTCAAACCCAGAAATGATATGTATGACATTTGTATATGTATCATATGAAGCAAAAAATATCTCACAGGAGCAGTATGGTAGCCACAGAAACGAAATCGAAAATATGAGAGAAGAAAAAATAAACGATGTAGAAAGTGCTAAGGCAGGTTTATGCTTACTATTGTTTATGGACATGTAAGCTGTAAAACTTATAATGCAAGTTCCTCATACTACAAAATGAAATTGGAAGATCACAATTTTACTATATACAATATCGTTACTCATGAATCAGACAACTTTGTCTGAGATGAAACTGCAGGAAACCTTGTTGCGTCGACTTTCGCCACTATTCTCATTAAACATTTAAGAAACGTAATTCTCCGTATGGCGAATTTTCATTATATAATTATATATTCAGACGGATGCTTTTACCATAATGGCAATGTAGTGTTATCTAATGCTTTGATTTCCTTTATGTGGGGTTCACACGAGCAGAAAATATAGAGGTTCGCTCTCTCATTCTTGGTTCGCGCACGAATCACGACTGAACCAACAAGATTCGCCATACAAAATTTTGAGAGCGAACCAACATGGTTCATTTTGAATCTTCGATAACAAATTATCGTTAGTTTATCTAAACTATCTGTCAAAATATATAAACAAAAGAGAAAACACCAAAATTATTTAGTGAAAAAAAAAATAAATAAAAAACCAACATTTTAAACAAATATGTTATATATTTATATTTTTTTAAAATAAAAATGGAAAAAAAGAAATAGTGAAAAATATTGTAAAGTGTAGAAGGTTACCTTCAAATCTAAAATTCTTTGAAGAATCAAAAATGTGTTTCAGGATTCTTGCCGATCAACAAGAGACGGCCACACAACTTTTAAAGGAGTTGCAGATTCTAAATGTGGTGGAACTGTCGCTAAACTCTGATAGGATGAACTGGAAAATAGTAAGCGGGGAAAAATATTTAAGTTGATAATAAGTTGAAGACTGTGTAAACTTTTTAGGATAGACCTTCAAGTTTCTGGGAGAAAGATTGTCAAGATGCTGATGATTCTTTCTTCAAAAGAAACTCAAGGATGAATAGAATCACCTTTAATAAATTATGTGCGCTGCTGCCCGGCCTCAAGAAAATCGATACAAATATGCGAGAAGCAACACCTCTGGAGAAGAGGGTTGCAATAAGTTTATACGCGTTAGGTTCATCCGCAGAGTATCGCACAATTGCAAACTTGTTCGGTGTGGGAAAATCAACCGTATGCGCAATCCTTGTCGAGTTTTGTGCCGAAATATGGAGAGTTTTGGGTCCAATATATTTAAACAATTTTCCATTAACACGTGAAAAAATACAGGACTTGGTAAAAGAGTTTGAAATACTGGGATATCCTCAATGCATGGGGGCTATTGGTAAGTTCATAGTACTCTTGATGTTACCATTGTTCAACCTTTACTTATATTAATTATTTTTAGATGGATGTCACATTGAGATTCATCCATCCCAGGAAGATGCCACAGACTATTATAATTACAAAGGATGGTATTCAATTGTGCTTTTAGCATTGGTAGATGCAAGGTAAAAGAATATTATTTCATTTTTTGTTTCCTAGATGCCGTTTCATTTATGTTAGCTCTGGTAGCCCTGGCCGTTGCAATGATGCTCGAATATATCAAGAATCTTCCTTGTAGTATGAGCTAGATCATTGCAATATTATGGATGATTTGAAAAAAACTATTTTAGATGTGGATGTTCCAGTGCATACATACTATATAATTAATTGGTGATTCTGCATTTAGACTTAGCGAAAAGTTAATGAAACCCTATTCATTTAGTGTTACGCGAAGCTATAAACAAAAATGTTTCAACTATGCATTATCAAAATCACGCAGAGTTGTGGAAAATGCGTTTGGCCAGTTAAAAGCTCGTTTTATGCGCATTGGAAAGGGGGTTGATAATGCTCTAAAAAAGTTTAACTCGGTGGTTTTAGCCTGTTGTGTTCTCCACAACTTTCTCAGTGAACACAATGATGCTGTATGTGAAAATTGGATGCGGGCTTTAGAAGCAAACCGGTCGTATCCTGAACTCATTGCAACACTAATGAACAGCAGAAATAATCCCGAAAGAATAAGAAATAATTTTATTAATCCACATATACACGTATAAATATTTAAACGCATTTGTGTACTTTTATATTAAAAAAAAAATAATAATAATTCAGTTTCTCAATAACAAATATCACAATTCAAGAGATCAAAACCATTTAAAAAACTTAATTTCTTTTTAAAAATTCAAGAAGTGCGTTTTGAACTTTGGCTTCCTTTTCAGCAAATTTTTTCAAAATTTCTTTTTTTTCTTCTTCAATCGCAATTACTTTTTCTGATGCATTTTTAATATTTTCGACAACCATTTCTACACTTTTAATAATTTTATTGATGTTTTAAAATTTCTTTTTAAATGTACGCAGGTTTGGGGAATTTGGTGGTAGCGATGGAGAAAGAGGTGGTGCCGTTGAAACTGTGGGTGATGAGGACGCCGGTGAAATGTCGGTTGCTGATGCTGAGGATGTTGGCAGTGAAATATCTTGAATATCTGAGTACATGTCTGTAATAAAAAGCGAAAACTTAATTAGATTTATGTAGATATTTAAATATTGTGAATTTAACCCTTTCGCTACAAGTTTTTACTGGGTTGCTAAAAAAATCCAATTTTTTGGATTTTGGCTATAATTGGCTCTAACAACAACAATCTATACTCGATTTAAAAAAAAATTTACCCTAAATGTGTTTTTTGCACTGTATCCATATGGATACATATTTCGGTTATGGTAAAGAAAAATGCTAGTATATTATGTTTTTTCATATTTGAGCTTCTATGTTGTTCAGTTAGTTGAGTAGAACTCAAAAACGCCTTTTTTTATATTTCTCGAACCCTCCAAACTTTTTTTATTTGACAAAAACGTTTTTTTTACTTTTCGCACAAATTTATGGATTGCTCAAAAATTTCTGGCCCGATTTCCACGGTATACATATATCTATTATTCGACTTAATATGCTATGAGATTTGATGAGGTAAACTTGGAAAATGCGAATTTTTTCACATTTTTCCAAGTTTGTCCATTAATAGTAGCGAACTTTAGTAAAAAATTCATTAATGATGTCGTCGTAGTAGGTAATTCTGACATTCCCAAATGCGATAAGTGATAATATTCTTAAAGTATGTTCTGTTGTGAAGAGATTGAGCCATCATTTGATAAAATTGGATAAAAATTACCGTAGTTATGGCTTGTAGGAACTTTACAGACGTGCCATATTTTTCTATGTGTTTATTTATTAAATGATATATTATTTTTAAAGTATTAGAAATGTTTGCTAGATCGTCGTCGTTTAAGGTAATAATCGGCGGTTTCGCGTTTAAGTGACCAGCAGTAATCGGCTAACATTTGTGTTTTCTTTTTCCCTTGAAAACGTTTTTCAATTGAAGCCATCTCCTGATGGAATCTTTCACCCTGTTCATCACTTAATTTACCCAGGTTTTGTGGAAAACGGGCCAGAGTCTTTAGTGAATTATGATTGATGTCCTGTATCCTAAGTCTCCGTAAACTTGCCAAAATTCATTAATGATGTCGTCGTAGTAGGTAATTCTGACATTCCCAAATGTTTCGGTTAGAAGTCATTGAAGTAATAGCAAAAATCAATTAGTCGGATTGTAGTTTGTATTTGATTTAAACAAGTTTTTTAAAAATGTGTGACAAACGCAATAATTTCTGTTATGTTTGTGGCTTTTTTGTGGATAAGAAACATAGTCGCGAATTAAAAACAAATAATACAGTAATTGAAGCGTATAACCATTATTTTGAACGCGTTTATAACGGAAGTAGTTGGTATGAACCGGAATATATTTGTTCGACGTGCGCGATATCACTCAAAAAGTGGAAATTGAATCCCTGTAGTCAAAACTGTTTACCTTTTGGGACCCCAATGATTTGGCATAACCATCTAGTTCACAAACCGGATGATTGCTACTTCTGTCAAACCATCGTCACAGGTCATTGATACAAAAGCCGCGGCAGTATACAGTATCCGAATGTTCTGACCGTTACTAAACCATCTATGAAGGACGATGAAGCTGAGGTCAACGATGAAGCTGAGGTCAAAGAAGGAGATGAGTGTTATCCTTTTAATGATGAATCTTTTATTCCATTTGGGTTGACCTCGGAAGATCAGCATTTTGTATCGAATTTAGATTTCCGTGACCTTGTGCGCGATCTGGGGCTATCGTTTAGGCAAGCAGAAATTTTAGCATCGCGTTTAAAACAATGGAATCTTGTGGAGAGTGATTTCAAAATAACATCGTTAAGAAAAAATGAAGAAAGAATTATTTTGGAACAAAATTTTAAAGTTCATACCGATAACGAAAACCTGACCTATTGCACTGATGGAAACGAATTGTTTCATTGCTTTCATTACGAACATCACCCGAAAGATTGGCGGTTATTCATCGATGGATCAAGCAAAAGTAAGTATTTTATTAATTCCAATTCTGGCATAAGACACACTTTATTTGATGTTTGGGTTTGTTGGGCTTGAAATGTGTCTTATTGCACAACGAGAATCAGTTGCCATCAGTGCCTTTAGCATACGCTACAGACATGAAAGAGACGTATGAAACTTTGGCGAAGATTCTCAAAATAATTCATTATGCAAAACATCAATGGCAAATTGTAGCAGATCTAAAAGTCCTAACTATTCTTTTTGGGATGCAAGGAGGTTACACCAAATATCTTTGTTATCTGTGTGAATGGGACAGTCGTAGCAGTAACAGTTACGATCGAAGTGAGTGGGGAAATGCAACGTAATAAATACTCCACTAGTTAATGCTAAAAAAATCATCTTACCCCCACTGCACCTAAAATTAGGTTATATGAAGCAATTTGTGAAAAGACGGCGAAGCTTTCGCACATTTACAAATGACTTTCCCCAAACTGAGTGAAGCCAAAATCAAAGAAGGTATCCACCTCAAAGATCAAAGAAGTTTGGTTAAGTATTAATGTATTTCGTTGATTTGCAGGGATATTTGTTGGACCACAAATTAAAAAAATCATGCGTGATAAAAAATTCACTGATAAATTAAATAAAGTGGAAGCAACGGCATGGTTAAGCTTCATTTCTCTGTGCGATAACTTTTTAGGTAACAATAGAAGTGAGAACTACGTTGAAATTGTTAATCAATTTTTGCGAGCGTACGAAAACATGCAGTGTAGAATGTCAATCAAAATTCACTTTCTGCATTCGCATTTGGACTTTTTTCCACAAAACCTGGGTAAATTAAGTGATGAACAGGGTGAAAGATTGCATCAGGAGATGGCTTCAATTGAAAAACGTTTTCGAGGGAAAAAGAAAACACAAATGTTAGCCGATTACTGCTGGTCACTTAAACGCGAAACTGACGATTATTACCTTAAACGACGAAGATCTAGCAAACATTTCTAATACTTTAAAAATAATATATCATTTAATAAATAAACACATAGAAAAAAATGGCACGTCTGTAAAGTTCCTACAAGCCATAACTACGATAATTTTTATCCAATTTTATCAAATGATGGCTCAATCTCTTCACAAGAGAACATACTTTAAGAATATTATCACTTATCTTATACTTTTTTACTAAAGTTCGCTACTATGAATGGACAAACTTGGAAAAATGTGAATAAAATTCGCATTTTCTAAGTTTACCTCATCAAATCTCATAGCATATTAAGTCGAATAATAGATATATGTATACCGTTTTAAAGGTCCATCTCTCCCCTTTCTAACAAGATTTAAATTATGGAAATCGGGCCAGAAATGTTTGAGCAATCCATAAATTTTTTCTTTAAGTTGGATGTGTTTTTTTTTTTAAATTATGGTCACATATGTATATGTTACTTGTAAAATAAAAAAACCTTTTTTTTCCAAAAAAAAAAATATTAAAAAACGTTTTTTTAAAATGCTATATTTTTCTCAATTTTGTAAAAATTCAAAAGATTTTTATTGAAAATGATTTATAAGACCTTAAAAACAATAATAAGTCGATATCTAAATCAATTCTTTGACTTGGAGATTGTCAGATGCCTCCAAAGTTGAGTGTATCCATATGGATACAATATAGCGAAAGGGTTAACAAAATAAATATAAATAATATGAATATATTAATTTTTGTTCTTATTTTGATAAAAAGAATTGGTTAAAATTTTGTTTTTGTGGTTTAATATTGCATAAAATTTATTATACAGGTACCACTATACAATCCTTTCATTATTACCAAGCAAAGTAAATTTGAATGGGTTCAAAAATATTGTCATTTTCATGATAATGAATGCGGGTGTCATACACACATAAAAGCAATACTTCTGTTAATTAAACACATGAAAAAACGTCATAGAATCAGGGAACTTGCATTCGTTAATAAACGTATCTTTTACAGGAGTGCTATCTAATAACATTTTCAGATGAACACGTGCATTTCAATGACACGTTAATGTAAAAATCATTCATCATCATTTCACCTAATTTTGAACCAGTCCATTGTCACTTGAACCCATGATACAATCACATTTTTTGTATGTAATATTTTGCTGGTTATTACTTACCTTTTATGCTATCAGCATCCAGGCCTTCAGTGTGGTAGCTTTTAAATGGAGCCAATAAATTCTCCATTTCTTTATAAAGCACGCATTCAGAGGGTGAGCCACCGGTTTTTCCAATTTTCAAATTTTCCTTTCTATAAATAGAGGGTTAATTAATACAATTTTTTTAGTGAGCAGGGTTGGGTCTGATATGTAAAGTAACTTTGGGTAGTTTGACAAATTGGTAAAGTATACATTAGGCCGATGTAATTATATCTCCATGTCTACCAAAAGGCTTTTGGACCACGTTGGACAAAAAGTCCGCAATATTCAAAGTTACTTTACGGAACGAAAAATTATCATCGTAGCCAGCATATTACATGTTTAAACTTACCTATATCGGTTTGTCATATTGTGCATTTTTGTTTTAATTTCCTCGGCAGTATAGTTGAAGCCATTTGCTTCCATTTCTGCTGCCATTTCAAGAAGTATGTGGCTATTCTTGCGACAGCCACGTAAATCCTTCATTCTATCGGCCCATATTTCAATAAGAGCACTCTCCCCGCTCTCTTCCCATTTGTTGTCACTTTTTCTGTTGACTTCAAATATAAAAAATTGTATAAAAATATATTCAAATAATATTTTTAATTTAAATTACCTTTTTTATCCATTTTTTACATAAAACAAACAAAAAAAGAGCGCAAACTGTTCAAAAAAAACTAAACGTCAAAATGAAACAAGAATGACCGTCTGAACACCAGGGTTCGCAATCGTGTTTCAGAGAGCGAAACAAGTGGTTCGTTTTGCCGTGTGAACATGCTATTAGTGTTGAAAAAACATCACTATTGAACATGAATATTTAATCGTAAGGCACACGCAAATGGAGTGTGATTCGACTCACTCTCTTATTCAACTAAGAATAAATAACAAGAAAATAAATTTACCCTCACAACTTGTTGACCTAATACAGGATTCTCGTAAAAATCCATTTCCTCTTAACGTGCATCACCTTAAACATGATTAGTTTCTTAATTATGAAGCCGTCCCTAAGTAATACTCATCGATTCGACCAGGTAAAGTATGCATTATAAAATAAATACTTATAACTTTAAACAATTACACAGATCTGCAAAAAAAAAAATTTCAGCTGCATGAGATATTTTTGCTGAATTATATGTTTTAAAGTACGCTGATTTCAAAAATAACTCCTATTACTCTCCATCACGTATAGTTTTTTTGCAAAATAAAAACACAATAATGAGAAAAATCAATTATTTATTACAACAAACACACAACATAAAATTTATCAAAACCTATCAACCATTATTTTTCTTACTTCAATTTATACATAACTTTATCTTTACTCTGTTTCCTTGTGAAACCTTTTTTTCTTTTCTTTTATGCTTCTCCGAACTCTTTTTTGGTTTCCTTCTTTGGTTTCTCGCTTAAGCATCCAACAATAGTCCGATTACATACTGACATCACATCTTCCTTGGTAACGTCTCTCGATATCACGTACATCCTGGTGAAATCTTTCACCTTGTTCTTCACTGTAGGCACCCAAGTTTTCAGGAAAATATTCAATATGGGAGAGTAAGAAGTGAACTTTTAAGCTCATCTTGCACCCTTGAGCTTTATATGCTGTCAGCATGCGCAGTACAATAGTTTTATATTCGGGATCCTTAGTATTGCCCAAAAACTTCTGCTCTACATTTTTGAAAGAATCCCATGCTTCTTTTTCGATTTCTCCCATTGATTCAGGAAAAAGGGGATCAGACAAAAGTTTTCTTATATCGGGACCAGTGACAACTCCTTCTTTTAACTTTGCTTCAGACAATTTCGGGAACTTGGAACATATATGTATATCTAAAACAATCCCCATCTTTTTGCAGTGATTTTACAAACTGCTTAATTAGCCCCAAATTTAATATGAAGAGGTGGCTGTAAAACCTTTTCTGGCGGAACCAAAGTGGTATTAATAACGTTTTTCTCGCCAGGAGTTAAACCGTCTCGTGGTGGCCAGTCCGTTTTTGTCCAGTGCAGGTCTCTGGCTCTACTATCCCATAAACATAGGAAACAAGGGAACTTTGTATAACCTGACTGTTGACCCAACAACATTGTTAGTATTTTCAAATCTCCACAAATCATCCATTGATGTTCTTGATATTTGATTTTCTCAAGAATTGTAGCTAAGTCATTGTAGTTTTCTTTCATATGAACTGAGTGTTCCATTGGAAGAGATGCAAATACATTTCCATTATGCAGCAAGACTGCTTTGAGGCTAGTTTTGGATGAAACAATGAATAAGCGCCATTCTGATGAATCATATTCTATTTCAAAACATTTCATGAGCCCCACGAACATCATTACAAAAAACCAGATTTCCCTCTTTAGTGAAATACTGAGTAAATCCTCTCTCTCGATGTCTGTACCAGGAAAATGAGGTACCAGATGATAAAAGGTTTTTGTTTTTTAGCCTTGAACCTAGCAATTCGGCTGCATCTTTTGAAAGACCCAAGTCTCTGACTAGGTCATTGAGCTCAATCTGAGAAAAAAGTTGAGGTCCCTCGTAAACTGAAAAATCTGAGCTAGATTCGTTCTGGGGAGCAAACGTTTCTGAGTCCTCTGCATCACACAGGATGTCATCTAAATTAGGAGGTGGGTGCGGAACTGGTATTTCAGAGCTATGGGACACTGGACGAAAAGCTGAATCAAGGTTAGGGTAAGAGATTTTCTTCTTATTTTTCGTATTAAATCCTTTCACGTCTACCGAACAGAAATAGCAGTCGGTTGTGTGATTTTTCTGTTCACGCCATATCATAGGAATGCCAAAACGAAATGCAATGTTCTTACCCTTAAACCACAAGCGCAGATCTTCCTCACATCTTCTGCACACCTTATGAGGGGCCCATGCTTTGTCTTGATCACCAAGTTTTAATTTGAAGTAAGCAAAATAAACCTTCACAAAATCACTTATATTTCTTTGTTGACTTTGCACTGTATATTCACCACAAATATAACAGAAGCTGTCCGGGGAAATTACACAACCTCTATGAGCCATAACATATATATAAAAACAAGAGCACAGTAGCGTTTGAATGCTGGATGTCAACTGAGTGTGGCAAGACAGGGTCAGAAAGATAATAGACTTAGCCAGTTGGAACATGAGTAATCCAACTGCATGTTTGACATTGTTAGCCGCTGAGAACACGCTGTATTGTAAAAAAAAAGTATTGTAAAAAAAATATATGTGATGGAATTTTTTAAATATTTTTTTCGGTTTTAGGACATCAACATCTATAAGAAAATGCAAAAAATGCATGAAAAACCTATGCAGTTTTTTACTTGCAGACCTGTGTTATTTCAAATTTTAGGGAATAAATTGGAGAGCCTACCGTTAATATGATCCGTGCTTTAGCTTATGATCCAACGGGAACCATTTATTTTAAAACTGATATTAAAGAAGATTATAAGGTTCTTCCACAACGAGCACACAAACAAATCGGAATTCAACAATCCTAATCTCTTGCATCCTGAAAGAATAAAAATTTCTAAAAAGAAATGGCAGCTTTTACAGGACCTTAAGTTATTGCTGCTTCGGACTGTCATTATTTTTATGATAATATTCCATTTGACCATTGAATTGTGTTGCTTTTTGTATACTAATTTTTTTATAAACTATCAGCCATGTCACAGAACGCAATTCCGATCGAAAGTGGTTTCAATTTCGAAAGTCGAGTCTTTAGAAAACGAAAAATTTCTTCGGAATGAAACCACTTCAAATTTTCAAAGTGGTTTTGATATTTTCGATGATTTATTAAAGAAAAATATTAATAAAACTTAGTCAAATTGAAAGACAATATGGTATGTTTTATTATTACATAGGCTTTCTAAGTATTTACTTAATATTTATGCTTAAGAAATTAAATTTTGTAAACTTGCTGAGAAAAACAAAACAAAGTGATATATTTTTTCATCGAAGTATTGCCACGTTATTTTTTTGAGGAAACCACTTATTTTTAAGAACAAAAATTTATTAAGTAGAACAAATTTAAGCGGTGGCAACACAAACGATACACAAAAATATTTTTACGTTGCATTTAATTCAATTTTATATATATGTAAGTACAGATTTATTGAAATTTTTTGTATTATTAACTTATATTTTTTAAGGGGTAAAGGGGCATTTTTCATATAGAATATTTAATTATTTTTTTTTATTTGAATTAAAATTTTTGTATCAGCGCCTTTTTCTTCTTTTGTTTTGGTTCTGCTTTTTATTCGCCAATTTTGTTTTTTTTGTTGTCATGCACTACGTTGCCATACTTTATTTGAAAAGCAGCAATTTTATAATTTTTGGGAATGAACAAAATTGTTCGGAATCTGCAGAACCTAAAACAAAATCGATCGGAATTGCATATTCGGAATCAAAACCATTCCGATCGGAATCTGTGACATGCCTGTATATGTATATTAGCCATGTCACAGAACGCAATTCCGATCGAAAGTGGTTTCAATTCCGAAAGTCGAGTCTTTAGAAAACCAAAAATTTCTTCCGAATGAAACCACTTTAAATTTTCAAAGTGGTTTTGATATTTTTAATGATTTATTAAAGAAAAATATTAATAAAACTTAGTCAAACTGAAAGACAAAATGGTATATTTTATTATTACAAAGGTTTTCTAAGTATTTAGTTAATATTTATGCTTAAGAAATTAAATTTTGTAAACTTGCTGAGATAAACAAAACACTTATTTTTGAGAACAAAAATTTATTAAGTAGAAGAAATTTAAGCGGTGGCAACACAAACGATGGACAAAACAAAATACAAAAATATTTTTACGTTGCATTTAATTCAGTTTTATAAAAATGTAAGTACAGATTTGTTGAAATTTTTTTTTAATTTATATTTTTTTTTAAGGGGTAAAGGGGCATTTTTCATATAAAATTTTTATTTCTTTTTTTTGATTTCAATTAAAATCTTTGTATCAGCGCTTTTTTCTTCTTTTTATTCATCAATTGTTTTTTTTTTTCTTTTATCATGCACTACGTTGCCATACTTTATTTGAAAAGCAGCAATTCTATAGTTTTTGGGAATGAACAAAATCGTTCGGAATCTGAAGAACCTAAAACAAAATCGATCGGAATTGCATATTCGGAATCTAAACCATTCCGATCGGAATCTGTGACATACCTGTATATTTATATGTTTTATATTATTAAAATTAAATATTAGTGAAATTTCATTCCTCTAATTATAATTAAAAAAAAAACAAATAATCCATTTAATCTTTCATTAAACTAAAAAGAATTAAAATATTTTTTTAATTTTTATTTATTTAACTTTATCACTTTTGTTAAAAAAAATATTTATGATGATACGTACTTTTGTTTCAGAAAACACAAATCCAAAAAAACAAATATAACTTAAAAAATATTTCGAAATATATAGTTTTTTCTCTTGAATTAGTTTAGTTGTTCTGTTTTAATTCAATATTCCATTATTTGTTTCTATATATGAAGTATGTTTTACTTTGCTTCTCCTGTTAGATTAGAAAAAGTGATGTTACGTAATTTTGGATTTTCGACGACGATATATACTTTGAACTGATTTTATATTTAAATATTAACAGTTCATCGATTGCATTATTTTCATTCTTATATTTGAAGCTGTTAAATCTTCAGTTATTTCAATATTAAAACCTTCTTCAATATCATTTTCAATACCCCCTTCTGGGAGATATATTTTGTAAACAAATACAAATATTGTGTAAGGCTGCACAGACATCTGTAATTTTTGCTGCTATATTTGGGGGATAGTGTAACTGTGTTGCTCTTAATATGCACCGAAACCTATTTTTAAGTACTCTTTTGCGCTCTACGACATTTCGGGTTTGAGAATGTATGTATATGATTAAATCGGCTCTTGGAAGTACCTCCTCCTGCTGACCTAAAGGGTGTAATTAAGAATGGCTCCATGAATGCAGCCTGCATTCATGTGTTTTTATCACCATTATTGTAATTGCCTTTTAATAATTGCTTTAATTCACTTGCATTCCATATCAATGAATCGTGAGCTGATCCTGGATAGTGAGATGATATGTATCTGATTTGAACCTTATGATCACAAACCTGATAACAAATTAAAAACATTTTTTAACATAATTAAAATTTATACATACCACGGTTGTATTTAGACTGTAGAAACCTTTTCTGTTATAGTACTAAAAACGTTCTAGAGTTCTTGGTGCTGAAATTTTAATGTGTGCGCCATCGACGCATCCTATGACACCGGGAAAATCAGTTTTATTATAAAAATGCATAATTCACTATTCATTGCATTTACATTCTTTAAATACTTTGCTGATAGAGGACTGGAAAAATCCTACATTATAGTCATTACCAGCTCCTTTCTGATAACTTCCTTCCGCAAGTATGCGCATTGTTGCTGCTAGTTTAGTGTATTTGACACTGCGGATGTTCTTTTCGATTCTTACAATTTGGGCTCAATCATGTTCAAAACGTACTAAAAAGCCGATTTGTTCAATCTAAAATAACTAACGAATCTAAAAGGGAATACTATTAAACTTTTCTTTTTTCAATACTTCTACTTTGAATTTGGCATTGAAAATATATTTGATGAATTTCTTATTTCTCTTCGCAAAGTATTTAGCTCTGCCACTGTATATTAATTTCCATCTTCAGAGAATGAATACAAGGCAAAACACAGAATTTTTCAATTTTTTGTAACAATTAAATTTTTATAAATAATTAAAGTTTTAATTTTTGTTTGCCGCCAATATCTCTTTATTATTATTATTATTTTTGACATTCCTTACAAACTTTTTCATAATATTTAATTATTTTTGATATTTTGTGTCACCCTTTTCTTTTTATTCTGCTACAAATTCATTGTAGTCGAAAATTTTATGTGGCACCACAAAGAAAAAAATTTGGGAACCTATACGACTACAGTCAAAGAACATTTTAGAGAACCATGATAAGGCTAATTGAATCGTCTGTCAGCTTAGAGGCTGATTCGAGAAGTAGGAGGAAATATTACCTTTAAGGCAATAATAGATAGTGAAGCAAAATGGCAGGAGATTAAATCATGGGTTCTAAGGAATAATATATCACACACAGCACTAGAAGACTTCTTGCAAATTTTAAAGAGGGTAGGTGTTGAAAATTTTACTTTGTTAGCTAAAACTCTTTCGAGTACAAATAGGAAGAAGATTAAGATTTCCGCTATCCCAGATGAAGAATTTATATATTTAGGCAATCAAAAATATTTTCAGTCAGTACCATTTAATTATATAGGAGACTAGAGATGAGCGATATTTTCAAACCTGTGATTTAATCACGATGATTGATAATTCACTGGTAACTACAGTGATTGAAATTGCCAAATAACAGGTACTAATAATGTCGTTCTTTCAAAATTGTTACATACTCAAATTTATTTCATTTTGTTTTGATTATTTACTTTTGTCTTTTATACATGAACTTTCTGTAAAACTTAATTGTCAAACTTCATATTAAAAAAAAATTACATTAAAAATAATAACATTGATGACACCACCAGTGTTGCCACGAAAAAAAAATATTGTAACCAACATTTGTAAAAAAAATCACCAAATAAGAAAAAATATAACCAAAACTAAATTCGCAGTTTTTTTATTTTATTTTTTTCAAATTTAAATTACAATTAATACAACAGAGTAAGAAAAGAAACAAAAAATAACAAAATTAAATTTTAGTCTTACTAATTAATACATTTCTATAAAGAAAACAAAAGCTCTTTTTATAAGAAAAATAAATAACCAAAACCGGAAAAATCTACACATCTACACATTGAACAAAAAAATAACCAATTTTGGTTAGAAATAACCAAAAACGGCAACACTGGACACCACTTTGATTTTGTTTAGTAGTCTTTTCGTAGAATGTATCTAGTTGTCTCTTTCTTACGACTTAATAAAATACGTTTTTGTCATCATTGGAATACTGTGATCACAATCACTGTTTTAAAGAACAGTGATTAACAAATCACGTTCACTGAGAACAACGTTCTTCAAAAATCACTGGATCACTCATCTCTATAGGAGACTAGCTAAAACCCGGTGTGCTTCGCTACTCCTGTCGATATCTATATATATAAAAATGAACGTGTGTTTATTTGTTTGTGGGTTTTTTGTTTGAAGTCTATAGACGGCTAAACGGCTGGACCGATTTTCTTGAAATTTTAACAGTACCTTCGGCAGCTCTAGATGTTGATGCTCTTAGTCTCTCTCCTTCTAGGCGTACATCGCGTTGATCCAGCGTCTCCTCAGTTCTTGATCTTGATGATTGGGATCGTTTTCTTCTGAGACGTGCATCACGTTAATCAGGTGTCTCAGCAGCTCTAGAAGTTGATGATTGTATCCTCTCTCCTACACGTACATCACGTTGCTCTGGTGTCACCGCAGCTCTAGATGTTGATGCTCGTAGTCTCTCTCCTTCTAGGCGTACATTGCGTTGATCCGGCGTCTCATCAGTTCTTGATGATTGGGATCGTTTTCTTCGAAGACGTGTATCACGTTGATCAGGTGTCTCAGCAGCTCTAGATGTTGACGCTCGTAGTCTACACGTACATCTCGTTGATCTGGTGTTTCTTCAGCTACTGCTGTTTGCAATCGTATTCTTTCCCTTTCTAAACATTCATCACGTTGAACTGGAGCCTTAGCAGCTCTAGATGTGGAGGCGCTAGACCTTTCAACACTCAGACGAACATCACGTTTTTTCGGGAGTTTCGTCAGCCCTTTGTGATTGTAAATTAACTGCATTTTTGGTGCGTTTAGAAAGCGAAGATTTTTTAGGTGGCATTTTTTTATTTTTAATGTATTACAATATGATCACTCACAAAATAAATGTTTAACTCGTTTAGAATCTGGTATTAAAATGATTTGCGAAAAAGATTGTAAGTACTATTTAAGTACTTCCTTTCAATCATTATTAGGCAAATATACCATAACAGGTCATATTTTTTTATTTTCAAGATAAAAAAATTTGGGCAATAGAAAATATTTAGTATTTTTTATTAGGGTGACCATAATGGTTTGGTCTGTATTATATAACCACAGGCAGTGATGCCAGGAGATTTTTTTCAAAAATCCCTACATCAATGAAAAAAAATCCCTTTTTTCCCTACACCCCCTTTTAATTTTCCCTACAAAATTCCCAACGCCACTTTTTCCGTTTTTTTTTTTTCAAAAATTAAATGTTTATTTTAAATTTGTATATTTTAAATTCAGGTACATAGATTTATTATACAAAAATAACATAAAAACAACATAAAAATAACAAATATAAATTAATGGAAAAAGAATTATTTTATTTATACAATTCTGTATAATTCATTTTTTTTTAAATGACTCGATTTGCATTTAAAATTTTCACAATTATTTAAATTTGCTTGTAAATGAGATCTTATAATGCAAATAGAATTTAACAACTCATGGCTTAATTTGTTCCTTTTTTTCGTACGTACGTCAGTTACAACAGAAAAAATTCTTTCAGCGTCAGCGTTGGCATGTGGCAGACTTAGTAAAATTTTTGTAATTTTTGAAAAATTTGGAAATATCAAATTGTAATTAAAATTTTTTGTTTTGCATATTTTAGACCAAAATGCTTCAACATCTAATTTAGACAATTGTAGGCTCTAGGAGTCAACTAAACTCCTAGGGTCTTACAAAGGATGAGTTGACGAGCAAGATTGGGATATATATATTCCTCTTGAATATATATATCCCCCAAAGAAGTAAGAAAGCTGAGGGTTTTTTGTTTAAACTTAAAATTTATTGCCTTCTTGGCTGTTTTAGATCTACTAATCAACTAACTTTAAAAATTAATAAAAGGTTTTAAGAAAGGTCGATTTCATAAAATACATAACGAAAACTGAGTATATATGTAAGATTCATTAACCGTTAACGGTTAGACATGGGGAATTCAAATATATAACAGAGGTACATGAGCTTATAAGTATAAGAGATTAAGTATAAGAAATTGAGAAGAATAATAAGAAATTAAGAAATTAAGAAAAAATAAAATAAATAATTCACAATATGTTTGCAATAAAAAAAATATGTTGAACGCAGTTGAACATTCTCCGGGCTCCTTCAATGACAACTGCATCCCGTCCATTTCTCATGAATCACCCATCCGAATTCAGAATTCTGTGCTCGGGGCAGCGTCGGCTCGGGGCGGTCATATTTTTGCAGCATAAATTGGCGCATTAACGGCAGCCCAAGGACTCCGTCCACCTTACGGCAATCAAAAAAGTTGGGGTGCGCCTTGGGTTGTAAGTCTTTGTAGTGCTTCAGCAGTGACTCGTCCAAGATGGGCGGTGGAAGCTTAAATGTAGCCCTGTCTTTGATCTCCAGCTGCCAAGTTGCCACTACGTGCATGAAATCAAATGCTGGAGTCACTTGAAACTCTTCTCGGTTTGCTGATTCAGGTAGTTCGGGAAATTCTTTTGCTTTAGCCTTCATGATGAAGCTGCAATTGGTTGAGGCTTGCAGGAGGAAGGTGGCTGCCCTGGGAACATCATTATATATCAAGTTTACCTTGATCAATGGTGGGATTAACCCTCGGTCCCGCCTAATGGGAAGATCGGTGGGGATACTTAGTGCTGGGCCCTCTTCGAAACTAGACGCAGCCTTTTCTCTACCTTCCTCGTGAAGCATAGTATGATGCCTAGCTCCGCATATTCTACATCGGTTTGCTGATTCGCACCAGAACCGATCGTGGCTCTGTGCGAAACAGTTGAGGCAGTAGCCGTGTTGCTTAACATGTGCTCTCCTTTGTGCTGGGGCCATTACCTGGAACTGAACGCAATACTTTAGCGGATGGTTGCGTCGACACAATTTACATCGGGGTTTATTGAGCATGATGGTCTGTAAAGAGAAAACAAAGAAAATGTGCACAATACAAATAGCATATAGTTTGACTTAAATCTCTAAGATCGTGTTCTAGGTGGAATTATAAATGAAATGTTTAATTTGGTTTACAGTGAGTGATAGATTCAATAGGTAACTTGCAAAGTTTTACAATAGGACGTTTAATCAAGCCGTTACTGGTCAGTACTTCGGCAACGCGAACCTTTTGATCTGTACCACAAATAACATTTTTTAACCTACCAAGTCGCCACTCAGTAGCTGGTAGCAGATCTTCTTTAACGAGGACGAAATCGTTTTCCTTGAGGTTGTCCTTTTCTATCCTCCATTTGCTTCTACGTTGTAACTCGGTGATGTATTCATTTTTCCAGCGACGAGCAAATACCTGTTGTATGGCTTTAAGTCTATCCCAGCGTCTCATGAAGGATATGTTTTCCACAGAGGGGTTTGTAAGTGATTCTGGAACAGCTACGAGCGGAGCGCCTCTTAGGAAGTGACCTGGGGTTAAGGGAAGGAGTTCGTTGGGATTTTCTGACAAAGGGGAAATTGGACGAGAGTTCAATATCGCCTCGATGCGTGTAAGTATGGTATAGAATTCCTCAAAAGTGAATGATAGGTTGCCGGTTACCTTTTTTAAATGAGATTTCATACTTTTGACAGCGGCCTCCCAGAGGCCGCCCATGTGGGGTGCATATGGTGGAATAAATGTTCAGCTAAACCCATGTGTGCCATATTTCTCAATAAGCGATTTTTCCGCATTTTTTATAAAGTTTTGGTGGGTCGTTAACAGCGAATGTTTAGCGCCTAAGAAATTTCTGCCGTTGTCGGAAAACATTGTTTTTGGTAGACCTCGACGACTGGTAAATCTGGTGAAACAGGCAAGAAACGCATCTGTTGATAATTCCGAGCAGACTTCAAGGTGAACTGCTCGTGTAGAGAAACAAACAAAAACTGCTGCGTATCCTTTCAAAAGTTTTGCATTCCGCAAATTGGAGGCCTTTAAGGTGAAGGGACCGGCAAAATCCACTCCGGTATAAGTAAAGGGTAAAGAAAATGTAACTCTCTCACGGGGAAGCGCGCCCATTATTTGCTCTTGTACTTTGTGCTTGTAAACTGTACAGGTTTTGCAGGTTCGGACACACTGCCTAATAAGGTTTTTCAACCGCGGAATGTAGAAACCCTGTCGAACTGCTCTTAGCATTACGTGATGTTCCGCGTGAAGTAAAATTTGATGTGTATAACCGATAAGAAGTTTGGCCAATGACGATTTTTCCGGAATTATGATAGGGTGTTGCTCGTTGAAACTTAATCCTGAGTTATTGAGTCTGCCTCCTACGCGTAGTAGTCCATCTTGATCAAGAAAGGGATTGAGAGAAAGTATGCGACTTTTCCGACTTATGGGTTGATTATTCTTAAGGCAATCATGTTCAAAATAAAAATGAGTTTGTTGTGAATTCAAAATTACGAAATTTTTCACAAATTGTATTTCCTCGAAGGTGATGTGTTTCTGTGTCTCATATAGACGTTTCAAAAGACGATTAATGAAGCGAAAGCGATAACTGAGAATTCTTAGGGCTCTGGGAAATGATGAAAATTCACTCAAAACATCTTCCTGTTGGGTTTGCACATGCAAATTTGATATGTTTCGGGATTCTAAATCAGTTGGGTCAAAAGTACGAGGTTTGGGCCAACAGTCAGGGGATTGACTTAGCCATGGAGGACCGTGCCACCATAATTTACTTTCCGAAAGTTCCTGAGGAGTGCATCCTCGAGTTCCAAGATCGGCGGGATTCTCATCTGTCTTCACGTATCTCCAATGATCAAGCTGGGTGATCTGACTAACGCGATTTGCTACGAAAGTTTTCAAAGTATGCGGAGGTTTCTGCAGCCAGCCCAAGACAATCGAGGAATCGGTATAGAGAAATAGTTCATAGGGGAATTTTAATCTTTTTATCAAGCTTTTCGTTAAGTTATATAATAGTAATGCTCCACAGAGCTCGAGTTTTGGAATAGTTATCTTTTTTAAAGGCGCAACTTTAGTTTTCGCAACTAATAAATTACAAAAAATTTTTCCCTCAGGAGTAGAGACTCTCAAATAAACTGCTCCACAATATGCCCTTTCCGATGCATCACAGAACCCATGAATTTGAGCCTGGTATCGAGGGGAGAAATTTACCCATCTAGCTATTTTAATGGTTGAAATTTGTGGCAGATTAGTCGAAAAGACATTCCATGTTTCCAATATCTTCGGTGGTATATCTTCATCCCAATCCGATTTGCATTCCCATAGCTCCTGCATAATAAGTTTAGCCACAATAACAATGGGTCCTAACCAGTCTAGGGGGTCAAATAACTTAGCTATTGTCGATAAAATTTGTCGTTTGGTAGTGGACGGTGAAACTCCTATTGTTTCCGGTACGTAGTAAAATATATCTTCCTTGGCATTCCAACGTATGCCTAAGGTCTTCAATGAGCTAGAGTTTTCAAATTTCAAAAAATCTTCTTCTAGAAGATCTTCCCGGGCCAAATTTTCTAAAAGATCATGGTGATTGCTGGTTATCTTCTTCAAGGGGAAACCGGCCGAAATTAACGCTTTAGAAAGCTGCATTTGTTTTTCCTGTGCTTCTTCCAAATTATGTCCTCCTGATAAAACGTCATCTACGTAGATTTCTTCCTTAAGAATTGAAGAGGCTAATGGGAGGGTTTCCTTACAATCTTCGCTTAATTCAAGAAGTGTTCTTAGTGCTAAATACGGTGCGCTATTAACTTCAAAGGTTACTGATTTTAACTGAAAAACTTTTACTGAATCATTTGGTTTAACTCGAAACAAAATTTTTTGATAAGGTCTATCATCTTCGTGAACAAAAATTTGGCGATACATTTTTTGAATGTCACCAGTGAATACATATTTATAATATCTCCATGACAAAATGATTTGCATGAGGTCTCCTTGAAGGGCTGGTCCTTGATATAAAACATCGTTTAATGAAAATCCACTACACGTTTTCTTCGATGCGTTGAATACAACACGTACTTTTGTGGATTTGCTTTCTGGACGAATAACTGCGTGATGTGGTAGGAAAAAAGAGAAATGTTTGGTCGTTGAAGGTTCATGATGAGTCACTTCTTCCATGTGACCTAAATCAATATATTCTTGAAGGACTTGTTGATATTGAGCCTTTAGCTCAGGATTTTTATCCAGTTTCTTTTCCATCTGAAGATATTGTGCGTAAGCCGTACATTTTGATGAACCCAAAAAGATTTCCGAGGGGTAATTTTCTTTAAAAGGTAGTCTAACCATGTACCTTCCCTCTGGTTGACGTTCAACCGTATTTTTATAAAAATTTTCACAATATATATCATGTTCTGAGTCAACCTTTTCCTTTTCTACCTCCTCTAATTCCCAAAATCTTTTCATTTGTTCCTGTAAAGCCGTTTCTTCTTCCGATGTGACTAAGGTAGAAAATGAATTATACGTGTGACTGGGTTCAGGACCTGACAAATACCATCCAAAGTGGGATTCCCTTGCCTCTAACGTGTTCCCGATGTTCGATTTTATACCATTTAGGTTGATGAAGGGTAAATAATCGCTTCCTATAATAAGATCTATTGGACCAGGTTTGTAAAAATAAGGATCTGCTAAATCTAAATCCTTTATATCTGGAAGATTGGTTTTTTGTATGGGACAACTGGATAGAAAATGAGCTAATTTTGGGGCGACTATTGCTTTAATTGTGATTGAGAAATCGGACCTTTTCGTTCGCAAGGTGAGGTCCTTTTGACCGTCCTACTACCGTTCCTCCTAGACCAGAAATCCTAGTGTGGTATGCTTCCACAGGAATTGCCAGTTGCTGCTGAACTTTTGAGGATACGAAACTCTTTTCGGATCCCGCATCGAGTAGCGCCCGAACAGTGAATAGTTCACCTGCTTGTTGTATATAGATTAGAGCCGTAGGTAAAATTGTTGTGCGTTCATGCGGAAGGGAACCTAGATTAAAAGGAATTGATTTTGCTTTTCCCTTACTAATTACATGGGTGTTGTATGAAACGGTTTCCTCATTCCGTGGAGAAACATCCTTAAGTGTTCGAGTGTTTCCATCGTCTACATGAAGTAAAGTGTGATGTTTTCTTTTGCAGCGAAAACAAAGAACTTTACTGAGGCACTTAGATTTAAAATGATTAGGAGAAAAACAATTGGCGCAATATTTGTTAGCATATACAAATTTTATTCGGTCTTTTACGGATAATTCTAAAAATTTTTGACATTGTTTTAATGGGTGATTTCCATTACATTTTCTACAATTAAATTTCCCCCTACTTGCATCCGCTTGTGAGTGAAATGCGTTCGACTTTGAACCTAAATTTTCTTTCCAATTTGGTTTCTTCATATCGAAAACAGTTTCCAGCATCTCGATCCTTCCTTTCAGAAAATTGCTCATGTCTTTCCATGAGGGCATTTCTTTATGATTTTTGAGAGAATTTTCCCATGCCCGTAGGGTATTTTCCGGCAACTTTGAAGAGCAAATATAAGTCAAGATAGGGTCCCACGAAGAAACGTTGATGTTACAGGTTTTCAAAATAGCGATTTTTTCATCTATGGTGTCTACTATTAATCGTATTGATCTAGAGGATTCGTTCTGAGCAGTTTGGATTGACAGAATGTGTTTTATCTGTTGGTTGAACAAAATTCTTGGGTTCTCATACCGACTCTGAAGGGCTTCCCAAGCTAATTCAAAATTTTGTCCAACCAAATCAAATCTTTTCACGATTTGGTAAGCCTCCCCCCTTACTTTTGTTCGCTGGTATTGCAGTTTTTCGACTTGGGATATGTCCTTATTTCCTAACACTAACGGTGTGAACATGTCCCTAAATTGCGGCCATTTAGTATAACCACCTTCGAAGATTGGCATGTCACATGGGGGTAACCTTAAACCGGACCTTGATTGCCGAACGACTGTTGTTTCCGTTTGATTCATTGCGCTTTGATCCGCTGTCGATTTGTTCGCCATCTGGTCCATTAGTTTCGCTTTAAAATTTTGGTACATTTGTGCCGCTGCTTCGTATTGTAGTGAGACTCCATCCTTGAAGTCGTCACTAACCTCACTTTTTTCGTCCATTACAAATGCCTCATAGCTTTCCATAAGCCTGCCCCACCGTCGCTCCAACTCGTCATGTTTCACTTGAAGAAACGCTGGAGTCTGATCCTCCTCGCTTACATTATCAAACTCGGCACACAACGCCGTTAATTGGTGTATATCGAATTTACACCTTCGTTTCACCGACATTGTGCGGAAAATTTGAACTTAGTGACTTCAAGAAGAAAATATACAAAAAAATTATAACTTGCGTACGAAATTCCGTACGAAATAAATCATTCACAGATGTCGACTACCAATAAAATTTAACTTAGCGACTTATCCGGAATAATTTTTTAAATTTCAGACAATTCAATGACTTTGAAGTTAGAGAGAAGAAACATTCCAAATAAAAATATTGTCAAACAGTTGACTTACCGTTAATCTTTGCCTTCCCGTTCTTTTCCCGCGAGAAGAGTTTGTTGATGGTGAAAAAAAATTTGACTTTTATTTTAAATTTGATCTGGTTTTCAACGAAATTTTTTCCTTTAATCTTTATTCCTTTTGTTTAATTCTTCCTATTCACTGTCTTTTGTACTTACTGTAGGTTTTTATGGAAAAATTTTAATTATTTTTGTTCACTGTTTTTCCTTTTTGATTTTTGTTAGAGAGAAATTTTGTTTTTAATTTTTGTGAAATAATTTTAATTATTTTTGTTCAATGTTTTTTCTTTTTGTTTTTTTTTTTTTTTTTTTTTTGAGAAAGAAATTTTGTTTTAATTTTTGGGGAAATAATTCTAATTATTTTTTTTTCACTGTTTATTCTGTTCTGTTTATTTTAAAAATAATTATAAAAAATTTAAAAATAAATTTTGCTCTTTTGTTCTAATTTAGAAAAAATTTTGTTTTTATTTTTTGTGCAATAATTTTAATTATTTTTGTTCACTGTTTTTGATTTTTGTTTAGAAAGAAATGTTGTTTTTATTTTTTGTGCAATAATTTTAATTATTTTTGTTCACTGTTTTTGATTTTTGTTTAGAAAGAAATTTTGTTTTTATTTTTTGTGAAATAATTTTAATTATTTTTGTTCACTGTTTTTCCTTTTTGATTTTTGTTTTAATTTAGAAAGAAATTTTGTTTTAATTTAGAAAGAAATTTTGTTTTTATTTTTTGTGAAATAATTTTAATTATTTTTGTTCACTGCTTTTGATTTTTGTTTAGAAAGAAATTTTGTTTTTATTTTTTGGGGAAATAATTCTAATTATTTTTTTTCCACATTTTTTATCAATCAATGGAGATGCGAATTGAAACATGCGAAACGATGATCATTTGAAACATTGAAGTTTTGTTGTTTTCTTTTTTTCTTTATCTTTTTGATGTTTCCCGTTGTAATGTGTAGAGTTTTGTTCTCTTTGTATGCAGTTGATATTGATGATTTATATTTTTCTATGTTGTTTCATTTCAATGTCGTTCTAATTCTTTTAGTTTTTTGTTGTCTTGTGGAATTTGCTAGAAGCTTATTATGTTTATTTTTGAAACTGCTGTTTTTTCGTTTACCGTTGCCCTTTATGCGTTTTTAATTTTGTTGGTATTTTCGTATGTTTATCATAATCGCGTGATACTGACCTTTTTTGTCCTTTGATCTTATTGGTGTTTTTTATTTTACTTTTTGTTGTTATGAAAACTGGTTTTTTACTTTTTTAAAGTACATATATATGTGTATATATTTGTTTTTCTTCTTTTTTTCTTTCTTTAAATTCCTACACTGTTCTCTTAGAGATTTTTTAAGTCAAAGCAACAACTACTGTACCGTACATACCTCTTGTTCTCTTACCTTTCAAATGCCCTTGATTGACACTTGTAACCTTTGATTTTCTGCACTTGTTGTATTGTACTTATCTTTTTTATGATAATTTCATCCAGTGCCCTTGATTTAACCCTCTTTCGTGGGGATGAATTTGTTGATAATTGACCTCGTGTCTCTTTTTTTCCTGGGGATGAATTTGTTGATGGTTGACCTCCTGTCTCTTTTTTCCTGGGGATGAATTTGTTGATGATCGATCTTCTCCTTATAATTTCTGTAGATTTTGATAATGGTTGTTTGACTTCTTGTCTCTTTTCCTCTTGATGGTTGTTGGGATTGATGCTGGGAACGCACAATCGCCTTTGATGTTTAGTGGACCTTATGCCACTCTACGTTTCTTGGGTTTGATGATAAGCCTTGGTGTAACCTGTGGATCTTATGCCACTTCACTGTTGTTGGGATTGATGCTTGTAGCGCACAATCGCCTTTGATGTTTAGTGGACCTTATGCCACTCTACGTTTATTGGGGTTGATGCTGGTGACGCATAACCGCCTGTTGTGTCTAGTGGACCTTCTGCCACTGATTCAAATCACAATCCTAGAACGCTAGGACTTGTCGAAGGACCAATTTTGTAGGCTCTAGGAGTCAACTAAACTCCTAGGGTCTTACAAAGGATGAGTTGACGAGCAAGATTGGGATATATATATTCCTCTTGAATATATATATCCCCCAAAGAAGTAAGAAAGCTGAGGGTTTTTTGTTTAAACTTAAAATTTATTGCCTTCTTGGCTGTTTTAGATCTACTAATCAACTAACTTTAAAAATTAATAAAAGGTTTTAAGAAAGGTTGATTTCATAAAATACATAACGAAAACTGAGTATATATGTAAGATTCATTAACCGTTAACGGTTAGACATGGGGAATTCAAATATATAACAGAGGTACATGAGCTTATAAGTATAAGAGATTAAGTATAAGAAATTGAGAAGAATAATAAGAAATTAAGAAAAAATAAAATAAATAATTCACAATATGTTTGCAATAAAAAAAAATATGTTGAACGCAGTTCAACAACAATGTTTCTTTTTCATATTCAGAAAAACTAAAGAAGTAAATTTAAGTCAACTTTATACTTATCACATATCAATTTAAATTGATAGACACTTTTGTTACTTGTTCCAATGGCCACTTCGGGGTTTAAAAATTCCATTTCTTTGAAAATTGATTTGTCATTAAGTGGCAGTCTTCTTTGAGTTTCTTCAAGTGCAGTTATGTAGAATTGTAGACAATCAGATTTTACTTGATGAGCACTGGCTTTTGGAAAAGTTTTCAACAATTCTTCACATTCACTGCCGCCATCGCAACACAGTCCAATGATGTTATCAAAGGGAATATTGTATTATAAAACTTTGTTGCCAAACTTTAATTTTTTTCTGATGCCCAGATTGTTTTAAATTTAAATATAGGGTTTCTGCTTAAGCATTTGGTTTAGTAAACAAACTTTAATAATGTTTGTACAAAAAAATTGGCAAACAGAAAAAACCCTACAAATCGCTTTAAAAAAAAACTGTCCTTTTTTCCCTACGCCTCAAATTTTTTGGAGAAAAACCCTACAAAAGGGATAAAACCCTACATTTGGCATCACTGACCACAGGTAACAATTGGTTCTTTAAAAAAGTATGTATGTTGTAGGTAGTTAATAAATTAAGGCAGTACACATACATACATACATAATTTGTCTTTACAACCCTTCAGTCAGGATTATTGACCTAGTTTCTCACACCACTTATGTTGTGTGTGTTAATTTTATACATAAGTGGCGGGACCTACAGTTTAAAGTCGACTCCGAACGACAGATTTTTTGAGAAACTTTTCATGGCAATTTTGTTTACTCTCAGAGTTTTGCCAGAAATCTGCTGAGAGGAAATCGCCGAAGATATACCTTTTGTATTTTGTTTTGATGTCTGGCCTGGGGCTCGAACCCTGGCTTTACGTCTAATAAGCCAACACACTACCTACTAGACTACGGAGACTTCGAAGCTTAAGGCAGTATAGTGTCATCAATGGTCTGTGTCTACTGTTAATGGTACCTAAGTTACACATGTCCCTCTATGCGTATTTTTACAAACATATAATAAAATGGGTATTGGAATGAACAGGCAATACACATGACTTTAGCTGCAATAGTTTATCAGATATATGATGTTTAGTATTTACTTTCTGTCTAAGAATGCATATAAAAATATAGTCCATTTATTTCCCTAACCCGAAATGTTCATATGTGCGTCAAATTGATTCATGCTAGATTCTAGCTCTAATAGTTTTCCATGTACACGAACTTTTGTATCATATATATATGGGAGGGTCTCGCTCTTACTGCTAGTCTGGCAATTTTTTCACAAATTATTCATATGGATTTCAGAGTTGCCCGTGTACAATTTGATGATTTTATCTATAATGATTTCCCAGATATAAGAAGTTTTAAATTTAAGTCATATGGGAAGTACCACGCCTCCTTTTCCTAGTCAGCCCATTTTTGTCTAAAATATTCATATTGATACTAAAGTGGATTCGACAAAATTTTTAATTTAATATTTTTATAGGAGATGACACGCCCATTACAGCAAGTCTGCCCATTTTGTTCATACAGCTGTCAAAGTCGTCCATACACAATTTGAGGAATCTAGATGTTGCAGTTTATGAGATATGCGACATTAAATACTTATTGGGTATGTGGGCGTGGCACCTCGCCTACTTAAAATTTTAAAATAAAAAGTAGCCTATAGTTCCTTCCGGACATACAGGAAGGTACTGTTAAAATTTCAAGAAAATCGGTCCGGCCGTTTAGCCGTCTATAGACTTTAAACAAACCCACAAACAAATAAACACACATTCATTTTTGTATAAGTATATAGATGTAAACAAATTAATCATTACTTCAAACGATCAAAGAAAAATGTCTAAGAAAGAATTAACATCTTTATCAATAAAATAATAAAAGAAATTGAAGAAGAAAACATTGCAAAAAAAACTAGTTGTTTAAAGTATAAATGTGACGTTTCGACTGTAAACCGAATTTAAAAAAAAGCAGAAATAAAAGCTTCGGGAAGTTCAAACAATTTAAAGAAAAAGAGATATCGAAAGGGCCTTCATGACAATGTTGAAAGGTCACTTGGAATATGGTTCGATCAACAGAGAAATAAAGGTTGTGTTTTAAGTAGTATAGTGCTCATAAAAAAGGCTAAAGAGTTTACAGTAGAATTTGGAGAAGACTGTGAGCCTGACAGCAATTGGCTATTTAGGTGGAAGAAACGCCAGAATATTAAAATAGGTGCAATTCACGGGGAGGCATCAGACAACAATGCTGAGAGTGCAAAAAACTATATTGAAAATATTTTACCGGATATTTTAAAAGATTATTCACCGGAAAATATAATGAATGCAGACGAGAGTGCCCTTTACTATAAAGCGTTGCCAACAAAGGCATATTATCGTCCAGATGTTCAACCTGTTGGCCACAAAAGTTAAAAAGTAAGACTTACATTATTATTTATTTGTAATGCAACTGTGACATTCAAAAAGGTATTCGCAATCGGAAAATCAAGAAATCCACGTTGTTTAAAAGGTTTAATTCCACCCACCACGAAAAAGCTTGGATGACATCCACTTTGTGGTATGAAATACTGCACATGTTGGAAATGGAAATGAAAAAAATAGTTTTAATTGTAGACAACGCCAGCTGTCATAAAACGGTAACCTTGGAGAATACAGTTGTACATTTTCTACCTCCAAATCACAGAATATACACAGAAGGGAAACGAAAGTTTGACGTTTACTAAAACTTTGTGAAAGGGACAGCAAATATTACCAACAAGTTTTCTGTCTCTGTCTAAAAGTAACTCTGTTTTGTTTATGTTTTGTTATTTTTCGGGGTGGGGTTTTATTATTGGCGCGTTATAATGAAAAAGTGTGTGGTGTTCAAATTGGAAGGCAAGTTTTTTAATTTATTTTACTTGTAATTTAAAATATTAAATATATTTAATATTATTAATAAATTAATTGCAAAAATGTTAATATGCAAAATTAAGCTATATAATAAAAACATCTTTTTATTTTAATAGCAATTGCGAACCAAAATTCATTCGGAAGCATTTGTGACCAGTAGCTACAAAAAGAACACAGAAAAGATGTGAGTATTTGCAAATACATTGATTTTACAAAATAATTGAATAAACTTTTTACAGGAGCAAAAAATGCATCATGGGCTGCCTACCAGGTCCAAACCTACACAAGTTTCCGAAAAATGCTGCGAGGTAAGTACTGTATATTATAAGTTATTGCTACTTAAAATATTTTATGTGGAATTTATTATTTAAAAGTGCGTTTATTTTTATTTGTGAGGGAAAACTTGTGTTTTCTAATAAAACACAATACTGTCCTCCGGTCCTTAAGGCTGATTTCCCTCACAAACGGTTCTATATCGTTTTAATTATCTATTATTTATTTATTTATTTCAATAATACTTTATAAATAAATTTATAAAATATATATAAATGTGCCGGGTAACTAGACCATGTGCACACAAAAAGTTCGCAAATATAATAAAAGACCTTACATAAAAATTCGGGTAACAAACTAAAGTAAAAAAATTAAACAAAACAAAAAAGAAAATATCCGAAATTTGACTTCAAGTACATACAAAAATAAAATTCAAAAAACTGTTTAAAATAAATATAACAAATTCAAAAATAGATTAATATAAATTATAAATATTATAATTTAGTGTTATTTCCAATAAAGGAAAATCAAAATTTTCAAAATAGAAATCGTTTTAATTATATCATATCGCACACCCAGTACAGAAGTGACTCAACTCAAAACTTTAAGTTTTCAGAAATCGAAAAGTGAAAATTGATAAAAACAAAATCTTTGAACCATTTTTAATGACAGTTAACAACAACAAAAAAAAAGATTTTTTATAAGTAAACAAGTGTATTTTACATAGTTTAAGCATATAAACTCGAAAAGTGAAAATTTTTAGTTGAGTCACTTTTGTACTGGGTGTGCGATATATTCTGCAAGTGACAACGTGGATTAAATGGCCCAAATATTTACTTCTCCATTATACGAAGTTTCAAAAATTTGAAATTTATTTTAAATTTTTGTTTTGCTTCTATGGAGTTTGGAATTGGACATAGGTGAGTTCTTTTTGAACTCATTTGTACTATGGCTAATTCTAATTTAACTTTATTAACAATAATTATATATAAGTAATGTATTATACATATATATAAAATGTATTATTATATAAAATGATATATATATAATAATAATAAAATTATTGGTGGAAACCAATATAAAGTAGACTAATTTTGGTTATAGCAGCATTATGCTTATGTTGGATTTATTTAAAGAAGTGTGTGTGTGATGGTATAGCTTTTGGTTAGATTCTCTTTGTTTTCCATATGAATATGTTGATTAAAAAAATTGTGTTTAGACGGGTTTAGGGTTAGTATGGGGTTAACATTTGGGTAAAGAGGGGTTAGGGTATATAAAATCTAAGCAACAAACCTTTTAATATGTATGTATATAGGTGTAAATAATAAGTGGTAATGGTGTTTTCTTTGTGTGTATAAACGTTATAAAATGTGTTTTATTCTTATTTGTATATAAGTTCACTATGTAGATTATTTGTAGATTAATTCACAATTTATATACTGTTCACAGTGTTTTGATTTGTTTATAAATTTATAATATATGTTTTCGATTCTTTTATAATTTGTTGATAATTCAAAATGTTGGTTAATGTTCAAAATTCAAGTTCACAAGTTTTATTTTAATTTTATAATTTGGCACAAAATTCAAGTTTGTTAATATTAACTATTTAACAAATTCTTTATAAGATCTAATGCACACGCGAAGGGCTTGCTGGGGTTTCGTTTGGAGTTGGTCAAGGTCGATAATCAACTGAGGGTAGGGTTTGTTTTTATGATTAGTGCTATTCAAGGATCGATAGTCAACTTAGGGTAGGGTTTGTTTTTATGATTAGTGCCATTCAAGGATCGATAGTCAACTGACTGCCAGGATCGAAACAATTATGTAGGAGATGTTGATGTTGATGTGTATGGTGAATGTTGATGTATGTTGGTGATGTTATTGTTTGTTAAAGATGTTTGTGTTGTCATATTGGAAGTCAGGGTTAGGGTTGTGTGAATTTGTTCACTCGTGTGAACAAATTGTGTAAAAAAATTTTTCCGGGAAAAATTCAAGTAGTTGATATTATTAACAATCTTTGGTATTTCTTTTTTTGGATATTTTATTTTTTTTCACTATGTTATGTGTTTTGTATTACAGCAGCTTTTCTTTCTTTATTTTATGTTCCTTTTTTAGACGTGCTGAATGGCTTCGTATTTTAAATGTGAAGTCATCAGTGAAGCGTTTGTTCGTGTGTAGTCGGCATTTTTCTCCGGAATACATTTTTGGAAATTCTACTTCCAAATTTGCGGTTCCGAAATGTGTTCAACTAAATAATTTGTCTAGAGAGAAAACAATTCCAGGTTTTAACCAAGGTATTGAAATCAAGATAGGGAATCAGGGTGACAAAATTTTAGAGGACGTAACCATGCACAATGAAATATCCTGTAGTTTTAGAGAGGCCCCCTCCTGTTCTGAGACAATTTTGTGTCAAAACACAAACTCAGAAGTTAGGAGATTAAAAGCAGCCTTGGACCATTATCGTAGCCAATATTTGTTAGAGAAGAGATTAAAAAGTAAGTTAAAGGTTGCTAATGCCAAGTTATCTAGGGAAGTAGAAACATACAAGTTAAAGGTTGAAAACTTGGAATTGGAGTTAAAGAAGAAAAATGATTTTTCTACAAAAATTAGTAAACCGCTTTTGGTTTGCTTAGAAAATGATTTGACTAATTACAGTATTTCCCGGATATAAGCACTTTCAAAAATGCTTACAAGACGGTGCTTATAAGCGGGTGATTCTTATATCGAAATCTCGCATAGCGGACATCAAATGCATTAATACAAATCTGTGTTAAAATTCCATTTTATTATTTTTTATTAAACAAAAGCAAAAAACAACTCATTTATAAAACAATATAAAAAAAACAAAACAAAAAATCTGTTGACAAAAAAACATTACATATGTTTATAAATCGTCGTTGAAAATCCAAAAGTACATAACATCAGTTTTTAAAACTTTATAGGAGAAAAAAAAAACACGATACGTTATTATTATTATTGATAAGTTACTTTGAATAATGGATATAAAAACGTAATTTTTTACAAAGAGTTCTAAAATTTTTTAGAGGTATGTAGTTTTGTCTAACAAATCAGAATCAATAAAAGCCACGATTACGATTTTTTGATGGTACGTACTTTTGGGTTTTCAACGACGATATGTAGATATACTTAAGTCTAAGGAACTGAGATCGATTACATACATACATGTACCGATTATGTTTTTAAGAAAGTGTTGCCATAACAAATTTTAATGCCGCTGAATAATTTTATTGCCATTCAAAATAATTGTGACCGGGTGCATATAAACGAATTTTTTTTAGAGAAAATTTAAATTATGAGGTAAAATTATTTGTGTTTATAAGCGGGATGCATATATCGAAATATTTTCAGTATATTGTTAAACAAAAATCAAGTTTGCATAAGTTTTGGTGCTATTAAGCGGGGAGTTCTTATATCCGGGGTGCTTATATCCGGGGAATACTGTATACCCGTGAACCGAAGCAACGACGTTACAGTATTGGATTGAAATTGATTTATCTAGCTGTGCTTTTCCTTTCTCCCTTAGTGTATAGATATCTACGTCCAATGTTAAATTGGCCCGAAATTAGAACTTTACGAAACTTCGTAAAGGACTGGCCAAAAGCTCCGGGTAATTTAAACGGAACTTTTGAGGCACTAAAGGTGAGAGCGCAAGAATTTACTGACGAGGACAAATTTGTTAGTGTCTCCTGCGACGAAATGGCTCTGAAAACTTTTCTTGACTACGATAGGTTCAAAGACAAAATTATAGGCTTACAGGACTTTGGGGACGAAAATCGTTCTCGCAACTTAGCTACAAGCGCAATGGTGATAATGGCAAGTGGGATAGGAAGCCAAAGTTGGTCGCAAGCTATTTCATACTTCTTTGTTTATGGAAATTGTAGAGGCTTGAAACCTAGACCAATTCGTTTGCGACCAAGGTGGCAATTTTGTCAACTTTTCTAAAATCGTTGGGGTAACTTTAGAACGTCCCTATTTCCTAGTTAACGACAAGCGGATTTATTTTATGCATGACAGTCCGCGTCTTCTAAAAAGCAAACGTAAGCTGAACGTTATATTTAATAATATTGCTGGAAATGTCTATAATTTGAGAAGATATTATCATATCTCTGTGGCAGCTAAGAGTCTTTACGGTGTGACCTTCGATAATCTTCTGAATATCCGTGTACTTTTATTTTTGCATCGAATTGTGAACAAGCGGATACCGAGTTATTTATTTGACAGGCTACGTTTTGTCCAGTCACCCCGTAGTAGGAATATTATAGTTCCAATGCAACACCAAAGCTAATAGCTTCAGGAAATTTTTGTTTCAATATTTTCGTTGATTATTTTTTTTTCTCTTTATACATATATATTTGCAAATTTGTTATTTCTTTTTTTTTTCAATTTTTCTATTTTGTTTTTATTCTCCTTATTGCTACTTGTACTTATTCAGTTATTCATTTACTATATTAAGTTAATTATTATTTACATATTACGTTCCTGTACTTTAAATATAAGATTTTCATCTTGTTGTATAGGATTTGGGCAATGATTTCATTAATAAATAAAAAAATATATAAGTAGAAAACAATGTACAAATATTTACATATGTAAATCTTAATAAATTTAACTATTTAGCAAACCAGTCAATCCTACCGAGGACATCATATTCCTTAAATCCCACTGACAACCTACCATCAACGTCAACAGCAGCCGCAAAAAATGAAGGTTAAGTTAATTCTTCTTATTATCATTGGATTAAATTAATATTTCTTTTTTTATTTAAGACATTTTGGAAATATTAAAAAATATTTCATCTCGCCTCGAAAAGATTGAAGACAAATAAAAAATTATTTCTCCTTATCATATATACATTTGCATGTTCCGAAATCTAATATTATTATTTTCTTATTTCGTTTAAGCGAACAACTATTATGCAAAACCAGAGCATACTGAGCAATGGTCAAGGCTCAATAGTCTCCAACCAACAAGAGATTGCCAATAAATTGGAGAAACTAGAGACAAGCGTAAGTATTATTAGCCTTCTTTTATTACTATTTAAAGAAGAAATATTTTAACAGATTTTGTCAAAGCCCGAAGCCTTGGCCCAGTCCAAGGTGTTGATGATAGCTGTTGATAAGGTAGCTATCAAAAAGGTAGAAAATACTGTGCGTCGCATGACTGGTGAAAAGCAGGATAAACATCTGGACGAAGTAGCCAGCATGCTTCCACTGAAATCAATCGAAGCGGTGGGAGAGGTAGAGCAGAAGTTAGAATCTCCAGAGTTTTGCCAAGCAATGGTAATAAAGTCAAAGTATTTCTTTTTTAAAATATTTAATAATCATATTTCTTTACAGACTACATACATATTTCCATAAATTGAAAGGCACATCTGAGGATGTCAGCAGTGTCATTCGGAAAAGTATAATTGGGAAGAAAGGTAGGGGAAACAAGCGCTTGCTAAGCTTTCGCTATTCCAAAAAGTTCTACGAGGTATGTCCATAATTTTATATATAAATTATGAAAAAGACATATCGACGCCTCCGTTCTATAACATTCTAAGTCGAAAAAGTGTGTTTTGAGTTATGAGCTCTCAAAGTTTTCACGCGCCATATGACTATATGTGTATACTAAGTAGATTTTTCCCTATAACTTCGGAACCCTTAACCAAATTTTGACAGTATTTAAGTTAGAGAACGTAGAATTTAATAATGCAAGAACATTAAAAACGTTCTAACTACACTTAGAACGTTATAGAATGGAGGCGTCGATATTATTTATGTATCAGCATATCGCACACCCAGTACATTTTTCGAGTTTATATGCTTAAACTATGTAGAATACACTTGTTTATATATAAAAAAATATCGGCATATTTTGTTGTTGTTAACTATTACTAAAAATGGTCCAAAGTTTTTGTTTTTAAGTATTTTTAATTAAAACAAAAATAGTTTTTAATCGATTTCTGAAAAATGAAAATTTTGTGTTGTGTCACTTTTGTATTGGGTGTGCGATATGTACTATATAAATATATATATATATCTTCTATAAATTTCAGAAGTTTTCAATCTGCAAGGGTCCTTAGACTTTGAAAAAAGTATTAGAAAAGCCGTAGAAAGGAGCCACCATAGACTGAAACAAAAAAAATATTTAAAAAATCAACCTTAATATAATAAATAAAAAAATAAAAACTAATACATTTTATAATAAAAATAGAGTTTTATTATAAAAGTTATACCGGTCAGGCTTGATGGATATATCCATTAGTCAACCCTGACTTACATTTCTATCATCCTTGATTGGTAAACAAGAAAAGAGTGAGCAGCTCAAATATATGTTTTAAAGTCGATAGAATTCATAAGTGCAAGGGAGATGAAAAATCACATGTATACAAATGTTTCCATCAGTTTTGTCCATTTGCCTTAAGAAACTGATAAAAACTTTGTTCTACGCGATGATGGATATTTCCATCAGTAGTGACAGTCAAATTACCACTCAAATCACAGTGTAACCAGTGGCGACAATTATGACGTTTGAAAAACGCTTAAATCAGCAGTTTTAACCCTCCTTGTAGAGGGAGAAAAAAAATTTTAAAAGTTTTTGCAAAGCAAATGTGTTAGAAGCAACAGATATGCAGAGTGAAATTTGGCGGATAAAGTGGAAAAATTAAATGTAAATAAACATTTATTTTGTGTTAAAAAAGGGCAAATTGGGAATATTTTTTAATTTCTTCAATGAAAATCTTAAAAGTTCTTAAATATTTAAATATTAATCGAAATGTGACTGGTTTTTGGTCAGAATGAATATAGTTTCTTGTGCAAAAGGTAAGTAAGCAGTTAAATACATCAAGATGAAATAAGACATATTGCTTATAAAAATTTTTTCTTTTAGAACTTTGTGTTATATTAGTAGTATTTATTAATTTCTTGAATGAAAAAGTTAAAATTCGGTAATTTTTTCATTATTAATCAAACTCTTAGCAATTTCCCTTCACACTGAAAAAGTTCCGTGTGCAAAAGGTAAGTAAAAATAAAAATATAACAAAATATATACTCATAACTTTTTGTTTCAGGAATTTGTGAATATATGTACCTTTAAATTGTCAGTGACGACCGATGAAAGCTGTCATAAAAAATACATTAATTCCGAATTACGTTTCCCTAATAAAACGGTTCATCTCCTTTCAAAATTATTCTAATATTCTACAAAAATATCATAAATTTCTACCAAAATAGAATAATAAAAATCCACCCCGAAATCTAAAAAAAACATAAACAAAACAGACAGGCAGTCAGAGAGGGACAGAAATACTTTTTTGGTAATATTTGCTGTCCCTTTCTAAGTGAGGGTTAAACGTCAAAACCGTGACGTATCTGTATACCTGTGACTCAAATGACTGTCACTGTTCTTGTAGGGTTATAATAATTTTTGTTTTTAATAAAAAATTATGAATTTAAATAAATGTTGAATTTTAAAAATGCCACATAAAAGAAACGAGAAAACAAATGACAGAAAATAGTAATTTGAATGTCATTATATGAATTCGCCTCTGTCATTTCAACCACATGGCGAATTTCATTTGGCAATCTAACTCCCTAAAAAAAAGCAACAAATACATTTAATAAATCGACATATATGGCTTCAGTGCTATTTAATCAGATTGGATATATGACTTTTTTTATGAAACCAGCACTCAGGGGATGGCCCCTACACATGCAGTGCATTGTGCAGGTTTTTAGGAAAGGTGGAAGATGCGAACTGCAAGGAAACGAGTTGCTGCTAGGTGACTATAAAATGGCCAGTGCTATACCTTCACCATTAGACAGTCTACAGGCAATCGTCCCCAAGAAGCCCGCAGTTTCTCACACCACTTATGTTGTGTGTGTTAATTTTATACATAAGTGGCGGGACCTACAGTTTAAAGTCGACTCCGAACGACAGATTTTTTAAGAAACTGAGAAGAAATCGCCGAAAAAATACTTTTTTTTATTTTTATTTTTTGATGTCTGGCCTGGGACACGAACCCTGGCTTTTACGTCTAATAAGCCAGCACACTACCTACTAGACCACGGCGACCCTTAGTATTAAAGTTTGGAAGTAGAAATTATGTTGTGATTTAGTGATATTAATTATTGGTAGATTAGAACTATGTATTAGCAGCGGTTACTTAAGATGTTCAGATTTCTTTTTTTTCTTGGTTACCTACAGCCATGTTTCTTATTTCAGTTACTGTATTAAGAAGATCCTGAATAGGAAATTTATTATTAATATCTAGCGGGAGTAGGCGCTAATTATTAATAATGACAATTTTATCTATAGGTTATTATAAGTTGAAATTTTTCATTTATTAAATCACGCTTTGCTTAAGGCTTTATTGTGTTTATATTCGTAATAAAAATAATTCTCAGAATATTCATTTAATATGAGGGTGAAGACTAATGAAACCATTAATTTCTTTGTGTTTTAGTGTTGCTAGCTTAGTTTTATGTGGAATACCGTTTTAAGCAAGGATTTAATTTTAGAAATTGTTTCTTTATCTTACTGGTTTAACTGTTTGGTAGTATTTTCATTTATTTTATTGCACAATAATTGGAAATTCAAATTTTTTTCCATTAAAAATGTTGACTGATGAAGATGAATTTAAGAAATTTTTTTTTATAAATTATTCTTTAATTGTTGGTAAATTGGCTGTTAAGTCTTTCGTTGAAGGGATTAGTCACACAAGCTTTAATCCGTCATGCCTCTACCACTATCTCAAATTATAATCTCTCCAACTGATATTTCCTTTTTAATTTCCAATTCCAACTCAAACTCCAAGTACAAGTACTTACAAATGTGTGCGGGCGGTTAAGTATGAATAACTCACTCAACTACAGTTAACATCCGAATAGCTCACGATCCTATTCGGAGGTTGTTCTTATATCAGTCTAAAACCCGCTAATTTTTCTTGAGTCAAATTAAAAATTAAATCCCTTTCTTTTATACTTTTACTTTTTTCCTGAAGAGATCTAAGAGAAGACCAAAAAAGTTATTAACGGCAATAGTGAATTTAACAGCGTTTCAATTTAAATAAAAAAATAACATCGACATTTTTTTATTAATTTGAAAGACCTATTGTGTCATGTGTGGAATATAACAGCGTTCAAATGTTAATTACGGTGTCTCTGAATGGAGCGCATCCGAAATGTTAAATTTTTAAGTGCCAATGGCATGGGTTATGTTGGCTTTAAGTGCCAACGTGTTTAATGACCCCGGCAGAAAAAGTCTAACGGAGTCTTATCGCACGTTCAGATCCAACATTCAACCACATGAAATTGGTGTCCAGATAATCCAATTCAGACAAAATAATACTGTCAGTCAATGAGTGTTGAGTGGTGAGTCGTGAGTAATAGAAAAAAAATTATAATTAAAATTGAGAGAGCAAAAAAAAATGTGTTATTTAAATAAAAGATTTATTTCAATTAAATTTAATTTCTTTTGTTTTAATTTGCAATCATCGAATCCGCGCTTAATAAACATTTTTCAAAAATTTAAAAATGGCGTACATGTAAATGTATGATAAACTTCGGTCAAGCGGTAAATAAATATGTACCTACAGTTGATATAACTTGCTTTAAACTAATTTAACGCGCATCTGTTTATAACAATTAAATCCACAAATCTATTAAAGTACCATTTAAATTTTGCACACGACGTTCAGAAATTGATTTCCTTTAGCGTATTGATTTCCACGTGTTACAATGATTTATGCAATGTCACGTTAGAACATCACATTAAATTATTTTCCTAGATTGCTTAATAACACTACAGTTGAAATTATTTGGAACGATTAGCAGAAAAAAACAAAATAGTAAACAGGAGAAAATCCATTCAGCTAAACACAAAGTGTATTTGAATTACAAATTGAAATGAAAATTCAATATAATTTTACTTAATCAGATTTTATACGGAAGTAAATTCAAATCCGGCAGATGTGTTTGAGAGATGTATATGAGCTGAAACTGAAAGTTATTCAGCAGTTTACCAATACATTAGCTTGTGGGTAGATGGAAGATTTGGTTTGTTTTAAAGCTCCAATATCTACAGTAAGACCCCGCTTAAGGCTGTTTCAGTATTACGCGGTAGTATTTTGATTCCCCTAAATCGCACACTGTATTGATACTTGTTGTATATGTGTGCAAATAAAACGGCTATGCACCAACCAAAAGCGGTGCACTACATAGCGACGGTATATACTATGTATATTTTTCAACGCTCTTTTGTTAGTCTGTCCAGAATAAAGATTCCAACTGAGCATTAAAGGAAAATAAAAACGTACAAACATCTAATAAGTTTCATTCGTTGATGACAATTATCGACTCTTTTGGTTTAATACGAGTGGGTGGCCGCCTTCAAAATTCGGCTCTTGGCTTTGATGCCCAACATCCCATTATTTTGCCTAAGCGACATCCGTTTACAACTTCAATGGTTAAACATTTTCATGAGAAGCTGTTACATGCTGGACCGCAGTGTTTTTTGGAACGCCGAAGTCGCAATGTATTTACATATGTACGTGTTAAGTTGCCTCGTTTAGCGCTGGAACTTATTGGAACGTATCCCCTGTGTTTTTATTTTTTTTATTGTTTCGGATAATTGTACAATAATAAATATTTACATAGACTTCATTTGGCCTCTGCGCCCTAAAGGCATTTTAGAGGCAAGTTGGCAACTGTTAAACTTAACGTACAATTATAATAATAAACTAATTATAGAAATTATAATAAGTGTATTTTTACAATATTTACTAAACAAAATATAGTTTACAAAAGCGTTTCTATTGAATGATTCAAAAATTCTTTACATAATCTTTTAAATATTGATATATTCTCGACAGTTTTTAGGTGTGAAGGTAAATTATTATAAAGATTGCCACCCATATAATCAATTCTTTGTTTAGTTTTTTCCAATCTACACCTTGGGATTCTTAAGTTTGAAGAATTTCTTGTGTAAAAATATGCTTGGTTTTGTAGAAATGAAATTGTGTGATCACCTATATTGTGAAGACTTTTAAAAACAAACAATATAACCTGACATACATATATGTATATAGGCCATTAATTGGCAGAATATTTTCACATATATCTTTATATAGCAACAATGTTGAAAAAGTTCTTGGTAAATTATAAACAATTTTTAATGCTTTGTTTTGACAACGTTGCAAAGATTTCAACAATACATTATTTTTATTAAATGCATAAATACAAACTAAATAATTTAAGTGCGATTCAATTGAAGCATTATAAATCATTAATTTTGATCTTTCTGATAATTTATTTTTATTATACCAATAGCTGGAGCTATTTGGTTCTTAACACTATTAATGTGACAATCCCAAGATAAGTTACTTTGTAACGTAATTCCTAGGTATTTAACTGAATTTGACTCATAAATGGGGTTGCCATCAACGTAAACAAAGAAATTGTTATCTGAATTTACTAACTTAGTCTTTTCAGAGTTTATTAATAATTTATTTAAACGAGCAAATTCCATTAATAAAGCAGCATCCCTCTCAATTTGTGTTTTCAAAACCAAATCGAAATGAAATAGATAGAACAAGCAAATGTCATCAGCAAACATAAATAATTGACCCATTAGATCTAAATTTTTTAGGTCATTTAAATAAATTGAAAATAGTAAGGGGCCTAAGCCACTTCCCTGTGGAACACCGTATTCGACAGTACCTATAAAACTTTTGAACTGATTAATTTGTACAAACTGTTTCCTGTTAATGAAATAATTTTTGAATAACATAAGCTCACCACCTTGAAGACCATAATATTTTAACTTTTGTAACATTATTTCATGGTCCACAAGATCAAATGCCTTAGAAAAATCAAAGAATATTCCAGCAACTCCACTGAATCCATCATCTAAACCTTTACAAATATATCTTACCACGTTTAAGACAGCATCTTGAGTGCTAACACCTTTTCTAAAACCAAATTGATATTTGTACAACATATTGTTCCCCTCTAAATATGTCAAAAGCCTATCATATAGCATTTTTTCAAACATTTTATCTATTGTTGATAGAATAGCAATGGGTCTGTTTTTATTTACAGTGGACGCAGAAACTGATTTTGGAATTGGTACTATTTTATGAATTTTTAAAATGTCGGGATATTCTGAGGTATTTATCATTTTATTAAATATATCAAGAAGTCATCGATGAGCATTTTTCAGTACCACTACTTTTTCAGTATTTTCTTTTTTTACTGATTACTGAAAAAGAAAATCAGTATTCAGTAAATTTTACTGATTTGTGTAAAAATTATATCTGCACATTGGTTACTTTCATGAATAGTGGCATAACTGAAAAATTGCATTTCGAGAAAAATGGTTTTTTGTGCTTTTTAATTTTTTAAAAACGAAATGTGTTATGCTGTAATTAAAAACTGATTTATATATGTATGTACATACATAGATGAGTTCAAATTCAAAAAATATTAAACTGAAAAATGTAAAGGGAAATTATTTTTCAATTCTTAATTTATAGTAGCTTTTCGGTTTTAAGAATTGTGTAAAAGATTTTAATATAAAAAAATGAGATGTATTTACGACTAGATGCTGTGCTGTATGTTGTTTGCTTTTCTCAGCACAAGTATTTCAAAATTTTTATCGCTTAGTTTTTGTCTTCTAGAGCGATTCACAATCCCAGCAAAAGAAAACAATTGTTCTACAGGTGCAGATGAGAGTAGTGGGGTATTGTGTTTAATGAAAACGTTTTTTATGGCATTGTGCTTATGCAGGCAATTTATTGTTGTATCCCGTTCGGCCAAGTATAAAATTGTTTCCTGGAGATAAGTTCCCTTATCGGTTAAATTGGACTGTACAGTAACATATGGTTATGAAAATAGGATAATCAAATGTACATATTAATATAAATACTTAATGAAAAATAAGGTGCAAAAGTTACCATTATCTTCTTCTCCTAAATCTAAAAATGAACTTTGCGGCGTTTGAGGCACAATACGGGTTTCAGCATCAGGTATCTTTCCGTATTTTACTACATACGTATTTAACATTTGTTTTACATCTTCTTCTGATTTTGAAGTTGGCGTTTCTAGTAGAGGTTTTAAAAATCGGAGTTTTATTTCCGGTATAGTTACCGCCGCAATGATGGCATCCCAAGCGTCTGGCTGTATTTTGAAATATTTTTCAAATCTTGCTAATAAAGCCTCTTTCATTTTTGTTATCAATGGAGATAAGTATTTTAAGTTTGACTGCTCTAAACGCGAAAATTTTACTCTAAGTGAAACTATAGTGGGAACAAAGTAACCGAAGTACATAGTCTTTTCGCCCTGAAGGTAGTCAATTGCCTCTGCTGTAGGTTCCATTACCAATAGGAATTCCTTCAAATACTCTATTTCGTCCGCAAGAATTGTGGGGATAGAAAGCCGGTAGCAAAGTTCCGGCAAATTGTCCTTGTGCTGCAACAACCTTTTTACGGAATCATAAAGAGAGTTCCACCTTGTTATACAAGGAGTCAACAAATTGGCATTTAAAACCCCACTGATGACTTCTGCAGATTTCGGTCTATTGCATTTGTTCCAAATCTGTGTACATCTATCAGCATAAAAGTAAAATATAGATCGAAGCAGCTGTGGTATGAATTCTATCATTTTTACCTGATGAAAGATCTTTTATGAACATCTCTTATATCTTGACTTAAAGTACCCATTATTTTATTAAAATCAGTTGTAGCCAAAAGATTTAGTGTATGGCTTGCACACGAAAAGTGCATAGATAACCGTATATTTACAGGTTGAAACTGGGGGCCTATAATATTTGCTTGGTCATCCGAATCAGATCCAGAGTCTTCATCACTCTCATTTTCATTACATATTGCTGAATGAGAGAAAATTAATAATATAATCACATTTGGAATAAATATATGTACATATGTATATCCCTTACTTAAATCAACACCGAATTCCTTAAAAGCTTTAATAAAATTTGATCCATTGTCGGCTATTGTATAAACAATTTTGTCAATGGGTATTTTAAATTATTTATTGATTTCGCATATCAACTTTGTGATACGATCAAAAGAATGAGTTCCCTTGAATCGTCGACAGGCCAGTGCTACTGATTTCCTCTCTAAATTATTTGTATCAAGCCAATGTCATGTGTAGCCAAAAAAAGATTTTTTACCACTGGACCACACATCAGCAGTCACACAGACGTATTTAACTTTTTCTAGGTTAAATATAATATCTTTTATAAAATTTGTTCTGCGTATCTAAAAGCAACCTTGTTATTGTACGTCTGCTTGGAATTTTTTTTCCGAGAAATAAGTTTTTGAAACTTTTGTCATCAATTATGGACAATGGAGAGGCAGTACAGCATATAAAATTCAAAATGTGCTCAACAAAGGAGCTTTTGCGACCTCTAATCCGCCTGTTCTCCTCTTTTCTTGCTTTTAAATCTCCAAGTTTTTGTGGATGTTCTTTTTTTAAATGTTTAATAAAATTGGAGCTCACATGCAAAGACCCTTTAATTTTTTTGTAGCAAACTTGGCAATTAGCAATTAAGCCTCCCATTTTCCGTTGGTGAGGAGTTTTGTCCATTTTAGTAAAATTGAAAATCAATAAATAACAAATACGAGTGCTGTATTCGGCTATACCGAATCATATATATATATAGATATATAAATAAATATATATAAATATTGATGCTGTAAACTTTTTTTTTTGTTTTAAACTGAAAGCCAATGTAGTGCATGTGTATTTTAGCTATTAGTTTTAAAATGAGTAACAAAATTTTGAAAATAAATTAACAAACATAAATGTTGCTAAGTCGTTTCTAATTATATGGCCACCACCGTATATATATATATATATATTTATAACCTTCACCAATTGTGTTATGAATTGTATTTTTTCTTTTTTTTTTTCTAGGAACCCTGTTTTTTTGAAACTTGTCATTTTATGGTGAAGACTATAAAATATGCTTATACTATATTTTCTTATTACCATTTCAACAATTTTAAAAAACTCATCACTAAAAAGAATTGTATTAACACCATTGAGTCTTTCTGTTTTCAAAAAATCGTTTGTGTCTGTTGAGGTTTCACTTAAAATATTTGAAGATCTTGGAAGATCTTTATACAAAAAATCCGGATCTCTGACCGAGTCATCACTATCAAAATCGGAAATATCGCTGATTTTTTTAATATCTTTTTCACAACAAATTATAACTTTGAACAAAATTCCAAATATCTTCTACCGAAAGAATTTATGTACCGCTATGTTTTATGTTTTTATTGGTTGCAATATTTTCAATTAATAATGTAATTTACAGTACAGGATGGTTCACTTATGTATCAATATTAATTTACAATTTATGTTTATATAGTCCATAATTACGTAAAATTAACACGCATTTACATATATGTATATTCCAAATACAATAACCCATTTTGCCAAGTCGGGCATGAAAAATTATAAAATACTTATCACAAGTCATCAGCTGAAAAACAATTTCATCAGCATGTTTAAGTTAACAACACAATTCTTAAAACCGAAAAGCTTCTATAAATTGAGAATTGAAAAATTATTGAATTCTTGAAGAAGTATAGGTAAAAGTACTGAAATACATTCTTTCACAAATTTTATAGATATTGTTTAATGTTGGATGTTTTGCACTGGTTCGTTTGTTTATTGTTCTTTTAATTTTGTTGTTTTTATTTTAAAGAAAAATGCGTTTTGGATTTGTCTTTGTAATTTTAAATTCAATTTATATTTATTTTTATTTATCAAATTCAATGTTTAGTTCTTGTGTTTTTTATGTTATTTTATTTACAAAATTGTTTTGTTGTAATTTTGTCTTAAATTCACTTTGTGTCTTTTTTATGTATTGTTTTTTGATTTACAAATTTGTTTTGTCTGATTTGTGTCACACTCGTCTTACTGTTGAAACTAGAGTGTTTGTCTATGCAAAAAATATTTTAATGTTAAGTTGTAATGAACAAAGAATAAGAAAAAATGTAAAAAGTACAGAGAGCATAAATATATAAAAAAAGAACCGCTAACTAATTTACAGGGTGTTCCTTTCTGATGTGAACGTTGAACAGATATATTGTCAAAACCCGGTGTTTTATTTAATTCCATATTGAAAATAATGTTACTTATATCATTTTCATTTAACTCATTTAAAATAAAGCGATGACATGAAGCATTAAGCGTCCTCAACGAGTTAATTAAATCATTCGGCAAAGTATTAATATTTTGTTTTAGTTCCTTTACAACTGAAATGAAATATGTGTTTAATAAGTTTGCCTTTGTCTGATCGTCTAATATATTTTCACCGTGCATATCATTAAGTCTGACAATATTATCCTTCGTTCTACCAAGCGAATTATTTAAAAATTTCCAGCATTTTCTAGTATCATTTCCAATTCTACTTAAATTGTCCGCATAGTAATTATCTTTACATTTTTTAACTGCTAGTTTTATCACTTTGCTTATTCTTTTCAGATCAGCATCATATTTTCCCCTATTTTTTGGTCTACGCCTTTTCTTCAATAATTTATGTTTGTATAAAATTAACCCTTGAAGATAGGAATCTTAATCCTATTAATCCATGGAGTTATTTCAAAGTTTAACGGTTTTTGAATATTTGTAATTATAGTAGAGTGATTAACAGTTGATTCAATGGTAGATATAAGAGAACTTGTCAAGACTGATACGTTAGTTGATGAGAAATTAATTGGCAATGTTCTTTGTAAATATTCAATGGCCTTTCTATAATCACAATAAGTTTTAGAAATCTGGATATATTCTTTACATTTGAAATTACTTTTCAATTTATAAGACAAAATATTATGATCTGAAAGGACACATTCCACGGAATCAACTATAAGTGCATCAGATAAATTACTAAATATATGATCAATACAAGTTTTACTTCCAGGTCTTGTTATTAAGGTGTGAGCATTATTACAATCATAATTTTGAAAAATAGAAATTAATTCAGTTCTTGAACCACTTTTGAAAAGATCTATATTCGAGTCACCTACTATTATTAATGGATTTTGAGCTAATTCATCTAACAAACTATCAAGAAAATCAAAAAATACTAATTCACTACACTTTTGTGAACGATAATATGAAACGATTTGTAAAGGCTTTGATTTAATCTTGAAATTTAATAAAGTTATGGCCAAGATTTCAACAAAATTTTAACAGTAAAATCAATTTCTTTGTTTATATATATTGATGTACCACCATATCCATCTTCTCTACAACAATGTACGAAAGTAAATCCGGGTATTGTATATATTTGAGTTAAGTCGTTCTTGAACCATGTTTCCTGTAGTGCTATTACATCAGGAAGTTTTGGAAATTGTGACAAGATCGATTTAAAATTGTTGAATTTATCAATTGTTGAAACGCTCCTAACGTTAAAGCTGATAATACTTAAATAATTAAAATTAAAACAATTCATGTATTTTTTAAAATTTGAAAAATTATAGAAATATTGATTTTTTAACATTGGAAAAAAAATAGAAAAATTTAAATTTTAACTTAAATATTACATTAAAAGAGAATAATAATAATAAATTTTAAGAAGGGGACATGTATGTGGCACCATCTTCACCATCAACATCACTAGAATCCTCAGCTTCAACTTGGCTCGGATGAACTAAAAATCTCCTACCCCACTGTTTTTTAGTTGTTGCGTTCAGTAGTATTTTATCAACTTCATCCTCATTACGAATTAGTTGTTGGTTAGATGTGTCACTTTTCCTCGCAAAAACTCTTCCATTCTTTATAAAAATGTGTTGAAAACCTATCGATTTTAAGGATTTGGCATAATTATAAAGCTGCATAGTTTCTTTACTATTGAAATTGTTTATAAAGATCTTTTTCGTATCGTCATTTTCCTTAAGTTTAGCTTTAGAAAACATGAATTTTTCTTTGTGTAGTTTAGATGTAAACTTTACTACAACGGTTTTGTTTTCATTATTTCTATTTTTATTTTTTAAAAAATATGCATCTTCGACCGTATTATTATCCATTTTTACACCAATGTTTTCAGAAATTCTAGCAACCGCTTCAAAAGCACTAATTTTTTCATCTGCAACTTTTAGTCCACTAATAATACAATCATTTTTTAGGCTATGTTCATTTAAAATTTTGACAGAAAATTTTAATGTTTTTATTTCGGTTTTTAGTTTCTTGTTTTCATTTTCAATTTCATTAATTTTTCATTTGTTTTCTGCCACCTCTTTAAATACTTCATCAAATTTTGTTGACATGAAGTTTATTGATTCCATCAACTCATCGAGTTTATCAAGTTTGTTTAACTTTTTTAGTTCTGTTTTAATTGTATTTAGTTCTTGTCTTATGTTATTATTCCCTTCTTTACAAAACTGGCAATTAAATGGTTTATTTTTTATTTTTTACAAGTCTCTCAAATTCCTTTCTGCTTAAGCCAGAACATTGAGAGTGGTAGGTTTCTTTACACTTGTCGCATTGTATGTAGCTATCATTTTCCTCTTTAATTTCATTTTCACATTGATCGCAAATATTAAATTTTTATTTGCAATACTGCGGCGCATTAATTGTTTGGACATATTTTTATTAATTTTTAATACTTATTGATTTCCTCTGTTTATTTCTAAAATTGTTTGTTTTTTATTATAATGTTTATATCACAAATTATTTAAAAATATTTAATCCAATTTAGGAGAGCACAAATAGTACGTTTAGTCGCTACAAGTGATACCAACTTAAGCGAGGTCTTACTGTATTTAAAATTGACTAAATTTAATTTAGTTTTATTTAGGTTATGTCGAAAGTAACCATTCTCTGATTTTAAGTTCAATGCAAATTATTATTCACAGGAATTAATATACATACTTACATATATGTATATATGCATCTATAATATATAAAAATGACAGAAAAATAGGAACGTTTTCCACATCTTTTCCAAAATTCTAAACTTTGTTTCAGTTAACAATGATTTCACATGTCATTTGCAAAAAAAAAATTTTCATTTTAAATATTACTTAACTGTATTGAATGTCGAGTATGTGTCAACATGAGACTCTTTCGTTCAGAAACTTTAGCCCTAATATCGGAGCAGGTATTAACATTATATTATATTAATTAATATTGTACATACTATATTTATTAATGTTATATTATATTAATTTGATAACAAGATCTCAATTATTAATAAAAAAACATAGTTCTTGGAGAGAATAAAGAACTTGGTAAGAACGAGAGATATTAGCATACGCCAGATGTGAAGGAAGATTATAAACGGCTGAGATGTAAGGAAAAATTTGAATGGCGTACTACTTACGAATTTACATTTATGAGTCTAGCTAAAAAGCTTCTTCTCTTTAATCAGTTATATTAAATGCATTTTTATGTGACATTTAAAACATTTGAGAACTACCTTGGCTTTTCTTGTTCTTTATATTACTGATGTATTAATAACATCCTAACGACGCACACTTTCCTTTCCAAATGTAAACTTGCAAAATTTGTACTAATACCGAAGACGAATGAAGAATATCGATAATTCTAAATGTCATGCTAAAGGGTCCGCCAAATAACTTTTTTTTTTTTGAAAATGCTTTAAAAAATAACTACTGAATATTTTCTCAAATTTCTTTTTTTTATTTGAAAGTACAATCCTTCCGGTTAATAATGGAAAATAATTTCATTCAAATGGCTGTCCCGGCTGGCCATGCAGTAGCCTACACGATCGGTCCAATTTTTAAGCACATTATCGATTGTGTGCAGCTGTATTTCACCAATGGCTTCACGAATATTGTCCTTTAAAGCATCAATTGTCTCTGGCTTGTCGGCGTAACACTTATCTTTGACGGCACCCCACAAATAATAGTCCAACGGTGTCAAATCGCAGCTCCGAGGTGGCCAAACGACATCAGCTCTGCGGCTGATAATGCGATCTTCAAAAACAGGGCGCAAAACATTGAGTGTAGCTTCGGCTGTGTGGCTCGTATCCTCCTCCTTCAATTTTTGTGAACAAAAATTCGTTCAACATGGCCCGATAACGATCGCCATTGACTGTAACGGCCACTTCTTGCTCATTTTCGAAGAAAAATGGCCCAATTATGCCTCTGGACCTAAATCCGCACCAAACAGTGACTCGTTTTGGGTGCGTCGGCTTTTCAATGTATGCGTGCAGGTTTTCTGTGCCCCAAATGCGACAATTTTACTTGTTTACATACCCGCCAAGATCGAAATGAGTTTCATCTGAAAAGATAATTTTTTTGACAAAATCGGCATCTTCTGTAAGTCGATCGCAGGCCCACTTAGCGAAGCGAAAACGCATTGGATGGTCAATTGGCTTCAACTCCTGAACCAATTGGACTTTGTATGGCGTCATACCAAGGTCTTTATGGAAAATTCGTCTCAATGATGTTTCCGAAATGTTCAATTGTTGAGAACGCCGGTGAATTGATGTTGATGGCGTTTCACGCACACTTTGTGCCACAGCAGCAATATTCTCGGGTGTACGCACTGTTTTTGGCTTTTCACGCTTTGGTTTATCGATAAGGATGCCAGTTTTTTTCACTTTTTTCACAAGATAACGAACATACGGAACTGACGGTGCTTCTCTTCTTTCAAAATCCGTACGCGATTTTCGCACACATTCTGCAATATTACCATGATTTTCAAAGTAATGTCGCAATATTTCCCAGCGTTGTTCAAGCATATACAAAACCATATTCGTTCAGCGGAAGGATAAAACTAATTATCTGTCAAATCAGACATGAGCTAAGTATTACCATTCACGAAATAAGCACTAGTTGAAAAAAAAAAACGTTAGATGGCGGTCCCGATATATTAAAAAATTATTTTTTTATAAAATTATTGACCGCATAAAAAGTCATAGATAATCAGATTTTAACTTCGGACACAACTATATAACTGCAGATATACTGAAAACCTCAGATGAGGATTGGAGGAAAACAAATTAATTTTTCAACATTCTAATTCATTTGATGAATATCTTTTAATTTGTTAAGAAATTCAATGAAACCTGAAATCCGTAGACAATATACTATATATTTATAAATAAATAATAGCCATTGAAACTTAAAAGAAGTGCACCTCAAAACTCAGTTTTTTGGACACTTTTATTTCATTGTATGCTAATGAGCTCTCGTGGCTACCTTAACTCTGTAAGATCCATACAAACGCAGACGACGAACCGCTTCGCCTAAGTTATCGACAACGGTCTATAAACCTGTGTGTCGATAAGCTCAATTATTATTTAAGTGAAACACGTCAATGGTCGGCAAACCGACTTGCAATTTTTTTTTCTACAAACAACCAGAAATGCAACGCAATTTAAAAAATAATTATACGAATAATTGACTGCGTTTATTTTTTAATTGACTAATTATTCTCCTTTAATTTTGTTTATTTTTTTAATTGATTAAATTTTAGTTGATTAACTTATAACTTTCAGGTAGTTTTGTATTTTTCTTTTATTAAAACAATTAACTGTACTGTAAATTATAAGGCGTAATCTTGATGGGCAGTTTGAATATAAAAAAAGAAAAGATCGTCTATAAATTTATAAAGCAATGAAATCAGCACCCAGTATATATTTCTTCTTCTTCTTTCCTTTTTTCGACGTTCTATTCCGTCGGTTGTTTAAGAGGAATATGGTACAGGAAAACCTGCTTCTGTATAAAAGGGCTAATGCAAGATATAAAAGAAGCATTAAAATTGCAAAACGGGAATCTATCTTTAACTTAACTTGGTAGTTCCTATTTTGAAGCCTGGAAAGGACAAGACTATTATAACATCATACCGACCGATTTCTTTGCTAAGGTATTGGACAAGATAGTGACGAAAAGGTTGTGGTGGTTTGTCATGAGCAATAAACTACTTAGCAACCGCCAGTTTGGCTTTAAGAAGGGTAGCTCGACAATTGATGCTCTACTTTTTGTGGCCAACTCTCTCTCACTACGTAAGCATATTATCATTATCTCCTTGGATTTTGAGCGTGCATTTGAGAAGGTAGGCGTCCATTCAGTGCTTGAACAATTATACCAATGGGGAGTTGGCCCAAATATTATAAAATATGTTAGTAATTTTATGTCCAATAGGAAAATTATAGTACGAATTAATCACCTATACTCCAATTCTTTTCCACTATATAATGGAGTCCCTCAGGGTTCCTCTTTATCTGTTATCATTTTTCTTATAGCATATAATCGACTATGCTCGATTTTATCACTACATAAGGAAATTGACTTCTGCGCCTACGCCGATGATTTCAACCTTATCATTAAATCTTCTAGAAATAAGAACCTAATACTGGACCTCGACAACGTATTCGCTGCTATTACCGACTGGTGTGATACTTCTGGTGCTTCACTATCCACTTCAAAGTGCAAATACTTACATATACATATGTCGCTTTTGAGACTGTAGCTGCGAAATTAGGTCCACAGTTATATCCATCTCAAGGGTTGAATGTCTCCGTATTCTGGGTATATTTATGAATAAACGATATAATTGGAAGGACCACATACTTTATTTACAAACCTCCTTATCACAACGAATGAACATTTTGAAATGTCTGTCTAATCCTAAGTGGAATTCTAACTCAATCGTACTCCTCTCCGTAATGAGAGCACTAATTCTTTCAAAGATCAATTATGGTTTACAATTTTTCGGTTATACTTCCAAATCACAATTAGCTAAAATTGACAGGATTATTAATTCCTGTATAAGAATATCATTGGGCACCCTACGATCCTCCCCTATTGCGAACATTCGATATGAGGCTAAGATTAGATCCTTGGTCAATCGAAGGGACATGCTTACTACGAGATTATGTCGTATCTTGATTTTCAGTGGTAATGGCCCTTTGGGGTATATAGCTAAAAGGATAAGACGTTCCAGGAAAATTCCGAGAGTACCATCTATTCTTTATCGATTGATACGGAATGGCGACGATCTTAATCTACCTAAGAATATTCCCACGCAAATTTCTGAACTTCCACCATGGTCACTGGATCCCTCATCTATTAATTTTACTCTTCAGAAATACCCGAAAACTGATACTTCCCCGACCCAATTGAAATCGAAATTGAATGACTCTGTTGCATTCAGCATCACCACAGATAATAGTGTCCTGAAAATAGCAAAACTTGATGAGTATGGCCAAAGAATATGGATATAAAGAATGCGCATCATGTAGAAGTAAAATTTCTTATGGCGGGATGTACCAGTAAGACCCGCTCTCACCAAAATCTTTTTTAAAAATCATTTCTTGATGAGGGGGGGAAGACAGAAGAAAAATAAACACAAACAAAGAGCGTAACAATGTGTTGCTCTCATCGTACGTATGTATATGCGTATGTACGATTATGTATGTATGATCGTTTTTATTGTTTGACCAAAGACTATAAATATGTAAAGATGTTGCACACAGTGTATTTAAAATTGACAAAATTTTGTGCTTCTTTCTTATGAGGGGGGTAGGTAACAGGGAAAGCTGAATCGTCGTTCTCACTCTCATGTTAACTGAGAGAAAGAAAACAAAAAAGACTCAGTACACTTATTGTACTCAGAGAACTTATTATACTTAGGGCCATTATTACAACTTGCCGTTAACTAAAGGGAGGATTTTAGCGGGCAGATAAATTGTTTTTCATTATTATGAGTACCCAATAAGATAGAAGTGATCGTTAAGCTAAAGGGAAGATCATCCTACCTTTAACATTTAAAGGTCACTTTATGTTTGAACTTGCCATATCATATACTATTTTCGATGTGGCAGCTTCAAATTTAAACAAAATGAGCATATACAACAAAAAAACGAAGTCCGCTGTTGCCACTGCGTTAAAAAAAAACTTGGTTAATTGAGCAGTTTTATCGACTTTGCTCCGGCACTGCCATATTTTAATTTTATTTTATCTGTAAGTTGTAATAACGAAAATAAGTTAAAGGTAACTTTGACGTTCACTTTAGCTAAAGGTAACTTTAACTAACCCCAACTTTAACGGGAAGTTGTAATAATGGCCCTTAGAGAACGTATTATTATTTTCTCTAAGCAATTTATTCTCATATGCGTGTATACGTGTGTGCATGTATGTATACATACATTGCCAAATAAAATAATAAACATACTGAAAGATTTTTTGTTTTCACAAAATGTATGTGCAAATAGCCTGTGGAAAACAAATATTACCGTTTGTTTGTGTATGTATGTATTTACCATATGTGTCTATTTTGTTTAGAATGAAGTTGTAATAAAACGAATGCTTTTTTTGTTTAGTATTTATTAAATTTATTTATCATTTTAATGATTCAAAATTTTAACTTTTTCCATACTGGATAATTTGAATTTGTATGTTTCCCATGTGGAATGCTTCCGTAGTAAAACAACAATTAGTAAATTAAGCATCTCCATTCTGTGTTTATAACATTCGTTATTTTCATCAAACCAAGGAATAAATTGTATTTTTTGTGCATTTTTTGTATTTTTTGACCAACTACAAATGTTTTTTTTGTTTTTTATAGATTTATTTTCTAAAAAAATTTTTTCGAAGACTTATATGAATTTTGCAAACTTCAAAAAATAAATCAGATGGAGCGCACAAACTTCCAAAGTCGGAATCTTTTATATAATTTTTTGCATAAACGAACATTTCTGAAGGATATGACAAAATTTGCGCTGGTTTGATTATATCCACACGACATTTAACGCAAGATATTCGTTGAGCTATGTAACCAACAAAATATCGATTTGATGTTAATTCAATTGGCACATTGTTGGACGTAAAACAATCGGTGCCTTCATTAAAATATTCTTTATTTTCATCGTATATATCTGCGACATTTATATCAGGGGTATGTGTACTTTCTGATATATTTCCAGTCCTATCAATGTAGGATCAGGGACAAGACGGACAAGAAGTGGACAACCTTACTAACAGACAGAACATAGTAGACTTAGACAATAATAACGATTAACAATAACTAACAGACAGAACATAGTAGACTTAGACAATAATAACGATTAACAATAACTAACAGACAGAACATAGTAGACTTAGACAATAATAACGATTAACAATAACTAACAGACAGAACATAGTAGACTTTGACAATAATAACGATTAATAATAACTAACAAACAGAACCTAGTAGACTTTGACAATAATAACGATTAACAAAATACCAATGACTGACGACTAAACATAGTAGGCTTGGACAATAATAACGAAATAATAAAACTAACGAATAAACATAAAATATATTTTTGTTTGACGAGAGGATTAGTCTTTAAACTGACGTGAAAGAAGAAACAATAATTCTAAATAAAAACATCATTAAATGTAACACTAGTATTAAATATTAATGTTTAAATAATAATAATTTTTAAATATTAATGTAAAATGTTATAAAATAAATAAAATGGTTAACTAAAACCTACATTTTTGGGGGCTCAACCGATTGCCAACCAATACTACATAAATCGCAAGAAAATTAAAATTAACAGACAACCATTTAAAATATTAAAAAAGATTCCAAGAAATCCTTTAAAATCTAAAAAAGAGAAGCAAAAGAGATATAAAAAACTGAAAAGACGAAATTAAATCAATGTGTGAGAAAGAGAATTTTAAAAAATCTGAAAAGACGAAATTAAATCAATGTGTGAGAAAGAGAGTTTTAAAAAAAATCTGAAAAGACGAAATTAAATCAATAAGTGAGAAGAGAGTTAAAAAAAAAACCTGAAAAGACGAAATTAAATCAATGAGTGAGAAGAGAGTTAAAAATCTGAAAAGACGAAATAAAATTAATGAGTGAGGAAAAGAGTTTTTTTTAAAAAAACTGAAAAGACGTAATTAAATAAATGAGAAAGAAAGAGTTTTTTAAAAAAAAAAACTGAAAAGATGAAATTAAATCAATGAATGAATGAAAAGAGTTTTAAAAAAAAAAACATTTTTAAAAATAAGTTAAAATATAAACAAACAGTTGAAAACAACAACATCAACAACGTTAACAACAACAACATCAACAACAAGAATATTAGTGTGTTTCAAGAGAAAGAAGAGAAGAGAAAATAAACTAACGAAGAAAAAAACCACCCCTAAATGAAAGCTGAGAGTGCTGAGTTGCTGCGACGATTGCCAACGAAGAGATCTAATTGGGAGGATTTTGTTTTTGTATTTTTGTAATTTCGTTCTTGTATTACTATTATTATTATAATTATTATTATTACTATTATTATTATTATAATTATTGTTATTATAATTATTATTATTATAATTATTATTATTACTATTATTATTATAATTATTATTATTCATACTTCCTTATACATATATACATACTTTATTACTACTTTATTATTTTGCGCTAAATTTGTGAATTTTATTTTTTATAATCGGACGAATAAATAATTTGAATAACATGGACGTAAATGAAATTCTTGCTTTGACTGTTGAAGGTTTAAAGGGCAAATTAACAGAGATAGGACTACCTACAAATGGACGAAAAGCCGAACTTCGTGATCGGCTTATGGAATATTTCGGCCTGAGTGTACCAAATTCGGACTCGGAATACGTTGATGTTAATCCACGTCATGAACCGGTTTTAGTTAGTGAAAGAAATATATTCACGCTACGTGATATTGAGGACTATTTGACTAGTTTTTGTGGTACGGACAATATTGGGATAGATGAGTGGATTTCTGACTTTGAAGATAATGCCGAGGCAGTAGGTTGGAACAATTTACATAAGTTTATCTATGCAAAACAGTTACTGAAAGGGGCGGCACGTATGTTTATACGTAGTCAGAGCGGGATAAAGAATTGGAACTCTCTTAGGAAAGCACTTGTCAGGGAATTTGGAACCAAGCTAGCAGCAATTGAGGTACATCAGATATTGAGAAGTCGAAAGAAGAGGAATAGTGAAAGTTTACGGGAGTACCTTTACACGCTAATGGAAATAGGAAAACCCGTTAAGCTTGATGATGATAGTTTAATTCAATATTTTGCAGATGGGATTCCCGATTCAAAATTCGGTAAGAGTATCTTATACCAGGCAACGAGTGTAGAAGATTTGAAGGAGAAAATTAAAATATATGAGAAAATTCGAAGACCTACTCCACAGGCACCAACCTACAAAGTATCTTCGGATTTTGGACAGTCAGATAGAACAAAACCGAATAATTATTCCAAGAGCAAATGCTATAACTGCGGGGGTGATGATCATTTAGCAAAATATTGTAAATCAGGGAATTTTAAGTGTTTTAATTGTGGAAAAACAGGTCATAAATCATATGAATGTAAGATAAAGACTTCGAACCAAATCAAAAAGGAAAACGAGAACAGATCGTGTACGGTAGGAAATTATAATAAAGCGGTAAGAAACGATAAATCTGTTTCGGCGTGTATCTTGAGGCCAAATCGTGTTTTTAAAGAAATTAGATTAGATGATCTTAGAATTTCGGCAATTATCGATTCTGGTAGTGATATTTCGTTAATTAGGTTAGACATTTTTGAGAAGTTACAGGGCATTGAAATTCGTAATAGAAAGGAAAGTTTCGTAACAGCCAATGTCTGTGAATTGGTGACTTTAGGACACTTTGATAGGATTGTTAATATAGATAATTTCGATTTTAAAGTTAAATTTTACATAGCCGAACAATTTCCATATGAGGCGGCAATCGGTAATGATATATTAGATCAGACGGATGTGATATTGACCTCTAATGGCGCAACTTTCAAACGTAGGAATGAACCTACAGGAGTACAAAATAATGATGATGAAAGAGACGATTTTAAGGTATTTTGTTCCACAGTTGTTATTGATAATGATGTTTCATTGAGTTTGTCACATTTACCGAAGGAGATAGCAGGAGAGGTTAACAGGTTAGTAAGGGACTATAATCCGGAGAATCTGGAACCATCTCCTATTAGTATGAAAATAATATTGTCGGATGATATTCCAATATTTCAACGACCACGTCGTCTATCTTATGAGGATCAAGGTGTTGTTGAACAGCAAGTTAGAGATTGGTTAAGTGAGGGTATTATTCGACCGAGTACTTCAGAATACGCGTCACCAATTGTTTTAGTGTCTAAGAAGGATGGCACAAAGAGACTTTGTTGTGATTTCCGAAAATTAAATGAGAAAATTATGAGAGATAACTTCCCAATGGTTTTGATTGATGACGTGTTACATAAATTAGAATCCGCTAAGATTTATTCTACACTTGACTTAAAGAATGGTTTCTTCCACGTTCCTGTTGAGGAACAGTCGAAAAAGTTTACTTCCTTTGTAACACACAACGGCCAGTATGAGTTCAATTACGTACCTTTTGGAATTTGTAATTCTCCAGCGGTATTTTCTCAGTTTATTTTTTCGATATATAGGGAATTGATTCAAGATGGTACTATAATTGTGTATGTTGACGATATCATAATCCCATCGAAGGACGTTTCGGAGGGAATTGTGAAATTGAGGAAAGTATTAGAGGTAGCTAGAAAACATAACTTACGAATTAAGTGGGAGAAGTGTCAATTTTTAATGAATAAGGTTAATTTTCTAGGATATATAGTTGAAAATTCGACGATAAGACCATCAATAGAGAAGACATCAGCAGTTGAAAATTTTCCAGTTCCAAAGGACAAGAAAGCGCTACAACGTTTCTTGGGCCTCACGTCGTATTTTAGAAGATTTATCTGTGGATATGCTACAATTGCTAGACCTTTATCTGACTTACTTAGAAAGAATAATGATTTTGTAATGGGAGAAGCTCAAATGTTAGCATTTAGGCAACTTAAAGAAAGTTTGATGAATGCACCTGTTTTAAAATTGTATAATCCAAATGCAACTACAGAAGTACATACCGATGCAAGTATGTATGGCTACGGAGGTGTTCTACTTCAGAAGAACGCAGATGACCAACAATTTCATCCCGTGGAATACATGAGTCGTAAGACTACTGATGCACAGCAAAAATACCATTCTTACGAACTCGAAGTTTTAGCAATCATCGAAGCATTAAAGAAGTGGAGAGTATATCTAATGGGTCATAAAATGAAAATAGTGACAGATTGTAATGCTTTTGCGATGACTATAAAGAAGAAGGACGTTCCATTAAGAGCGTCTAGATGGGCCATGTTTTTACAGGAGTTTGATTTTATAATAGAACATAGGTCTGGAAGCAAAATGCGACACGTTGATGCCTTAAGTAGGTTTTCTTGTTTGTTGTCAGATGACTCGATAAAGCATCGACTCAAACAAGCACAGATGCAGGACAAGTGGGTTAAAGCTATTAGAAATATTCTTGAAAATAGGCATTATGAGGATTTTTATTTAAAACACGACTTAGTTTACAAGGATCCAGATCGGGAACTTATAGTGATTCCAGAAAGTATGGAGGAGGAAATAATTCAGATTGCTCATAGAAAAGGTCATTTTGGTACTAGGAAGACGCGAGATCTTTTAGAAAGAGAAGTTTATATACCCAACATCGTTTCAAAAGTTGATAAAATAGTTCGTAGTTGCATAGAGTGTATAATAACAGAAGCTAAGGCAGGTAAACAGGAAGGACTTCTTACCACTATCGATAAGTCAGATCGACCGTTAAGAACATATCATATCGATCATGTTGGCCCTATGGAGGAAACAAAGAAACGATATAACCACATTCTGGTGGTAGTTGATGCATTTTCTAAATTTGTTTGGTTATATCCAACCAAAAGCACTGGAGCGGAAGAAGTCATAGATAGACTCCAACGTCAATCGACGATTTTTGGAAATCCAGAGAGAATTATATCAGACAGGGGAACAGCTTTCACATCAAATTTGTTTAATAAATTTTGTACAGAGCGTAATATACAACACCTTCTTATCACAACGGGTGTTCCTAGGGGAAACGGTCAGGTAGAACGTATTAATAAAATAGTAATAAAATTGCTAACGAAACTGTGTGCAGAAGATCCTCAAAATTGGTACAAGCATGTAGATACGGTTCAACAATGTATAAATAATACTCCTCCACGTAGTACAAAGTATTCACCGTTTAGGATTCTTACAGGATATGAAATGAGAACAGACGAAGGAAAGGACATACGAAACATGATTGAGGAATTCACTATAGAAGAGTTAGATGAACAGAGAGATGAAATTCGGAATATAGCCAAGTCGAATATTGCAAAAATTCAGGCAGAAAATAAGAAAACGTCTAATAGGAAGAGAATTCGAGCACCATTGTATAAAGAAAATGAATTAGTGGCTATTAAACGAACTCAATTTGGACCAGGTTTGAAGTTGCGACCGAAGTATTTAGGGCCATATAAGGTGATTCGAATTATGGGACATGATAGGTATGAAATAGAAAAAGTTGGTGAAGGTGAGGGTCCAAAGAGAACCAATACGGTAGCTGAATATATGAAGAAGTGGAACCCGTCATCCGAGTCGAATGACCGTGCAGGATGGCCGAATGTAGGATCAGGGACAAGACGGGCAAGAAGTGGACAACCTTACTAACAGACAGAACATAGTAGACTTAGACAATAATAACGATTAACAATAACTAACAGACAGAACATAGTAGACTTAGACAATAATAACGATTAACAATAACTAACAGACAGAACATAGTAGACTTTGACAATAATAACGATTAATAATAACTAACAAACAGAACCTAGTAGACTTTGACAATAATAACGATTAACAAAATACCAATGACTGACGACTAAACATAGTAGGCTTGGACAATAATAACGAAATAATAAAACTAACGAATAAACATAAAATATATTTTTGTTTGACGAGAGGATTAGTCTTTAAACTGACGTGAAAGAAGAAACAATAATTCTAAATAAAAACATCATTAAATGTAACACTAGTATTAAATATTAATGTTTAAATAATAATAATTTTTAAATATTAATGTAAAATGTTATAAAATAAATAAAATGGTTAACTAAAACCTACATCAATATCTTCTAAAAATATGATTTATGATTTTAATTATATATTATATTGTTACGAAAATGGAAATGGTATAGTTAAAATGATAAGCAAAAGCTCCAAAAACAACACAATGGAGTTGATCACGCATAAAAACAAAAGCTCCAAAAACAAAACAATGCAGTTGTTCACGTGATCAACGAATGAGTAAGCATATAGCAACAAAAACAAAAGGGTTTGTTTACAAAATCGATGAATAAACAAATATAGCAACAACGACTGCGTATAAAAGGAATATAGCAGAAAGACAAAGAAACAAAACAACAACAACTCTGCCTGGACGAAAGTAAATAAGATACACGAACAACAAAAATGGAAAGAAGTTGTTTACATTTTTGGATTGTTCCCGAAGGTCGTCATCATCCTTCAAGGGCATTCATCGCACTGTTGATCGAGTGATATAAAAGGCAAGATGAAGCGAGCAACGATGATTCAGTTAGAATTCAGTCAGTCGTGTATGAAGACACGTTATTCTCGGAGTTCGAGTGAAGTTAGTCGTGTGACGACGTCGCGTTGAATTAAGTGAGAATTCAACCAGTGGTGTGTGAAGTTAAGATCGAGTTATAATCCAGTCAGACTTGTGTGCAGACAAGTTGCGTGAAGAAAACAGTTGTTAGTGTGGTGCTTACAAAAAAGGTTGTAAGCAAAGAAGAATAACTAACAAGTGTTGTTGTTGCATTTAAAAAAGGTTATAAGCAGAGAAATATCGCGAACAAGCACATATTGTGGAAATTATCATTGTATGCGTAGAATAAATTCGAACAGTGGCACGAAAGTTGTGCAGAAAATAAAGAATTGAATTAAAATTAAACACAGATTTATTTTTATTTTATTTGCAATCTACGAGCTCATATTTTTAACGTTTTTAAAAGGTAAAAACGTAACAATTGGTGTCAGAAGTGGGATTGCAAAATTCAAAAATAAAAATAAATCAAGATGAAACTCTCAGAGCTAAGAGTTGAAAGGCTCAAACAAGAATTGGCTAAATTGGCGCTGCCAACAATGGGCACGAAGAATGAGCTCCAAAGGCGGTTAAGGGAAGAGCTTCGGAATCGTGGCATTGATATCGACACTTACGACTTCGAGGACGAAGAGGAACGCGAGTTACTGGCCCCTGTAACCCCCAGTGGTACTGATTTAAGTTCGGTGCTAGCCGCACTAGTGGAAAAAATACAAGTATTAACGGAGGGACAAGAAGAGAACAAAAAGCTATTTGAAAAGCAATTTGCTGATTTTCAAGAAACCTCTAGAGCCGAAAACCAGAAAGCGCAGGAAACTTCCAGAGCAGAAAATCAAAAACTTCTGGATGAGTGGCGAAAGGATAGTGAACAAAAGATGGAAGAGTCTCTGTTAAAAATTGAAGACAAACTAGATGCGTATGATGAGACGCTAGATGAAATAATTGAGTCATTCGGCGGAAGAGTTACAAGTGTCGCCGAAGAGGTGTCAAGTTTAGAAGAGGCTGTTGACACGGAAGTAAGTAACTTGGGGAAGTCCGTGGAGGGTAAACTCGTCAAGATGGAGGAGAAGAGCCAGCGACTGGAAGGAGTACAAGCCGAAGTGGCAGTAGCTGACAGAAATGGATGGGGCAATGAAGAGAAGGCCTTGGAACTTAACTTGGTGTTAAAAGGTGCCGACGCTGAGGCTCTAGAAAATATGCCAGCCAGCTGCAGAAACGACAACAGTGATTTAATGGTAGCGTTACAGCGTGAATTTGGTGACGAGCACGAAAGAGAAGTTTACTCTATGGAGTTGGGGTACCGTGCGCAAAAGTGTGGTGAGTCACTGCAAGCCCTTGTAGTGAAGGACGACAAATTAGTGCAGCCCACATACCAGGAAGGAAACCGTCTACTGGTAGACAATGGTAAGACCGTGGCGTGTGTAAACGGTATACGCGCCGATGATGTCGGATTGGCGGTGTGGACTGCACGAGAGACCATCTTTGAAGAGACCGTGGCCTTCTTATTAGCCCATGAGACCGTTGGCACGATTTCTACAGCACAAGCGAGAAAAGTGCGAGGAGTGGAAATCGCGGAGGAAAAAGGACGCCTTTTGCATAGATTTAAAAAGCTGATAAGGCAAGTTGTGGCAGAAGCCGAACGAAAGGTCGAGCCGAGGCGTCTCAACTGGGAAAAGAGCGGTCACGTTCCGAAGAAACTGGAACGCGCCACGAGGAAGGTCAAGATCCGACTCACCATCAAACGGGCGGGAGACCAGCCATCATCATCATCAGCGGGGTAAGTGCTGGTTTCCGAGAAGCGAGATCCCCACAAGGCCCAGTAAAGCGACGTCGAGGTCAGCTGCACAATATAAGTCGGGCGCACTTTTGGAGCGAATAACTACAGCAGGTCCTTTGTATTGCCAGAAACCGAGATGTTCTCGTCGAGACGGATTACTTCAGCTAATGGCCGGAAGTGTATGCCATACCCAATCAAGAGGCGAACACAGTGGGAAAGGGTTTTTGTGAGCCACCGGGAATGCTGTTACTAGGTGCCCATAGAGCTACACTACGAGGCAGAAGTTCGAGCCAGCCGTATTCAAGGGAATGTGTGAGGTGTATGGAATGGTAGAACAATTTGGTCGAAGCCTGGAGGAATACTCGAGAAAAGTAGTGAGCAAGCAACAAAGAGACTGGGATGAACACATTTCGAGGTATCTACTGGCGTATCCATCTGCGATGCATGATCCCACAGCTAGATCAACCGTCAAGGTTTTTTTACGGGAGAGGAGATAATGAGCCTATTCGGGACGAACAGGCTTAAGTGGGCGGCAGTGTTACGAAAATGGAAATGGTATAGTTAAAATGATAAGCAAAAGCTCCAAAAACAACACAATGGAGTTGATCACGCATAAAAACAAAAGCTCCAAAAACAAAACAATGCAGTTGTTCACGTGATCAACGAATGAGTAAGCATATAGCAACAAAAACAAAAGGGTTTGTTTACAAAATCGATGAATAAACAAATATAGCAACAACGACTGCGTATAAAAGGAATATAGCAGAAAGACAAAGAAACAAAACAACAACAACTCTGCCTGGACGAAAGTAAATAAGATACACGAACAACAAAAATGGAAAGAAGTTGTTTACATTTTTGGATTGTTCCCGAAGGTCGTCATCATCCTTCAAGGGCATTCATCGCACTGTTGATCGAGTGATATAAAAGGCAAGATGAAGCGAGCAACGATGATTCAGTTAGAATTCAGTCAGTCGTGTATGAAGACACGTTATTCTCGGAGTTCGAGTGAAGTTAGTCGTGTGACGACGTCGCGTTGAATTAAGTGAGAATTCAACCAGTGGTGTGTGAAGTTAAGAGATCGAGTTATAATCCAGTCAGACTTGTGTGCAGACAAGTTGCGTGAAGAAAACAGTTGTTAGTGTGGTGCTTACAAAAAAGGTTGTAAGCAAAGAAGAATAACTAACAAGTGTTGTTGTTGCATTTAAAAAAGGTTATAAGCAGAGAAATATCGCGAACAAGCACATATTGTGGAAATTATCATTGTATGCGTAGAATAAATTCGAACAGTGGCACGAAAGTTGTGCAGAAAATAAAGAATTGAATTAAAATTAAACACAGATTTATTTTTATTTTATTTGCAATCTACGAGCTCATATTTTTAACGTTTTTAAAAGGTAAAAACGTAACAATTGGTGTCAGAAGTGGGATTGCAAAATTCAAAAATAAAAATAAATCAAGATGAAACTCTCAGAGCTAAGAGTTGAAAGGCTCAAACAAGAATTGGCTAAATTGGCGCTGCCAACAATGGGCACGAAGAATGAGCTCCAAAGGCGGTTAAGGGAAGAGCTTCGGAATCGTGGCATTGATATCGACACTTACGACTTCGAGGACGAAGAGGAACGCGAGTTACTGGCCCCTGTAACCCCCAGTGGTACTGATTTAAGTTCGGTGCTAGCCGCACTAGTGGAAAAAATACAAGTATTAACGGAGGGACAAGAAGAGAACAAAAAGCTATTTGAAAAGCAATTTGCTGATTTTCAAGAAACCTCTAGAGCCGAAAACCAGAAAGCGCAGGAAACTTCCAGAGCAGAAAATCAAAAACTTCTGGATGAGTGGCGAAAGGATAGTGAACAAAAGATGGAAGAGTCTCTGTTAAAAATTGAAGACAAACTAGATGCGTATGATGAGACGCTAGATGAAATAATTGAGTCATTCGGCGGAAGAGTTACAAGTGTCGCCGAAGAGGTGTCAAGTTTAGAAGAGGCTGTTGACACGGAAGTAAGTAACTTGGGGAAGTCCGTGGAGGGTAAACTCGTCAAGATGGAGGAGAAGAGCCAGCGACTGGAAGGAGTACAAGCCGAAGTGGCAGTAGCTGACAGAAATGGATGGGGCAATGAAGAGAAGGCCTTGGAACTTAACTTGGTGTTAAAAGGTGCCGACGCTGAGGCTCTAGAAAATATGCCAGCCAGCTGCAGAAACGACAACAGTGATTTAATGGTAGCGTTACAGCGTGAATTTGGTGACGAGCACGAAAGAGAAGTTTACTCTATGGAGTTGGGGTACCGTGCGCAAAAGTGTGGTGAGTCACTGCAAGCCCTTGTAGTGAAGGACGACAAATTAGTGCAGCCCACATACCAGGAAGGAAACCGTCTACTGGTAGACAATGGTAAGACCGTGGCGTGTGTAAACGGTATACGCGCCGATGATGTCGGATTGGCGGTGTGGACTGCACGAGAGACCATCTTTGAAGAGACCGTGGCCTTCTTATTAGCCCATGAGACCGTTGGCACGATTTCTACAGCACAAGCGAGAAAAGTGCGAGGAGTGGAAATCGCGGAGGAAAAAGGACGCCTTTTGCATAGATTTAAAAAGCTGATAAGGCAAGTTGTGGCAGAAGCCGAACGAAAGGTCGAGCCGAGGCGTCTCAACTGGGAAAAGAGCGGTCACGTTCCGAAGAAACTGGAACGCGCCACGAGGAAGGTCAAGATCCGACTCACCATCAAACGGGCGGGAGACCAGCCATCATCATCATCAGCGGGGTAAGTGCTGGTTTCCGAGAAGCGAGATCCCCACAAGGCCCAGTAAAGCGACGTCGAGGTCAGCTGCACAATATAAGTCGGGCGCACTTTTGGAGCGAATAACTACAGCAGGTCCTTTGTATTGCCAGAAACCGAGATGTTCTCGTCGAGACGGATTACTTCAGCTAATGGCCGGAAGTGTATGCCATACCCAATCAAGAGGCGAACACAGTGGGAAAGGGTTTTTGTGAGCCACCGGGAATGCTGTTACTAGGTGCCCATAGAGCTACACTACGAGGCAGAAGTTCGAGCCAGCCGTATTCAAGGGAATGTGTGAGGTGTATGGAATGGTAGAACAATTTGGTCGAAGCCTGGAGGAATACTCGAGAAAAGTAGTGAGCAAGCAACAAAGAGACTGGGATGAACACATTTCGAGGTATCTACTGGCGTATCCATCTGCGATGCATGATCCCACAGCTAGATCAACCGTCAAGGTTTTTTTACGGGAGAGGAGATAATGAGCCTATTCGGGACGAACAGGCTTAAGTGGGCGGCAGTGTTACGAAAATGGAAATGGTATAGTTAAAATGATAAGCAAAAGCTCCAAAAACAACACAATGGAGTTGATCACGCATAAAAACAAAAGCTCCAAAAACAAAACAATGCAGTTGTTCACGTGATCAACGAATGAGTAAGCATATAGCAACAAAAACAAAAGGGTTTGTTTACAAAATCGATGAATAAACAAATATAGCAACAACGACTGCGTATAAAAGGAATATAGCAGAAAGACAAAGAAACAAAACAACAACAACTCTGCCTGGACGAAAGTAAATAAGATACACGAACAACAAAAATGGAAAGAAGTTGTTTACATTTTTGGATTGTTCCCGAAGGTCGTCATCATCCTTCAAGGGCATTCATCGCACTGTTGATCGAGTGATATAAAAGGCAAGATGAAGCGAGCAACGATGATTCAGTTAGAATTCAGTCAGTCGTGTATGAAGACACGTTATTCTCGGAGTTCGAGTGAAGTTAGTCGTGTGACGACGTCGCGTTGAATTAAGTGAGAATTCAACCAGTGGTGTGTGAAGTTAAGAGATCGAGTTATAATCCAGTCAGACTTGTGTGCAGACAAGTTGCGTGAAGAAAACAGTTGTTAGTGTGGTGCTTACAAAAAAGGTTGTAAGCAAAGAAGAATAACTAACAAGTGTTGTTGTTGCATTTAAAAAAGGTTATAAGCAGAGAAATATCGCGAACAAGCACATATTGTGGAAATTATCATTGTATGCGTAGAATAAATTCGAACAGTGGCACGAAAGTTGTGCAGAAAATAAAGAATTGAATTAAAATTAAACACAGATTTATTTTTATTTTATTTGCAATCTACGAGCTCATATTTTTAACGTTTTTAAAAGGTAAAAACGTAACAATTGGTGTCAGAAGTGGGATTGCAAAATTCAAAAATAAAAATAAATCAAGATGAAACTCTCAGAGCTAAGAGTTGAAAGGCTCAAACAAGAATTGGCTAAATTGGCGCTGCCAACAATGGGCACGAAGAATGAGCTCCAAAGGCGGTTAAGGGAAGAGCTTCGGAATCGTGGCATTGATATCGACACTTACGACTTCGAGGACGAAGAGGAACGCGAGTTACTGGCCCCTGTAACCCCCAGTGGTACTGATTTAAGTTCGGTGCTAGCCGCACTAGTGGAAAAAATACAAGTATTAACGGAGGGACAAGAAGAGAACAAAAAGCTATTTGAAAAGCAATTTGCTGATTTTCAAGAAACCTCTAGAGCCGAAAACCAGAAAGCGCAGGAAACTTCCAGAGCAGAAAATCAAAAACTTCTGGATGAGTGGCGAAAGGATAGTGAACAAAAGATGGAAGAGTCTCTGTTAAAAATTGAAGACAAACTAGATGCGTATGATGAGACGCTAGATGAAATAATTGAGTCATTCGGCGGAAGAGTTACAAGTGTCGCCGAAGAGGTGTCAAGTTTAGAAGAGGCTGTTGACACGGAAGTAAGTAACTTGGGGAAGTCCGTGGAGGGTAAACTCGTCAAGATGGAGGAGAAGAGCCAGCGACTGGAAGGAGTACAAGCCGAAGTGGCAGTAGCTGACAGAAATGGATGGGGCAATGAAGAGAAGGCCTTGGAACTTAACTTGGTGTTAAAAGGTGCCGACGCTGAGGCTCTAGAAAATATGCCAGCCAGCTGCAGAAACGACAACAGTGATTTAATGGTAGCGTTACAGCGTGAATTTGGTGACGAGCACGAAAGAGAAGTTTACTCTATGGAGTTGGGGTACCGTGCGCAAAAGTGTGGTGAGTCACTGCAAGCCCTTGTAGTGAAGGACGACAAATTAGTGCAGCCCACATACCAGGAAGGAAACCGTCTACTGGTAGACAATGGTAAGACCGTGGCGTGTGTAAACGGTATACGCGCCGATGATGTCGGATTGGCGGTGTGGACTGCACGAGAGACCATCTTTGAAGAGACCGTGGCCTTCTTATTAGCCCATGAGACCGTTGGCACGATTTCTACAGCACAAGCGAGAAAAGTGCGAAGAGTGGAAATCGCGGAGGAAAAAGGACGCCTTTTGCATAGATTTAAAAAGCTGATAAGGCAAGTTGTGGCAGAAGCCGAACGAAAGGTCGAGCCGAGGCGTCTCAACTGGGAAAAGAGCGGTCACGTTCCGAAGAAACTGGAACGCGCCACGAGGAAGGTCAAGATCCGACTCACCATCAAACGGGCGGGAGACCAGCCATCATCATCATCAGCGGGGTAAGTGCTGGTTTCCGAGAAGCGAGATCCCCACAAGGCCCAGTAAAGCGACGTCGAGGTCAGCTGCACAATATAAGTCGGGCGCACTTTTGGAGCGAATAACTACAGCAGGTCCTTTGTATTGCCAGAAACCGAGATGTTCTCGTCGAGACGGATTACTTCAGCTAATGGCCGGAAGTGTATGCCATACCCAATCAAGAGGCGAACACAGTGGGAAAGGGTTTTTGTGAGCCACCGGGAATGCTGTTACTAGGTGCCCATAGAGCTACACTACGAGGCAGAAGTTCGAGCCAGCCGTATTCAAGGGAATGTATGAGGTGTATGGAATGGTAGAACAATTTGGTCGAAGCCTGGAGGAATACTCGAGAAAAGTAGTGAGCAAGCAACAAAGAGACTGGGATGAACACATTTCGAGGTATCTACTGGCGTATCCATCTGCGATGCATGATCCCACAGCTAGATCAACCGTCAAGGTTTTTTTACGGGAGAGGAGATAATGAGCCTATTCGGGACGAACAGGCTTAAGTGGGCGGCAGTGTTACGAAAATGGAAATGGTATAGTTAAAATGATAAGCAAAAGCTCCAAAAACAACACAATGGAGTTGATCACGCATAAAAACAAAAGCTCCAAAAACAAAACAATGCAGTTGTTCACGTGATCAACGAATGAGTAAGCATATAGCAACAAAAACAAAAGGGTTTGTTTACAAAATCGATGAATAAACAAATATAGCAACAACGACTGCGTATAAAAGGAATATAGCAGAAAGACAAAGAAACAAAACAACAACAACTCTGCCTGGACGAAAGTAAATAAGATACACGAACAACAAAAATGGAAAGAAGTTGTTTACATTTTTGGATTGTTCCCGAAGGTCGTCATCATCCTTCAAGGGCATTCATCGCACTGTTGATCGAGTGATATAAAAGGCAAGATGAAGCGAGCAACGATGATTCAGTTAGAATTCAGTCAGTCGTGTATGAAGACACGTTATTCTCGGAGTTCGAGTGAAGTTAGTCGTGTGACGACGTCGCGTTGAATTAAGTGAGAATTCAACCAGTGGTGTGTGAAGTTAAGAGATCGAGTTATAATCCAGTCAGACTTGTGTGCAGACAAGTTGCGTGAAGAAAACAGTTGTTAGTGTGGTGCTTACAAAAAAGGTTGTAAGCAAAGAAGAATAACTAACAAGTGTTGTTGTTGCATTTAAAAAAGGTTATAAGCAGAGAAATATCGCGAACAAGCACATATTGTGGAAATTATCATTGTATGCGTAGAATAAATTCGAACAGTGGCACGAAAGTTGTGCAGAAAATAAAGAATTGAATTAAAATTAAACACAGATTTATTTTTATTTTATTTGCAATCTACGAGCTCATATTTTTAACGTTTTTAAAAGGTAAAAACGTAACAATATTTATTAAACGTTTTGTTTGAGCATGCACTACAATTTTTAAATTCACACTTTTTATAAAACAATTTTTCAGTTTTTCAGTTTCAAATGTCCACACAAAATGTGGATTTTTTATTTCGGTGCGAATCGATATAGTTTCATTTCTACAACAATAAAATACATATTCTTACCCTACAATAAAACAAACGGTAATATTTTTTTCCACAGGCTATTTGCACATACATTTTGTGAAAACAAGACATCTTTCAGTTTGTTTATTATTTTATTTGGCAATGTACAAGCACACACGTATACACGCATATGAGAATAAATTAGAGAAGAGAACAATACGTTCTCTGAGTATAATAAATTCTCTGAGTACAATAAGTGGCAGTAGCCGTACTGCCATCGACAAATTTGGCACTGGCAGTGCAACATCTTCATATATTTATAGTCTTTGACAGTGTTGAAAGATTCAGTACTTTGGTACTTTTTTCAGTACTTTTTCATTTCAAAAATAACGCAGTACGCCAGCGACGCTTTTAGTACTTTTTTATTATTACATATTTTATGTCTTGCGCTTTTCAACTATTAATGCAACATGTTCAACGCAATACTTAATGTGGAATTACGCTTTAGCCCCGGTTAGCCAAACGTACACGGAACGTACGTTCGTCTTTAGAATACGAAAAGCAATGAAAACGCTTGCCGAACCGCAATGTAAATTCGGTAAGCATTTGTTTTGCTAAAAACGAACGTATGTTACATTACGTTCCATCGACGTTTGACTAAAAGGGGCTTTCATGTTTTTACGTTGCAAATCAGCTGTTTTTGTCCTGTATGTGTATTAAATTTAAATAAATAAATAGTCTAGTAGGTAGTGAGCCCACGATTCAAACCCTATGGCAGACATTTACATCAAAACGAAATATGAAAAAATATTTCTATGGCGACTTCCTCTTCTGGAAAAAACTCGGAGTAAATAAAATTGCCACGATAAAGTTTCTCAAAAATCTGTCTTTCGGAGTCGACTTTAAACAGTGGGTCCCGCCACTCATGTAAAAAAATTAACACACACGTCATAAGTGGTGTGAGAAGCTAGGTCGTAATCCTGTCTAAAGGGTTGTAATGACCAATTATGTATGTATGTATGTATGTATCTTTTGCTAAAGTACCATTTGATACAAAAAAGTACTTTTTCAGTTATAGTTCAGTACCATTTCAAAATTTCAGTTTTGCAACACTGGTCTTTGATCTCATCGCGATGAGAGCAAAGAATGAGAGCAACGCATTGTTACGCTCTTCGTTTCTGTTTACTTCCCTCCTATCTTTCCCCCCGCGTCATGAAATATTTTTGAAAAATATTCCAAAATATGTTAAGATGCACATTCTTTATACTTTATTTTCTTTGGTATGGCTCAAACTTCTCAGCGGAGATTAGTGCAATCAGCGTTGTCAACTATAAATTTTCAAAAAGCACCAAACTCGTTAAAAAAACGCGTAATTTTCACAAAAACATTATAATATTTATTTTAATTTTATCACCATTTTATATAATCAGTAAAAAAATTTACAAGCCAAAATTAATATTATTTTTTTAACACCAACAATAATAAGGAAAAGAGTTTTTGTTTCATTTATTTGTTTATTTATTATATGATTTTTTAAAAAGTATATAATATTATTTGAGTTAATACTTTGTATTAATTTATTTTTCAAAACAAACAATTTTTTATTTCTTTTATTAGTTTTAAAAACTTTTTTTAGTTTTAACAAGTTTTTTATTTGGTTGCAAATATAATGTATTTCAAACAAAACAATGAGATCAAACTCTAATAAAACAAGTAACAAAAATTAAAATAAAAATTAAGTAAAACAAAATGAAACAAAAATAAAAAACAAATTAAAAAAATAATATAACAAATATATAATGTATTTGAAACAAAACATTGAGGTACAATATGTAACTTATAAAGAGTTGCATTTCAAAGTAATACCTTTTTGAAACGTTAAATAATCTACACTTGACAAATTATTTTTTTTATTTTCTTTTTTTTTAATTTTTGATTTGGTGTCACTGACATGAAAAGAAAAGCACTAAAAAAAGCACTAGGCACTAACTCGAAAATTTTCCGCGTCGAAAGTTTTAAAAAGCACTAAAAACAGTGCTAAAAGCACTGAGTTGACAACGCTGATTGCAATATATGAGGCATGTATGTTGGTGAGAGGGCTAAGTAGTAGATTTGCTATTTGCACTGACTCTCTTTCGACATTAAGGTCGTCTCTTAATGTATCTAATACTGGGTTTTATCAAAGAATATGGATATAAAGAATGCGCATCATCAGCGTTGTCAACTTGGCGCGTTTCGCGACATTTTGGGTGCTTTTTTAAATTTTTGGTGCGAAAAATTCCTTAGTTGCCGCGTGGTGCGTTTTTTCTTTAAATTTTGGTGCGTTTTTTAATTTTTTGTGGCACCAAAGTAAATTCGACACAACTTTTTGTTTCAGTGTGGCAAAAAACATTTGTACAAAAAAATACAACGCTTTCAGTACCATTTCATTCAACTATTCAACTAAATTTATAAAATTCATTTTATTTTTGTTAAGTTTTATTATTATTTTTTTAAACCTTGAGCTGTGAGTGTCTTATTGTTATATTTTTAATTTTAAATTGATTCAATAAATATTTAAAAAAAACTTCTAAATTTGGTGCTTTTTTCTTTAAATGTCGCGTTTTTTTCTACATTTTGGTGCGTTTTTAAATTTTAAAGTTGACAACGCTGCGCATCAGAGAACTGCAAAAATCACATTTTTGTTGATTTATTCACGCACACAAATTTTTATGCACGATCGATCAGAACACTCGGACGACTACTGCTAATGATCGCACATACCGCATTCAAACCAATCATTTCGGGTGTTATGCAAATGTTCGATTGACACTCGTTCGACATTCGTTTAAAACAAACATTATTTTTGCGGTGTCTGCATTGATCGAAACCAAAATGCATTAATGCAAAATCTCATGTTCGATTGATACTCGTTCAGCACTCGTTTGAAACAGACATTATTTTTGCGGTGTCTGGATTGATCGAAACCAAAAACCAAAATGCATTAATGCAAAATATCATTTTCGATTGATACTCGTTCAGCACTTGTTTGAAACAGACATTATTTTTGCGGTGTCTGGATTGATCGAAACCAAAAAGCAATGATCATAAAAATCATAGTACAGTTTTGCAAAAAGGCATTAAATCAACGAGTGTGCATATTTGCATTTATGGATATTTAAAGGAAAAACGAACTTGTAGTCTTTTTCGTTCAAGAATGTAAAACCAATCATACACACATTTTACAACAACAAAAATAAATGTGTTCTAAAATAATGAGAAAAATTAAGTGTTTTAATTAGGTTAATTCTCATTCTAAAATAATGAGAAAAATTAAGTGTTTTAATTAGGTTAGAGGACGTGTACTTGTCAGTTAAGACAAGTACAGTACCCGGAGGTCGAATTGACCCATTGTAGTTAGAATTTTTTTTTGTTATGTTGTTATGTAATATTTTATATTTTTTTTGTTATGTAATATTTCATTAAAAAGATGTGTTTTATTTATATTTTAAATTTTTACTCTAATGCTGTAAGTCGAATGTTTTTCTCCAGAAAAAAACATGAATAGAGCTATTGACCAATTTTTCATAATGAGTGAATCATGCTACAGAAAACTCTCAGTAAGAATAACAATTGTTTTGTGTGACGTCATACTTGTACGGTAGGTAGCATAACCACAATCAACACATTTTTCCATTGCGACCCTTTTAGCACTCTTTTGGCATTATTGCTATGACGGAAATTTTCTACAATTTATTTCTTTGCCAATTTGCCTACCTGCTCTGAAAAATTTGAATACCCGCTAATAAATGAATGAAATCAAGCGAGAATTTTGGAAATCTAGATATTAAATGACACACAAATCTGTAGTAATTTTTGAAATTGAGCCCTTTTAAGATTATTGGCAAGACGAGAATTGCCAACAATTCTTTTTTTAACCTACCTGTATCGAAAAATTTGAATTTCTGTCAAAAACTTACGTCAATGGATGATCGGAAATTTTGATAATTGAAACGTTAAAAACTAATATATAAATATAAAAAAACATAAAAATATAAAATTAAATTATAATTATATACATTTACAATCACGTTTGTCTTATTTAAATTTTTTAGAATAGTAAAATTGAAAATTCTTAAAGCCATCCCTGACTGGTGCAGCTACATGATTACAATCATACTCGTTTGCAATAATGCAAAACAATCCTTAATCTTTGCATAGAAAATATATTTTGCATTAATGCCTTTTGGTTTCTGGTTTCGATCAATGCAGACACCGCAAAAATAATGTCTGTTTCAAACGAGTGCTGAACGAGTATCAATCGAACATGATATTTTGCATTAATGCATTTTGGTTTTTGGTTTCGATCAATCCAGACACCGCAAAAATAATGTCTGTTTCAAACGAGTGCTGAACGAGTATCAATCGAACATTTGCATAACACTCGAAATGATCGGTTTGAATGCGGTGTATGATTTGATCAACAAAGTTTTCATACGATCATTGTTTCGATTGATTTGAAAATGAACGATCACAACGAGTATTAATGCATATTTGCTTCGTTGAGTGAAAGTATCATGTTTTTCGAGTACTGATTAAAGCATGATTGTTTTTCAATCACCGGTTGCAGTTCTCTGCTGCGCATCATGTAGAAGTAAAATTTCACCAAAATCTCTTTTAAAAATCATTTCTTGATGAGGGAGGGAAGGCAGGAGAAAAATAAACACAAACAAAGAGCGTAACAATGTGTTGCTCTCATCGTACGTATGTATATGCGTATGTACGATTATGTATGTATGATCGTTTTTATTGTTTGACCAAAGACTATAAATATGTAAAGATGTTGCACACAGTGTATTTAAAATTGACAAAATTTTGTGTTTCTTTCCTATGAGGGGGGTAGGTAACAGGGAAAGCTGAATCGTCGTTCTCACTCTCATGTTAACTGAGAGAAAGAAAACAAAAAAGACTCAGTACACTTATTGTACTCAGAGAACTTATTATACTTAGAGAACGTATTGTTCTTTTCTCTAAGCAATTTATTCTCATATGCGTGTATACGTGTGTGCATGTATGTATACATACATTGCCAAATAAAATAATAAACAAACTGAAAGATTTTTTGTTTTCACAAAATGTATGTGCAAATAGCCTGTGGAAAACAAATATTACCGTTTGTTTTATTGTAGGGTAAGAATATGTGTTTTATTGTTGTAGAAATGAAATTATATCGATTCGCACCGAATTATATATTACTATTCAATTATGTATGTATGTATTTACCATATGTGTCTATTTTTATATAGAATGAAGTTGTAATAAAACGAGTGCTTTTTTTGTTTAGTATTTATTAAATTTATTTATCATTTTAATGGTTCAAAATTTTAACTTTTTCCATACTGGATAATTTGAATTTGTATGTTTCCCATGTGGAATGCTTCCGTAGTAAAACAACAATTAGTAAATTAAGCATCTCCATTCTGTGTTTATAACATTCGTTATTTTCATCAAACCAAGGAATAAATTGTATTTTTTGTGCATTTTTTGTATTTTTTGGCCAACTACAAATGTTTTTTTTGTTTTTTATAGATTTATTTTCTAAAAAAATTTTTTCGAAGACTTATATGAATTTTGCAAACTTCAAAAAATAAATCAGATGGAGCGCACAAACTTCCAAAGTCGGAATCTTTTATATAATTTTTTGCATGAACGAACATTTCTGAAGGATATGACAAAATTTGCGCTGGTTTGATTATATCCACACGACATTTAACGCAAGATATTCGTTGAGCTATGTAACCAACAAAATATCGACTTGATGTTAATTCAATTGGCACATTGTTGGACGTAAAACAATCGGTGCCTTCATTAAAATATTCTTTATTTTCATCGTATATATCTGCGACATCTATATCAGGGGTATGTGTACTTTCTGATATATTTCCAGTCCTATCAATATCTTCTAAAAATATGATTTATGATTTTAATTATATATTATATTTATTAAACGTTTTGTTTGAGCATGCACTACAATTTTTAAATTCACACTTTTTATAAAACAATTTTTCAGTTTTTCAGTTTCAAATGTCCACACAAAATGTGGATTTTTTTATTTCGGTGCGAATCGATATAGTTTCATTTCTACAACAATAAAATACATATTCTTACCCTACAATAAAACAAACGGTAATATTTCTTTTCCACAGGCTATTTGCACATACATTTTGTGAAAACAAGACATCTTTCAGTTTGTTTATTATTTTATTTGGCAATGTACAAGCACACACGTATACACGCATATGAGAATAAATTAGAGAAGAGAACAATACGTTCTCTGAGTATAATAAGTTCTCTGAGTACAATAAGTGGCAGTAGCCGTACTGCCATCGACAAATTTGGCACTGGCAGTGCAACATCTTCATATATTTATAGTCTTTGATCTCATCGCGATGAGAGCAACGCATTGTTACGCTCTTCGTTTCTGTTTACTTCCCTCCTATCTTTCCCCCCGCGTCATGAAATATTTTTGAAAAATATTCCAAAATATGTTAAGATGCACATTCTTTATACTTTATTTTCTTTGGTTTTACCCATCTTCAATCAGAACGATCTTGATTGAGAAATATCCTAATCTTAAACTAATTTGGGTTCCTAGTCATTGTGGGATTACAGGAAATGAATTTGCAGATCATTCGGCAAGGAGTGCAATAAGACAGGTTTTATTTTATACCGATAATTTGAACTGGATAGACTTGGCAAGGCAAATTGATGGGCACTACATGAGAATTGATAGGGATGAAACGTTCAATTCTACTTCCTTTTGGTATAAAGCGGTGAACACTGAGAGGATTTCTATTTACGACTATTTGGATGAATATTCTAGTAAATTTTACAGGCTTGAGAGCATTAAACTGCTACGGCTCAGAGTGGGTCATACTAAGATTTCTCATGGATTTCTGTTCAATGCTAATTTTACCCCTTTCTGCGATTGTTCTACAACGACTCCACCGACACTTAATCATATTTTATGTGATTGCCCTCTACTGACGAACATAAGACTTTGCATCTATCATAATACTAATCCCCTGACCTCCCTATCTAATCCTACAACAGAAAACACAGCTAAATTAATAAAATTCCTCAAAGTTACTAAATTGTTTTACGATATATTATATTAATTACATTACTAAATTTACACTTGCTACTTAATTATATATCTTAATTGTATCTTAATTGTAGCTATAAGGTATAGCTAACTTTGTAGAGCTGAAGGCTTCAGATGCTATTGCTCTTTAATATTCTTTATCTTATAAATTTAATTATAAGCTAAATAAATAAATAAAAATAAAATAAATTATAACTTTCAGGTAGTTTTGTATTTTTCTTTTATTAAAACAATTAACTGTACTGTAAATTATAAGGCGTAATCTTGATGGGCAGTTTGAATATAAAAAAAGAAAAGATCGTCTATAAATTTATAAAGCAATGAAATCAGCACCCTGTATATATTTGTTCTTCTTCTTTCCTTTTTTCGATGTTCTATTCCGTCGGTTTTTTTTATTAAATTTGAGCTGATACTTAAGTTAGTAGGTAGTGTGTTGGCTTATTGGACGTGAGACGACGGTTTAAACGTCAGGTCAGAGACATCCAACGAAACGAAATAATAAATATTATAAAATATTTCTTCGGCGACTGCCTCTCAGCAAATTCCTGGCAAACACTGTGTGAGTAAATAAAATTTCACAAGAATCTGTTGTTCGGAGCCGACTTTAAACCGTAGATGCCGCTACGAATGTATAAAATATACTATATAAGTGGTGTGAGAAGCTAGGTTGTAATCCTAACTGAATGATTGTTATGACCAATTATGTACGCATTTATGTTGAGCCGATACACAATCAACTTCTATATTGGGATGAAGTTATGATCAGCATCTAATCAAAATAACATTCTTTGACCGTTAAATTAATATAAAGCAGAGTATGTAGACTATAGACCTTTAAACTATTTTGATATAAATTGTGTGACATTTGTAATGACATGAAAACCCTCTTCCACCAACCTATTCACTTAAATTTCATTGAATGTATACAAACCCACATGTATACATAAAACAACATTTAACATAAATAACACGGTGCGACAGTCAAAATACACCCAGCTAACGACATAGTGTAGGTTGTGAGTTTTGTTGCGTAGAACTCAAAAATATTTTTTTTATATTCTTCGAACCCTCCAAACTTGTTTCATTTGACAAAAACTTTATTTGGATCTTTTCACACAACATTATATAACTCCACTGTTCATAAATACATAATTGGTCATTACAACCCTTCAGTTAGGATTACGACCTAGCTTCTGACTCCACTCCACTGTTAGACTCTTTAAATAATAACTACGGTAATTTTTTTCCGATTTGATCAAACAAAGTGTCAATCTCCTCACAAGATAATGCACTTTCAGAATGTCATCACTTGCAGTGGATCCCAGATTATTTCAACCAGCACCTTTAAAAAAAATTAAGCTCGTATAATTTCGAAACTAAACAAGATATTAAAAAAATTTGAATAAGAGTTTATAGAATATGTTTAAAAATTAAGAAAACAAGTTTTATTCAGTCTCAAATGTAAACTTACAAACTAAAAACCAAAAATATAGGAACCCAATTCGTCACAGCTTATTTGAACCACTTACTATAAACAAACAATTAAATGATTAATTAACTAATAGTTTTAATTTTAAAATTTAGTATGACCTCCTATTTGCTTAATTACAGCTTTCAGCCTTTTTGGCATTGATTCCACTTTCTAGTGGCTTGGGGAGTTATTTTTGCCCATTCCTTTTTCAGAGCTGCTATAACGTCATTTTTGTTCGAAATCTGGTGTTGGCGGACGTTTTGATCACAAATTGCCCATAAATTTGAGACTGAATAAAACTTTTTTGTTTAATTTTTAAACATATTCTATAAACTCTTATTAAACTTTTTTTAAAGGTGCTGGTTGCAATAAACTGGGAGCCACTGTATTTCACATTTTTTAATTAAAGTTTGCCACTATGAATGGAGAAGCTTGAAAAATATGAAGAAAATTCGCACTTGTCAAGTTTACCTCATGAAACCCCATAGCATATTAAGCCAAATAATATATATATATATATATGTGTGTATCGTTTTAAATGCCCAACCCTCTCCTTTCTAATAAGGTTTGAAATTTGGACATCGGTTCAGAAATGTTTGTGTAATGCATAAATTTGTGCGTAAAGTCCAGAAAAACAGTTTTTGTCAAATAAAGCAACTTTGGAGGGTTCAAGAAATATAAAAAAAATATTTTTGAGTTTTACTCAACAAAACTCACAACTCACACTAGCCCAATTCACAATCTCGTGTATTTTTGCAATTGTATTTATGCAATTGTAAATATTTCCTATTAATTGTGAACAAATTTTACTGGTTGGATTTGCAACACTAATTGTAAAACACAAATACACAGCTGATTGTCAAAAAAAAAAATTAATATATGATTTTAATTTTATGATATTTGTTAACAATTTATAAAAATCTCTAATGGAAGTTTGAAGGAACAAATATTGGGCTCTTTAATAGACGAGGCTGCCAAAGAGATTATGTTCATCGAGGGTATGAACAATTCTATTTAAAATTTCATTCATTTTTATTCTATTTTTTATATTTTGGGTCTCCATTTGCCAACGAAATAAATAAATTTTCAGCTGTCAGTTTGCTTAAGTGTTGCAAAATGTTGAGTAAATATAAACTATGGCTCTGAGTATTGTTTATTTTATAAACTGTAGCAAGAGTATTTCTGTATATTTTGTTATTGTAGTGTAAAAATATACTATACCATTTTGCAAATGCAATGATGCAAGACCATTTACACTAGATCGTGAATTGGGCTACTATGTCATTAGCCGAGTGTATTTCATTTTTTTTCTATTTTGTCGCATAGTGTAATTAGCACAGAATTTGAGTTGTAAATACTACTGTGCACCAAATATTTTAATGTGATGTTTTTGTAACACAGGCTATTCACTTGCTTGCCTCTTTATATATACAAACAAAATTGAGTGTTTTTGTTTCTGTTTTCCATGCAAACAGGCAAGCAAGTGAAATAGCATGTGTTACAAAAACGTCACATAAATCATTAAACAAAATTAAACTCATGAAAACTTATCATGTTCTTGCAACGAATATACGAGTAAACTTGTAATACATAAAACCGTTTATAAAATGTAGTGCAATTTTTGTGGTCCCATAATTTGTGGAGCAGAAATACTTATGAATTTACGCAATTGAAAGTTGTTACATGCGGTAATTTTATTTTTAATTTATTTAATATTAAATATATTCGTTGTTGTTGGTTGGTTTTTTCTCTGCTGTCAAATAAACACAAAATTAAAATAAGAACGAGCTAACAAACTTCACATTATGAAGAGGAAATACTTTTAAAGGAAGAAAAATTGTGCAATGGCTGTCACTCGTTGAAACTGTAATTGTGGATAATTAAAGTATAAAGTATTTAAGTGGTTAATTTCATGCATTTCGTCACAAAAAAAAATAATAATAATAAACACAAGTTTAAAATAGTTACGTTTATAATACTGGACCATATTGTTCTAGTAAAATAACATTAATAGGAATTAAATGCAACTCCATAAGACGTCTTATTAAAATTGTGTCGCAAAACTATTGTTAAAATCAATAAATGGCGGCTGATTTAAATGAAAACAAAAACATACATACATACATATCGCATACCCAGTACAAAAGTGACTCAATTCAAAATTTTCATTTTTCGAGTTTATATGCTTAAACTATTAAGAATACACTTGTTTATTTATAAAACAAATATCAATGTATTTTGTTGTTGTTAACTGATACTAAAAATGGTCCAAAGATTTTGTTTTTAACTATTTTTAATTAAGTCAAAAATAGTTTTTAATCGATTTCTGAAAAATGAAAATTTTGAGTTGAGTCACTTTTGTACTGGGTGTGCGATGAACGCGAATTCCGTTCGTAGTTCGCCTAACATATGAGATCTTTTGTGTTTATATTTTATCGTTTACATTGAAGAAGGAAAATAAACTAAAGAGAAATTAATCGTTTTTTATGTGATAAATTTGGTGCCATTCAAGTTGTATTGATTTGAGCCAATCGTTAAGATAGCCAATGAAATTATGAAAAAATATTGACAAATCTGTCCCCTATACAGCACCAGTAATCCTATGACTTGGAGAAATGCTTCGCAACGAGAATAAGTTTCTGTACGCTCTTTTAAGAGAGTGGACATTCTACGATGTACAGACGGGTTAAGGACATATAGGAGGATAGAAGCTAAGATATTCTGCCTTGAATGAAATATTTGGAGCCCATGGAGAAAGTCCAAATTGCTTCCAAGCTCAATAAACTAGCTCAAAAAGTACAAAACAGGGAGAATACCAATACTGTGTGACAATAAGCCCGCCAACAAAGCATCCAGGTCCTATAAAATTTAACCAATATTAGAATAGAACGCCAAATAACCAGGGCAAGACTAGATCTCAGGTCTTGTCGGAATTCGCGGCAATGAGTACGTAAATAAAATCAGAACCTCTCTACGGAGTGGTAAGAAGTGTATATTCGGAGAAAGGAAAGATAATGAAAGGCGGTAACTCTTGTCAATTCGAACAGCTTTAAGACAATCTTTATTTTTACTATGTTATGCATCAGGCTATCGAGAATAGTAACAAGCATTTTACTCGCCGTCGCAGACTCAAAAAACAAAGAAGAAAGCACCATCAAGTAATCAACAATGCGTTATCTGAACATTGTCTTGCAATTTGCCAGGTAACAGGAGATACGCGATTTATATTGTCTTATTACGTATTACTCTTTTACTTCTATTTTGTTACAAAAGTAAACCGATACTCAGAAAAACTTCGATTAATTTTCTGATAAATCGATATGATATCGGTGCTTAATTGCAATGCATAACATTGATATTTCTAACGTGCATTCCTAATTCAAACTCCAACTCAAAACTCCAACAAAACCAAATATAAAAAAAGATATTTTTTTCGGCTTCTTCTTCTCAGCAGTGTGTTAATTTTTGTAGGGATACGTAAAGCTTCTGTTCACGTTCAGGAACTAGCCAAGCACATTCCAGTACTGGAAGACAATTTTAATGCTGCCATTGATGAGAAGTCGGCCGAAATCGGGAAAAATTATGTCGATATTGGAGTATTTTACATGACATATTCTTCAAGAAATAAATAGAAGAAATAATGGAAATAAATTATTGCACTTAGGGTCATTATTACAACTTGCCGTTAAACTTGGGTTTAGTTAAAGGTACCTTTAACTAAAGGGAACTGTAAAGTTACCTTTAACTGATTTTCGTTATTACAACTTACAGATAAAATAAAATTAAAATATGGCAGTGCCGGAGCAAGGTCGATAATTAAACAAGTTTTTTTTCAACGCAGTGGCAACAGCGGACTTCGTTTTTTTGTTGTATATGCTCATTTTGTTTCAATTTGAAGTTGCCATATCGAAAATAGTATATGATATGGCAAGTTCAAACATAAAGTGACCTTTAAATGTTAAGGGTAGGGTGATCTTCCCTTTAGCTTAACGATCACTTCTATCTTATTGGGTACTCATAATAATGAAAATCAATTTATCTGCCCATTAAAATCCTCCCTTTAGTTAACGGCAAGTTGTAAAAATGGCCTTTAGTTTATTAAATTTTTATGTTTTCTTTTTAAATCCCCAACGGTTCCCACTTTCTTAGGCGATTATGTTAAGATTATTCGTGCTGTAGGGTATAAAAATGAAATTTAGAATTTCCCAAAAAAGTCTTAGTGAAGCATTTTCAAGATTTTTATGGCTCTTTAATATCCTGCATGTAAGTATAGCCACATACTATTCAATACAATATCCGTACCATATCATGTATTACAATAGATCTCTTTGATAAAATTTTCAATCAGTTTGTATTTTGTATTGAATTATTTCCTACAATTCTTTAGAAATAATAACACGGTGCGACAGTGAAAAAACACCCGGCTAATAACATAGTCTATGTTGTTCAGTTAGTTGAGTAGAACTCAAAAATGCCTTTTTTATATTTCTCGAACCCTCCAAACTTTTTTTATTTGACAAAAACTTTTTTTTACTTTTCGCACAAATTTATGGATTGCTCAAACATTTCTGGCCCGATTTCCATAATTTAAATCTTGTTAGAAAGGGGAGAGATGGACCTTTAAAACGGTATACATATATCTATTATTCGACTTAATATGCTATGAGATTTGATGAGGTAAACTTGGAAAATGCAAATTTTTTTCACATTTTTCCAAGTTTGTCCATTCATAGTAGCGAACTTTAGTAAAAAAGTATAAGATAAGTGATAATATTCTTAAAGTATGTTCTCTTGTGAAGAGATTGAGCCATCATTTGATAAAATTGGATAAAAATTACCGTAGTTATGGCTTGTAGGAACTTTACAGACGTGCCATATTTTTCTATGTGTTTATTTATTAAATGATATATTATTTTTAAAGTATTAGAAATGTTTGCTAGATCGTCGTCGTTTAAGGTAATAATCGTCAGTTTCGCGTTTAAGTGACCAGCAGTAATCGGCTAACATTTGTGTTTTCTTTTTCCCTTGAAAACGTTTTTCAATTGAAGCCATCTCCTGATGGAATCTTTCACCCTGTTCATCACTTAATTTACCCATGTTTTGTGGAAAAAAGTCCAACGTAGTTCTCACTTCTATTGTTACCTAAAAAGTTATCGCACAGAGAAATGAAGCTTAACCATGCCGTTGCTTCCACTTTATTTAATTTATCAGTGAATTTTTTATCACGCATGATTTTTTTAATTTGTGGTCCAACAAATATCCCTGCAAATCAACGAAACACATTAATACTTAACCAAACTTCTTTGATCTTTGAGGTGGATACCTTCTTTGATTTTGGCTTCACTCAGTTTGGGGAAAGTCATTTGTAAATGTGCGAAAGCTTCGCCGTCTTTGTCCAGTCTTTTCACAAATTGCTTCATATAACCTAATTTTAGGTGCAGTGGGGGTAAGATGATTTTTTTAGCATTAACTAGTGGAGTATTTATTACGTTGCATTTCCCCATTTGCAATGATTTCCGTGACGGCCACTCACTTCGATCGTAACTGTTACTGCTACGACTGTCCCATTCACACAGATAACAAGGATATTTGGTGTAACCTCCTTGCATCCCAAAAAGAATAGTTAGGACTTTTAGATCTGCTACAATTTGCCATTGATGTTTTGCATAATGAATTATTTTGAGAATCTTCGCCAAAGTTTCATACGTCTCTTTCATGTCTGTAGCGTATGCTAAAGGCACTGATGGCAACTGATTCTCGTTCTGCAATAAGACACATTTCAAGCCTAACAAACCCAAACATCAAATAAAGTGTGTCTTATGCCAGAATTGCAATTAATAAAATACTTACTTTTGCTTGATCCATCGATGAATAACCGCCAATCTTTCGGGTGATGTTCGTAATGAAAGCAATGAAACAATTCGTTTACATCAGTGCAATAGGTCAGGTTTTCGTTATCGGTATCAACTTTAAAATTTTGTTCAAAAATAATTCTTTCTTCATTTTTTCTTAACGATGTTATTTTGAAATCACTCTCCACAAGATTCCATTGTTTTAAACGCGATGCTAAAATTTCTGCTTGCCTCAACGATAGCCCCAGATCGCGCACAAGGTCACGGAAATCTAAATTCGATACAAAATGCTGATCTTCCGAGGTCAACCCAAATGGAATAAAAGATTCATCATTAAAAGGCTAACAATCATCTCCTTCTTTGACGTCAGCTTCATCGTTGACCTCAGCTTCATCGTCCTTCATAGATGGTTTAGTAACGGTCAGAACATTCGGATACTGTATACTGCCGCGGCTTTTGTATCGATGACCTGTGACGATGGTTTGACAGAAGTAGCAATCATCCGGTTTGTGAACTTGATGGTTATGCTAAATCATTGGGGTCCCAAAAGGTAAACAGTTTTGACTACAGGGATTCAATTTCCACTTTTTGAGTGATATCGCGCACGTCGAACAAATATATTCCGGTTCATACCAACTACTTCCGTTATAAACGCGTTCAAAATAATGGTTATACGCTTCAATTACTGTATTATTTGTTTTTAATTCGCGACGATGTTTCTTATCCACAAAAAAGCCACAAACATAACAGAAATTATTGCGTTTGTCACACATTTTTAAAAAACTTGTTTAAATCAAATACAAACTACAATCCGACTAATTGATTTTTGCTATTACTTCAATGACTTCTAACCGAAACATTTGGGAATGTCAGAATTACCTACTACGACGACATCATTAATGAATTTTGGCAAGTTTACGGAGACTTAGGATACAGGACATCAATCATAATTCACTAAAGACTCTGGCCCGTTTTCCATAAAACATGGGTAAATTAAGTGATGAACAGGGTGAAAGATTCCATCAGGAGATGGCTTCAATTGAAAAACGTTTTCAAGGGAAAAAGAAAACACAAATGTTAGCCGATTACTGCTGGTCACTTAAAAGTGAAACTGACGATTATTACCTTAAACGACGACGATCTAGCAAACATTTCTAATACTTTAAAAATAATATATCATTTAATAAATAAACACATAGAAAAATATGGCACGTCTGTAAAGTTCCTACAAGCCATAACTACGGTAATTTTTATCCAATTTTATCAAATGATGGCTCAATCTCTTCACAAGAGAACATACTTTAAGAATATTATCACTTATCTTATACTTTTTTACTAAAGTTCGCTACTATGAATGGACAAACTTGGAAAAATGTGAAAAAAATTCGCATTTTCCAAGTTTACCTCATCAAATCTCATAGCATATTAAGTCGAATAATAGATATATGTATACCGTTTTAAAGGTCCATCTCTCCCCTTTCTAACAAGATTTAAATTATGGAAATCGGGCCAGAAATGTTTGAGCAATCCATAAATTTGTGCGAAAAGTAAAAAAAAAAACGTTTTTGTCAAATAAAAAAAGTTTGGAGGGTTCGAGAAATATAAAAAAGGCATTTTTGAGTTCTACTCAACTAACTGAACAACATAGACTATGTTATTAGCCGGGTGTATAAAATTTTTTCTATTTTGTCGCATAGTGTATTTATTGTTGATTTATCCTACTCAATTATGTAAAATTTTCCAAAAAATATGCAAATATTTAAGAAAAACTACTTTTTTAACTTTCGTATCTTTTTCAACAGGAGGAAGTAAAGAAATATTAAGAAGTAAATGCATGAACAAAGTGTCCATTTTCAGACAGTCAACAAGATAAGAAGCAAAAGGATCTGTATAAAATTACTCTTGCAAAATATTTTCAGAGAAAACTTTACTTATAGTTTTCGGGTGGAAGTGTCAAAAGTAAATTTTTTTTTTAAATTTACTTTTTCGTCTAATACCGTCTTAAAATATAGAAAATCAGTAGAACGGAAAACGGAAACAAATTTAGAAAAAATTCTGACACAAATACATTTATTGAAATGCTCAAAATAAAATAAAAAACAAAATGTAACAAGTACAACGAAGAATATATGTATGTACACAGGCATTTTCAACATATCAAATGAGTCAATCGAAAATATCCTAAGGGCCATTATTACAACTTGCCGTTAATCTTGGGTTTAGTTAAGGGTACCTTTAGCTAAAGGGAAATGTGAAGTTACCTTTAACTGATTTTCGTTAATACAAATTACAGATAAAATAAAATTAAAATATGGCAGTGCCGGAGCAATGTTGTTAAAACTGCTCAATTAAACAAGTTTTTTTTAATGCAGTGGCAACAGCGGACTTCGTTTTTTTGTTGTCTATGCTCATTTTGTTTAAGTTTGAAGTTGCCATATCGAAAATAGTATATGATATGGCAAGTTCAAACATAAAGTGACCTTTAAATGTTAAAGATAGGATGATCTTCCCTTTAGCTTAACGATCACTTCTATCTTATTGGGTAGTCATAATAATGAAAAACAATTTATCTGCCCGTTAAAATCCTCCCTTTAGTTAACGGCAAGTTGTAATAATGGCCCTAAGAGTAAAAAGGGTAACATAAATGAGACGTTTCCAATACACTAAATAGATATTAATTAGTTCTTAACTCTAAGTTAAGATTGATTTTTACAAAATATATGTATTTGGAAAATAATAAGCTTGGGACAATTTCAGAAGTACCCCGGATATAATAATTTCGCTGTTAGTAGCTCTAAAACTTATAGAATCTTGAATTTTGCTTTTACTAGAAGTATTTCGATATATGCACCCTGCTTTTAAGTATTCACAGCCTAAACTTTACTTCAAACTCCGAATTTGTTTTTAGGGTTATATGTTGAGGTTATGCTGGTAAAATAGCAGCTCTTGATCACCATTAACACCATACGGCAGATTTATTTTAAAAAGTAGTAAAAAATTGGACAGCGCAATGCAATTCCATAGAATGTTTCTTATGGTCTCATTCTTCGCGAGGCAGAGGCTCCACTCCGCCCCTTCCAGAAGACGTAAACAACTGAGGGAACGCAATCTCAGATAACTGAATCTGTATACAGAAACAGGTGCAGTTCTCGGACGTTTCAACGACCTGCCTCTTTGCCCAGTTAATGTAATGCAATAGGGCTCTTGACTACAAACAGTGACTCGGCAGGTAGGTAGCTAGATGTGGCTGTCGTTCCATTTTGATAGACATACTTAAGCTACATTAGGCCCATTGCGAACCCGCAGTTTTATATTTTTCCCTAACATTTGAACCATTCACAGCCTTCAATCAAGCGGCTTAGATTACCAATAACAGTGCTTTTAAATTATCGAGTTAGTAAACATCAAAGTGCCTTTTTCTACTTCGATATAGTGCTGAGCTTGTATTCAGAAGATGAAGAACAGTTTCCTCATATTCCATATCCGTACAGCTCCTTGCGGAAGTTATTTGCTATGTGTTCAAGACCGATGCGCCTTGCATGAGTGCACATAATGCAACGCCCATTAATAACTTCGATAACCAGTCTTAGTGTGCTCCTTTGAAGTTAAAGCAGACTTTCCGTGCGTCCTCTATTCTGTTTTGAGCAAATTTTCTCCGACATCCTCACCGTATCCCAAGCCGCCCATAACAAGCATTATTAATAACATAACATATCCATAACAGCATTATTAATTATGATCACGCAATTATTAAATGGATTCCCAAAGTAGTAGAATTCATTGCAGAGTTCGATAGACACATCAATCGGCTATGCAGTGGCCCGGTATGTCGCTATGTCCCACAGACCAGTGCTTAGACTGTCGTCTGGCTATCAGAATTTTGTAATTTTCGCCTCTGTCTGAATTGAATTGATTGCAGTTATTGTTGAATTGTTGCACGTTTGTGTTCAATGATGGCTTGAATACTTGCTTCCGATACTTCCCCGTAAAAGAAAATTTGGTCTTTTATATAAACAAAACTTTCTATAGAAATATACTAATGGCTTGTGATTGCCGGAATTTGTATTCGAATGTCTTAAAAAGCGCTTTGAATAAATGTAAAATGTATTGAGAAACGTTTATTTACAAATTTAAATGCTTTCCTATGAAGCTAGATACATAGTATGAAACTAAGTCTTTGCCAAGGCTTTCAGTTTTTGGTCTCTGTTATTTTTCAGTGAAAATTCTCATACCCAAATTCGGTTGTAAAAATAACAAACAAACAGATACACAAGTTACAATGTGGAGAAAAACACATCATGATGGCAAAAAACAACATTCTTGACAGACAAATAACAAATTTGTAAACATTACTAAAGTTTTTTGTTGTTGCTTATGTTGTTACAACTTGATTGGACTACAAAAAAACCCATAATCATAAAGAAACAACCAAAAACTTTTGGAAGACCAACAGTAACGACTTAAATTTAAAATGAGTTCAAAGAATGAAGAGCGCTTAGTGCATCCCTAAAAAAAATAGTGTCTAGTGTAGATTTTATGCAGACACCGTCATCAGTTCATATTTTTTTGAGGTCGACGTTATCGCTATCGCAACAGCAGACACTACAAAGTCCTTTTGGTCTGAATTGCACTTTCTGGACACTAAAGACAATTGGTTTCAATACAACAGCGGTAAATGCCAAATAGCTTATACCAGATGGGATATTCGCCAGAGTCGTAGAAAATTTGACATTTCGTATGCGTTCCACCCAGAGAAGAAGCAGCATCTTTTTTCAATTTTCAGTTTGTTTCATTTGAATTTACAGAAAGTGCTTAAAAAGACTACATGTAGTGAAAAATGTTTAGTCAATCAAATCAACCTTGTTGTATGGTAGCTTCATGAGAAACAATTGTGCTACGGTCTTCTGTGCCCACTTGATCCAGTATTTTTTAAATAGATGAAATTAAGAAAATTAATGTATTTTAATCGATGATTTTGCGAATTATTTAATAATCATACCCCACGAGTATCCAATTCATAATTTCCGAAATTTATTGACCAACTTTTGCCTTTGTCATCACTTCTGAACTGAACGATCCTTCACCCTTGTAAACATAATTTAAATTTGGACAGTTAGGAATTTATTGAGGAAATAATGAATAAAAGTCTTTAAACATTCTAAAGAACAAATTTACTTAAATTTCCGAACAATTAAGAATTACTTTAAACAAATCAATGAAGCCAATCATACGGCTGCTTATGTGAAGATGTGATCCGGCTACCAAAATCCCCACAGGTTTAATACTCTTGCACAATGGCAGTAAATATCAATAGAAAACAGAAAAAAAACTTGTATTTTCGATGCCAAATGGGTGAAATAGACCGAATTTTAAATTTACTCTGTGTTGCTCTTGGGGGTACCTTTACTTTTGCGGTGCAAAAATATGGAGTCATCAGAAAATGTTCCTTATTTTTCTTATGGCTTGTAAAAAACATTAAAAATGTTTAGGTTTTATAATCAAATAGAAATAAATTAATAAGATAAACATAAATAACATCAATTATTTGTATATGCTGTTATTTAAAATTCGTAAATTTGCTCATATTGGGGTACGTAGACGGTTTCTGTCCACTCTACGTATATCATATTTTGACGTGAGTATAGGAAGGTTAAGCGAAACTTCCAGCAAATGTTGTTTTAATGTTCCAAAATTGTATTTTCTAAGCAAAAAAAAAATTCTTAGGGCCATTATTACAACTTCCCGTTAAAGTTGGGGTTAGTTAAAGGTACCTTTAGCTAAAGTGAACGGCAAAGTTACCTTTAACTTATTTTCGTTATTACAACTTACAGATAAAATAAAATTAAAATATGGCAGTGCCGGAGCAAAGTCGATAAAACTGCTCAATTAAACAAGTTTTTTTTTAACGCAGTGGCAACAGCGGACTTCGTTTTTTTGTTGTATAAGTTAAATAAAAACAAGTTTATTCTTTGAGTGCTACTTTAGAACTAAATTTTTTATTTCCAAACAATGATCTTAAAAACTAAAATTTTACAAAAAATGCTTACAACTAAAAATGGATATTATTGGTATGAATATCGTAAAAGGAAAGAAAGAAAGTCGTTACACTTGTGTGGCCTAATTTCTCATGTTGCGACACTTAAAATAATGCTTATGCTATGGAAAGGAAAATAATTGTAATATGATCGTTTTACTATTTCTTGTGTGGTATTGCGACATTTAGTTCACAATGGAAAAAAAACAATAATAAATTTAGGCAACTCAAAGGTTCTTCAACTCCACAAGTGCAAAACACTTAAGACAAATTGAAGAGGGTAGGATAAACATGATAAAATATGAATAAATATTTTTGATGTTAACTCTTCCCCCTCTAAAACGATCGTCTCGATCGATAAATCAAAAGTAAGGAATTTGACTAATTCTTGAAACTGAATAGCCTCTTAGTTCGCTGTTATTTTGAGGGACATTTTGAAGTGGCAACACGATATTTTGATTATTATTTTGAGGAGAGTGGTTTTCCTTGAGTTGATGTTTATTATTTAAGCGTGAAATGACAATTATTATAGTGATCATAACAATGATCATTATAGAATATCCTATTACATCGGACCACTTGCTTTGAAGATTTAAAAGGGCTATTGCTTTAGTATTGTTGACGTGCATTTCTTTAACTAATTCCAAAGAGAGGGCTTCCTCAATATGAAGGTTGTCCATCTTCGGTTGTATTATTGCAGGCAGAGGGTCGGAAAAAGTTACCTCTGTTAGACTAAAAGTTCTACCATTTACGTTTACCGTTTCGTTGGAGAATTTTATGAGAAAAGTGCCGTTTAAATTATAGGTTTCATCACTAATAAGAATTGTGCCATTAAAATGATTCAACAAAAGAGCACCAGGTACTATTTCTTGTACTCTAGGTAGATGATTATTATTTATCATTGTGCAATTCGAAGGCTTACTCTGTATTAAGTTAGGTAGGCATTTGGAGTTACTAATATCTTCGATTTCTTCATTTCTGCATAGCATCAGTTTGTTATGATGCTCGCATTCTCTTCTAATACCGTACGTTTTTACGTTACACCTCAGAATATTCTCAAATTCAATCTTAACGCTAATGTGATTTGATCTTACAGGGGCGACTTTCAGGTTATTACAAGTTTCCTTTCTAGTTGTGGGAATGCTCACAATGTAAAGAAGAGAATTATGGTTAGTGGCTATTTTTACTTTGCTGAACTCAAAAGATTCCTCAACATTCACGTAAGTGTTATTCTCAGCATTTATGAGGTTTCTGACCATATTCATCTCATCGCTGGATAAAATGAATGAATTCAAAACTCCTACCTTCGCCCAATGTATGGCATATTGTAAATTAATTACCTCCTCTTTGATTATTTCCAATTTATATTTTAATCTACTAACCAGAGAATCCACTGATCTATCAGATTTTAAGATTTCGTTGGTCTTCTGCGTTATTTCATTTATTTTTTCCAAAGACATTCTATTGATTATTACCTGTCTATTGTTGTTTTCCAGGGCATTATTTATTTTCTGTTCTATTATTTCGAAGTCATCATGGTCTGGATTGCCGGCTACCCATTTCCATGCGGAACCGATGAAGTTCAAAGATCGCTTGCTTCTGGGCTTAAGGTATTCCAGATGATTTTTGATTTGTTTTATTTCAAGGATGAGAAAGGGGTAGAGAGGATGGGATGTAACAACATTTGACTTTATAGTTGAGTGGATATTGTCCGTCACCGTCTCATAATTTTCAACGTCGACCACGTGAATTATCTTCATCGTACCTGATTGTAATTTAGCAAAGCCGACATTAATTGCTACTATTTGTGAATTGGTGTAGTCCAAAATCTTGACCTCTCCTAAAACGACTTCCAATAACACCAAGCTAAAGAAAGGAGAGAGAGAAAAAGAAAACTTAACTTTTAATGTTGGCCTTGTGAACCATTCTCCCTGATTCAGTAAAAACGACCGTATCTCTATTCTGCTTTACAGTCTCCTGTTTGTAATTTTTTGACAGTTTCGTCCCTAATCTTCTGTTCTGTTTCACGAATATTTTATCTCCTACGTTATAACTAATTGGGTCCTTCCTATTCCTATTATGATAATTCAGATCCGACAATTGCTTTTTCCTAAGGTCTTCAATCATCCGTGTCATTTCTCTTTCGCGATCTGTTGGCTTACTGTAGGATTTTCTTCCGAAAAAAGCTTCAAATGGTTTCTTTCCGGTTGTTGAATGGATTGTGTTATTATATTCGAAGACAGCTTTGTCCAACAGCTCGGGAAGATTTTCATGAATTCCCTCCGATCTAAGACACCTCATTATCTCTGACAGCGTAGAGTGAAATCTCTCAATCTGTCCGTTGACGGTGCTAGCGTATGGAGGTATGCGAAAAATTTTCACATTAAACTGGTTCTCCATCATAAATGTTATAGATTTCGAATTGAAGGACTTTTCATTATCCATTACAACCGTCTCAGGCATGCCAAAATTCAGAAGTATTTCACGCAAGGGTTGTTTAACATCTTCCGCCGCTCTTGACTTTAGAATTTTTGCTTGGGCATATTTAGTCAATTTATCTATGGCTGTCAAAACAGATCTTCCCTCGGTAATGTAAATATCCATATGAACTATCTGTCCGGGGAACTGTGGTATTGGGGTCTCCTGGATAGAAATCTTATTGGGCTGTCGGTCGTATTTGTTTTCTTTACAGATTTTGCATGACCTTACTATTCTCTTGACCTTTGCCATCATTTGAGGAAAGTAGTATTTTTCCAAAAGCTGTTTCTTATTTTCTTCGGCACTTCTATGGGCTCTATTATGCTCGTTAATTATTTCTACCTCTTGTTCTGATTCGTTGCAAATGTCAGTAACCATTTTTCTTGTATAGAGGACTCTATATCTTTCGAAACGTTCAGAGAATATTTCCTGTGCCCTACCAAGGATAGCATCTGTAGTTTTTACACAATTTATTACTGATGGGTTGAGATACTTTTCGAATATTAGTTCTAGCTTTTCCTTAGAGAAATCTGGTTCTAGTATTATGTGTCTATGGTACGTTGGAAAGATAATTTTAAATTCGTATGACGACGTACTGTGCGGTTCAATAATAATTTGATTCTTAAACGCATTTATTGGTGTTTCTGTATGTTTAATGCAATTAATGGGTGAACTTTGATTACTATGCTGTGTGGCTGCTGTTGAGCTCATATTGTGTATTTCTTGTGGGGGCCTAGACAACGCGTCAGCCACTGCATTGGCTCTTCCAGGTTTATAGAACAACTCATAGTTATATTCTTCCAACGTAGCTTTCCAACGCCTTAATTTGCTATTAGTGTTTGTACTCGTCAATGCGTGTGTAAGGGGTTGATGGTCTGTAAATATCTTTATTCGCGCAGCACCATAAAGATAATTTCTCAAAGCTTTCAGAGCCCACACTACTGCCAGCATTTCCTTTTCGTTTGTGGCATAGTGCTCCTCAGCTTTATTTAGAGTTCGAGAGATAAACGTAATTGGTCTCCCCTCTTGTTCCAACACGGCGCCAATTGCGTAGTTTGATGCATCTGTGGTGAGCTGGAATTCCTTGTGGAAATTCGGATATGCCAACATTACATCTTGCGAAATCAATGTGGTCTTTATCTTGTTAAACGCCTCTAGTGCATCGTCATTCATAACTATCTTCACCTTACTAGACATGGATTTGGACATGCGTCCCTCCTCCCCTCTCAAAAGAGCCGTTAGGGGTTTTGCCAATTTAGCATAGTCTTTTATGAATCTACGGTAAAATCCTGACATACCCAGAAATGATCTTAAGTCCTTCAAAGTCTTAGGAACCTGAAGTTTGCTGATCGCCTCGACCTTCTTTGGATTAGCTTTTATTCCAGATGCCGATATAACAAAACCCAAAAATTCAACCTCTGGTCTCAAAAATTCGCATTTGTCAAGTTGTACCTTCATGTTAGCTGCTTCGAGTGTGCTAAAAACTTTTCTGACATTCTCAAAGTGCTCACGCTCGTCTTTTCCGAATACAATAATGTCATCGATGTAAACGTGACATATTTTCCCTATGTGCTTTCTTAGGATATCGTCTAAGCATCTCTGAAAAATTGAGGGTGCGTTTCTCAATCCAAATGGCAGTCGAGTAAACTCATACTTTCCATTGTTAATCGAGAATGCAGTTTTCTCGATGTCCTTTTCCCTCAACGGTATCTGATGAAATCCGCTTTTAAGATCCAGTACGGTAAAATATTTATTTTCTCCCAATTGGGACAACACTTCATTAATTTCGGGGATAGGATAGCGGTCTGGAATGGTTATCTTGTTGAGCTTCCTATAGTCAATAACGACTCTATATTTTCTTTGTCCTGAGGCATCCATCTTTTTTGGTACAACCCAAACTGGTGAGTTGTATGGAGACCTCGAAGGCCTAATGATTCCTTGTTCCAGTAATTCCTGTATTTGTTGTTCGACCACATCTTTTAGATGTGCTGGGTATGGGTAACATCTTGAATAGACGGGGTTGTCGGTAGTTGTTCTAATTTCGCCCTTAACTGTCGTGGTATAAGTAAGCCGTTCGTTAGGTTCGGCAAAAAGATTTGAAAATTCTGCAACCAATTCCTTTAGCTTAATATTCTGTCTCTCTGTCATATGTTCCGTTCGTAATTGTATGTTTTCTGGGATTTGGGAGATGTTATTTACGTTTTCAGAAATATATTGCTTTAATCTAATTTTAATGTTGTTTCTGATGACCATTAAGTTCTTGTCCGTATAGATGACAGCAGAGAGTTGTTTGAGGCTATCATTGCCCAATATTGCATGAAAAGATTTAAGATTCGGAAGAGCGAAAAATTTAAGGTTTATAGATCTGAGTCCGAAAAGGTTTATGAAGGTATGATGTGAAATCTTGAGTTTTCCTCCGGCAGAGTTCGCGTAAAATGGTTTTTCGTTTGGGATGGCTAACTTAATTAATGACGGTTGTATGTAATTTTTGTTTGATCCAGTGTCAATTAATATTTTCAAAATTTCTCCTTGATTCGTCTTCGCTTCAAAATAAGGCAAAGACGAATCACTTATTCTAAAAAATGAATATCCGAAAGTTCTTGTTCATCAATGGGTTCTGGTTGACGTTCTTCTTCGTACTGAGCACCCTGATCGCAATATTCTTCAAGAGGTTGTAGTTCTTCTGTTGTTTCATACGAGTTCATTTCTCTATTGTAGTCAATTTCATGGACATCATTTTCTGTTACTATGTTATAGTTTCTTTGTAATTTTTGTGTTTGGAATGTTGGTAAATCCGATGGTCTTTTCCCAAAAAATCTGTCATTATTACTTGGTCTATTCATATAATTAACGCGTCTAGATTGAATGGATTGATCAATTTCCATAGGTACTGGTTTAGGTAACGGTTTGGGAGCGAATGGTCTTGGTGGAGGTGTTGGGAAAGTATTTTGGAAAGGTTTTTGGAAATTTTGCAATAAACCTCTATTTGGAAAAGTTTTGTGGTGGGCGTACTGTTGTTGTGTTAAAGGTCTATTGGTTAGATGATTCGGGTAAAAGGTTTGATATTGAGGTTGATAATCTCTTTGGATTACAGGAAATGTTTGCGGTACAGGTGCAAAATTTCTTTCTATTGTTGGGGTTCTATAACTTTGATTCTTATGAGTGGTTTGTGAATTCCTATGGCCTTTATTTAAGGCATGATCAGTTCGAAAGTTTTGATTTTGAAGTTTTAGGCAAAGGTGTAATGCTTGTGGTAGACTATTTGGTTCCCTTATGCAAAGAAGTTTGGCTAGGTCGCCTCTTAATCCTCTTATAAAGGTATCTAGTGCCTTGTCGCGGTAGGTTTGTATTAGTACTTCCATAGCTTCCCTTCCTATAGTCATACAGTTTATGTTGCTTATTATCAATGACAAATGTGAATACACTTCTTGATAGAACTCTTGGACTGATAAATTTCCTTGGACAAGCGTAGTAAGTTGATACTCTAGTGTCCCTATGTCCCTTTTGTCGGCATAGTGTAATGTGAGACAACGTGAAATTGACTCCCAACACAATGGAGTGTTATAGGACTCGAGGGCTGAATCCGCAGCTCCAATTATCTTATTCCTAATCACATTTAGAATTGCGAAATACTTTGGGGTACCTTTTTGTCCTTGATAAATGTTTAACACGCGTTCGACACTTTTTTTCCAAGAGCTAAACTCGGAATGATTGCCAGAAAACTCTCTTAAACAACGAACAATATCTGGCACTTTATCTAAATCAGAAAGGTTTTCCCTATATTGTTCTTCAATTTCCTGATCCCCTACTATCAGATCTGCATCTGGATTTAAGATATTTCCTACCAAATTCCTGCATTGTTCCCTACACAATTGCGTAACTAAATTAGTTACTGTTGCCTCCAGCTGAGCATAAGTTTGAGGAGGCGCAGGTGGGTTTTGAGAACCCAAAGAGTTGCTTGACCCGGAAGGTTGAGGGTTATTCAGGACAGGGGGTCTTATTAGATTGTTTGGGTTAGACATTATCTATTATTTTCTAATGTTAATTTTTAGATTTATTAATATTTTATATAATTTTTGTTTTCTTAACTTTTTATATTTTAAAATTCAATTTTATGTTTCAAAAAATAGTTACATATACTACACGTTATAATAATTCTTAAGTCAATCTTAAAGCATAAATTTTTCTTTTATATTTTTTTTCTTAAAATTTGCAGAAGGCTATGGTTATTTGTTATGACTTACAAAAATATAATTATTTTCATTTTTGCTGGAGTGTAGTTAAAGATGTTGTGGTCGTTGTCTTCTTCTTCTTCCTGGTTAAAGATGATGTGGTTAAAGGTGTTGTGGTCGTTGTCTTCTTCTTCTTCCTTCGTTGAGCTACTGGGGGCCGAGCTATCACTTCTTGAACAGGTTTTTTGATGTCGTATTTGTGTTTTATAATTATGTTTGTGGTTTTTTTTTAGAGTTTTATTTTTACTCAAAAATACGTTCACTTAAAATCAAAGTTTATGTTATGTCTTTTTTTCTTTCTTTTAGACAAGCACTTTTTATGTTTGTTATTTTGTTCAAAATTTTAATGTTATATTATTGATACTTTTATTGATATTTTTGTTTAAATAATTCAGGTTCAAAATTCTCTTCAGTTCTTTCTTTATTGTGATTTAACTTTAAAATTTTTTTAACATTTTTCACTGAGTTGTATATTAAATCAATTTTACATTTATTTTTTATTAAATCTTTTGAGTCTTAAAGATTGTTTTAAAGTTAATTCGTTTTATAACAGTGTTGTTTTAAAATTTAGATTTTATTTTGTTTTATTTAAATTAGATTTTATGAAAATTATTTTTGTTTCATGTGTTCACTTCACTTTTTTATTTTAATTTTAAATTCACTTATTACTATTCACTTATTTCCTATTTACGTTGGGCGCCAGTTAAATAAAAACAAGTTTATTCTTTGAGTGCTACTTTAGAACTAAATTTTTTATTTCCAAACAATGATCTTAAAAACTAAAATTTTACAAAAAATGCTTACAACTAAAAATGGATATTATTGGTATGAATATCGTAAAAGGAAAGAAAGAAAGTCGTTACACTTGTGTGGCCTAATTTCTCATGTTGCGACACTTAAAATAATGCTTATGCTATGGAAAGGAAAATAATTGTAATATGATCGTTTTACTATTTCTTGTGTGGTATTGCGACATTTAGTTCACAATGGAAAAAAAACAATAATAAATTTAGGCAACTCAAAGGTTCTTCAACTCCACAAGTGCAAAACACTTAAGACAAATTGAAGAGGGTAGGATAAACATGATAAAATATGAATAAATATTTTTGATGTTAACTTATATGCTCATTTTGTTTAAATTTGAAGCTGCCATATCGAAAATAGTATATGATATGGCAAGTTCAAACATAAAGTGACCTTTAAATGTTAAAGGTAGGATGATCTTCCCTTTAGCTTAACGATCACTTCTATCTTATTGGGTACTCATAATAATGAAAAACAATTTATCTGCCCGTTGAAATCCTCCCTTTAGTTAACGGCAAGTTGTAATAATGGCCCTTAAGCTATTAAAAAATAGTTGTGGACACACAATTAAGTCACTTATGCAAATTTTTCATTTTTGTAAAAATTAAAAAGATTTAAGAAAAATGGAAACAAAAACAACTAATTCTTATTAATTTCATATGCTTAATAATTAATTAACAACAAAAATTTAAATAGTTATTCATTATAAAAAATGTTTTCGTACGGAGTTGATATCAGACTTAAAATTGAAGTGGACACATAATTAAGTCATCTGAAAATAAATATTGAAAATTTAATTTAATTGCTTAATTTTTCATCCAAACCATTTTGAACCTTGAATATTTTGTGGGGTATCGTTTTTGGCGTATTATTTCAGTACATCTGTGTGTCAGGGTTCTTGATTGGCCAGCTCAAAGTCCCGATTTGAACCCTATTGAAAATCTTTGGGGCATCGTAAAACAAGCAGTTGCAGCCAAAAAACTTAGCAGCAAAAAAGCACTTTGGCAGCTTATCCAGGCAGAATGGAATAACATTAGTCCTGAGCAGTGTCGCAATTTAATCAACTCAATGCCACAAAGATGTACTGAAATAATACTCTAAAAAGGGTACGCCACAAAATATTAAAGGTTCAAAATAGTTTGGGTGAAAAATAAAGCAATTAAATTAAATTTTCAATATTATTTTTTTTTTTTAACTGTTTATTCAATTTTAATTAATTAATTTTAATTTTTAATTAATTTTAACTGTTTATTTAATTTTATTCAATTTTAAGTCTGATATCAACTCCGTACGAAAACATTTTTTATAATGAATAACTATTTAAATTTTTGTTGTTAATTAATTATTAAGCATATGAAATTAATAAAAATTAGTTGTTTTTGTTTCCATTTTTCTTAAATCTTTTTAATTTTTACAAAAATGAAAAATTTGCTTAAGTGAGTATGTCCACAAGTGTACATACATAGATTTTTACGTATCGCACAATTTTAAGATACACACCCGATATAATTAAATCAAAAGAAAAACACATCTTCTAATGTTTAAAACAGTAAAAGTTTAAACTCCTGCTGCTTCCGTATTAAAAACAACACAGTATGTTGTAAGAGCACAATAAGAAACAGTCTGAATTGAACGATGCGCTACGTGTACAGTAAAGCAAAATCATATTTGCTGACTGTAGGTTCATCAAAATAATACTAAAAGAGTTTTAATATTACAACACTAAGCGCTAAGAATAATGGACTATTTCAAAGGAGCAAAAAACGTGAAGGAAAGGAATACCACAAGTGGTCATAAGACAGACATAAGTGTAGATGGAGTAAAAAAAAATAAAAAGCAACAAAAAAAACTGGATATAACCACTTTGGCCCTGATATGCCACAATAAATATTAGTTTGTATTATAAGAAACTCTACATAATTAACTACAATGGCTTAATATTAGATTTCAGTGTTATTAGCTTTGAAATGTTATAAGCTAACACTGGTTAACTGCAAAGGCAGTCATATTGTTAGTAAATCAAAATGAAATTTAATTTTTAATAAAAAATTAGAATAGTGTACTTGATAAGTATACAATATTTTTCGTAATGCAACAGCAACTAATTTTGTCTTTTATAGTGAAATTTAATGAATGTAATATAATTAAATGCTAGCAGCAGATAATATAAATATTTAAAACTTAGGTGCAAATAATGATCCACACTAATGCACTTGTATAACTTGAAAGGTATGTAAATGCTGAATAATTCTAAACTAAAGTACACTAGAGCTCCGACATGCGTCGTTAATGGGGACCGGAGAATTGCGACGCAAATCAAAACGACGCAAATCGAATCAACTTTTTCTATACAAATGCATCGAAATTTAATTTATTGGGACCAAGAATTCAAAGGAAAGCAAAATGAATGAATAATGAAAACATTTTTCATTATTTTATTTAGTTCAGCAAATGTTTTTTATTATTATAAAGAAATAACAAAACAATAAACAGAAGTTTAAAATACAAAAAAAATTAATTCTAAATATGTTCCACAATACAAATACTAAAATGGTAGTGCTCAATGCTGCAAGAAAAAAATTAAACGTATGTAGCGTCACAAATCAACAACGCAAGTTGGGATTCAAACGACGTAAATCGAATCGACGCCAATCGGGGACGAAACGACCCAAATTTAATCGACGCGAGTTGAAATTGCAACAACACAAGCTGAGTTTTGTCAATTTTTAAAAAGCGACGCAAATCGGATCGACGCAAGTCGGGGCTCTAGTGTAATGGTGTTTTCTTTTCTACAAAGAAAATGTCACCCTCTTACAAGGTACACTAAAAAAAATTGCTGACCAACCTTGTTGAAATGTAATTTTTTATTTGAGAAGAACAAAACACAAATTTTAAAAAAGGGTATGCTCTGTGTTTACCACTTATTAAGAAAATGAATTAGTAAATGCCAATTTGTTCAAAAGATGACGAAGATGAATCTAATACAGTAATTTTGACTTACCTGCACAACCAACTTTTGCACGATATTTTGTGCAGGTAAGTCAAAAAGGCAGTTAACGTTAATGCATTTACCTGCTCATTAATGCTGGTAAGTGCATTTAAGTTTATTTTGTTATGATTACGTTGTATGTATTAGAAATTAGGATTGTATAGTTCAAACAAAAAGTCGACTTCGACCTTTTTAGGCAAAAAGATGAATGTTCGAAAGTCGATTTATAGAATCATATACGACTTTTTTAACAAAAAGTCTATTGTTCAAAAGTTGAAATCTATTAGGCAGCTAAATGAAATTTTTTTAACCAAAACCAGCAAAAGCTTCCTAAAATATTATGCACGTATCTTAAATGTGCAGGTATGAAGAATGCACTTAAATTAAGAAATTTATATGGGTTTGGTAAAATAAATATACGAAATACAAATTTTGTGCACTTAAATGCAAAATGCACTTAAGTGAAATGCAGGTAAGTCAAAACTACTGTAACTGATTTATTTCAATTTTCGCAAATAAAATAGATGCAGCAATATCCATATTTAAAAATTTAATTTAAAAATATGTTGTATTTTTTGATTTGTTTTCAATAAAATATGTAAATATGAAAAAGGAGTTGCCAGATTTCTAATTTTTCGACTTATTTTTTTGAGCACTTTTTTATAACCAAAAAAAAAATTTTAACACTGTTCTAACACTGAATACAATTTTTTTTATACTTATTACTGACCATGTAGCTTTAATAACGTAATGTTTCCTCAATGTTACTCCACAAAACAATGAAAAAATTAACTTCAAAATTGGATAACGATACCAAGCGACTTTTTTTAAATTTCATCTGGTAGCCCCATAAATAAACAAAAGTCATCTGCTTTACAGGGCATTATCAGCACTCTCGATTTATACAGGGCATAAAATGCAATGCCCTCCACCATTGGCAAGTGCAAATTATTTAGAATAAAACATACCACCCTTTTAGAGGGCGAAACATTTTTAAGAAACAAACACAAAATTGCATTTTTTTAAATAAAATGCACATTTTTTGGTAGAAAAGAAAACACCATAAGTGTTACTAAGACCAGTTCCTTTCAGAGAGTGTATATAAAGATAAGCCAGAAACAGAAAACAACTCTGTAGACTCATCCCGTGGTGATCAAATTGTGCATCAACATTTTTAAGTTTTGATGAACCCATAAAACATATTTAATCTTGCAATCCTTATTTATTTGTAGAAAGTCAAGAAAGTGAAGAATAATAATTACATACATACATACATAATTGGTCATTACAACCCTTCAGTCAGGATTACAACCTAGCTTCTCACACCACTTATGTTGTGTGTGTTAATTTTATACATGAGTGGCGGGATATATAGTTTAAAGTCGACTCTGAATGACAGATTTTTGAGAAACTTTTCACGGCAATTTTATTTACTTTCAGACTTTTTGCCAGTAATCTGCTGAGAGGAAGTCGCCGAAGAAATATTTTTTATATTTCGTTTTGATGTCTGACCTGGGATTTGAACCGTGGCCTTACGTCTAATTAGCCTACTGCGACTTCTAATACAATAATAATTGGTGTTACTAATTCCTGTTTTTTATTTGTATTACAATCTTAAAAATTATGTAAACACAGATAAGATTATTTAAATATGAAACAGTGCGCAAAGCTTTTTTAATTATTTTATTTCATCTCAGAGTTTTTGTTAATTAATTAAATTCGTGTTAAATAAATATTTTTTTCTTTTTGTTCGAGATGTCAAAGCCAGGTTTGAACTCACCAGCTCGAGCCTAATAAGCCAATACATAACCTACATCAACTACATTTACTAACATGGATTTATTTTACGATGAGAGGAGAGCTTCAGAATTTCTTTTTATAACGAATGCGGTAGCGGAATTCCAAAATATTAACAGCCAAGCTAAATCAGTTTGGACTGATAACCACACCATAACACCATGTCGGAGAGTTTACAGTCTAATATCATATATGAGTTTCAACCAGTAACCAAACATTTTTCAAATAGTTTCAACTTCATTGGCACTACTATTACTCACATGTAGATTTCCCAGGCTGACGTCTATTAAGGTGTATGCAGAGATACTTCTGTTCATTCTCCTTTATTATCCACAGGATCAAAAACTGGATTTTGCTAAAGTTCACATGACGTGGAATACCGAATGGCACACGGTTGTCTTCTCTGACGAAAAAAAATTGAACCTGGATGGTCCTGACGGGTATAACTTCTATTACCATGATATTAGAAAAGAGGAAGTAATATTAAGCCGTCGACACAGTCGTATTGGTGGAATTATGGTATGGGGTGCCATATCATACTATGGCCAGATTAAACTAGAATTTAAAACGACAAAACTAAACGCAGAACAATACAAAAACATTCTGGAACGAGCTTTTCCAGAATGCAGTAACATTTTTGGACCTTTGCGTTGGATTTTCCAACAGGATAACGCTCCGATACACAATGCCAGAGCGGTAAAAGCCTGGATCAGTGACCAAAATGTGCCTCTGATGGCGGTGTCCTACTCACCAGACTTAAACATAGTGGAAAACGTCTGGGGATGGCTTTCGCGGAAAGTTTATGAAGGAGGTAAACAATATGAAGACGTTGCATCGTTGATCAATGCAATCGAGACCGCTTGGGACGAGATTTCCTTAGATTACCTAAAAACTCTATGATTCCATTCCAAATCGCATATTTGAGGTAATAAAGCACCATGGAGGCAACATGCATTACTAAACGTTAGAGAACACGTCAAACCAAGTAGTTCTTAACAATCTGTTTTTCGAATCTTTTTTGCCGTTGTTATTTAAATGAACTATTTTTTTATCAGTTTTCCAACAGCTTTTTTCAATCTTTAATAAATAAATTGCAGGAACATTAAAAAATAAAAAAAACAAATATGGATAATTATAAACAATAGGCCAATTCACAATCTCGTGTATTTTTGCAATTGTATTTATGCAATTGTAAATATTTCCTATTAATTGTGAACAAATTTTACTAGTTGCATTTGCAACACTAATTGTAAAACACAAATACACAGCTGATTGTCAAAAATAAAAAATAAATATTTGATTATAATTTTATGATATTTGTTAACAATTTATAAAAATGTCTAATGGAAGTTTGAAGGAACAAATATTGGACTCTTTAATAGACGAGGTTGCCGAAGAGATTATGTTCATCGAGGGTATGAATTATTTTATTAACATCCTCTTCGGACCATTTTCTGTTGGGTTTATCCCTTTTTATTAATTTTTTTATATTTTGGGTCTCCATTCGCCAACGAAATTTATTATTTTTAATAAATAAATTGTCAGCTGTCAGTTTACTTAAGTGTTGCAAAATGTTGAGTAAATATAAACTATGGTTTTGAGTATTGTTTATTTTATAAACTGTAGCAAGAGTATTTCTGTATATTTTGTTATTGTAGTGTAAAAATATACTATACCATTTTGCAAATGCAATGATGCAAGACCATTTACACTAGATCGTGAATTGGGCTAATAAAACAAAATATGAAACAAAAAATTATTTGACCTGTTTTCTTTAGTTAGTTGATTAAAAATTCGCAGTAGCATATAAATTTTTGCTGTTGTTATTTAAGTGAACTGAAGTGTACTAATCGTCAGTAATCCTGATTATTTTTTTATTATTATGTAATTGTAATCAATTATTAACTATTAAAACCAAAAATAATGGTAATTGTAATTATTATTTCACCATTCAAAAAAAAAAAAAAATAATAATAATCTAATTACTAATCATTATTTAACAGGTATGGTTGAAAGTTTAGAAATATTAGTAAGAGGTTTTTCAAAAAGCTTTAAAATGTTTGTATTCTGACTCACTTGATTCCAAAAGTGTAGGATGTATGTACAGTGGCGCCCAAAAATGATGCATCCTGCCACATTCTTAATAAAACTGCTATAAAATCCTAAATAAATAGGCAAATTAAATAAAACTTCAGGTATATGTTACATTTTTTGATATATTTTTTGATGATACGAAAATTAAATTAAAAAAATTAATGTACTTCATTTATTTGCTAAAAACTTAAACAATTCGATTATTCCACTTTTGCACGTATTCAAAATTTTTAAATATTTATTAATTTTTAATATTTTGTCCACAGTCCTTTATTTTTTTTTGGTATTTTTCTCCATTCATCCTGTATCCTAGTCCAAAGTTCGTCTAAATTGGTAGGAGCTCTTTCATAAGCTGCCAGTCTTCTCTTAATAATTGCCCATAAATTTTCTATTGGATTTAAATCCGGGCTTTGTGGTGACCATTTAATTAATTGAAAATGTTGATGGGACAGCCAATTTTGAACAATTTTGGCGGTGTGTTTCGGATCGCCATACTGCTGGAAAAACAGATCTTCAGGGTACGCACTTTCTTCAATGAATTCTGGCAGTTTTGTTGTTTGAATAGTTTTCCTTTCTCATTATACCCTCTCTTTTTACCAACGGACCACCACTCCACCAAGTAAATATCGGTTCGGTTCGGGCTGTCCACTCGCTGACATTTTTATTTATGGCCTTTGCAGCTAGCTTTGGTGTTTTAGTGTCCTTATTTTTTATAAGACGTGCCATAAGACGAGCATCGCCATCGGTGAGCAATCTTGGTCGACCTCTAATTGTAGAGACCGGCTGCACATTTCGTCGTTTGGGAACACTTAACACCACATAGTAAGATATTTGCAGCGCTTTTGCTATTTTTCTTGAATATTCACCTTTTTCTGTTAGAAACACAATTCTATTTTCAATTTCAACACTTAGGCCCCGATTATGGTTCACAACACATAAATGTTGTGTTGTAACAGACAACACAACATTTATTATTTTCTTGATTATGGTTTACAACATCTAGATGTTGTGTATGTCACAGGGTTGTTCTTCAATATTAGTATACTTTTCCTTTAAAATACATCCCTGAGTGTACAAAACTGTCAATTGAAAACAAAAATTATTACATTAAAAAAAATTTAAGCGCATAGTGAAGTTTAAAAAAGTTGAAATATAAATGATGGATATTATTGCATGATGATGAAACGCACATGGAATTCGGGACAGTTCCAACCCTTTGGAATTATCAGATAGTGAGTACTTAAAATTATTCAATTATAAAATTCAGCATTGTTTATAAGATTTCTTTCAGTTTTGTAAAAATTTTTCGCATCTACAAAGATGGTTTTATGTTTTTGCTGCAACAACTAAGCAATTTCTTAAAGCCGTCAATCCGCTGTTCTGCCATTCCACCAATCCTAAAATTATGTTGCGCATTGAGATTTTTTGCTCATGGAGGTTATCAAAGGAGTAGCATTAAGGATGTTAATGTTGGTGTGTCGCAACCAACAAAAAAAATTTTAAATTCTTTGAAAAAAAATTTGCAAAAAATGGATAAACGCCAGGATGACAGAAGAGGAAATAAATACAAGTAAAACAACCTTTTATTCACGAACACGTTTCCCAGGAATAATTGGTTGTGCTGCGGAAGGATCACCAGAGCGCCATTTTAATACAGTCCATTCCAAAGCAAGAAACGTTATTGAAAGAACGATTGGTGAGCAACAAAAAAGCAGATTACGATGTTTGGTTTCTGCAAGAGGTTTGCACTATTCTCCTGAAACTGCCAATAAAATTACAAATATATGCTCTGCTTGATTATATTTTTTATTGTATGTATTGCAATACATTCATTTCAAAAATACTTAAAATTAAAATATATAAATATAACAAAACTTCAAATCACATTAAAATTCATTTAGATCAGATAGTTTTTTGTTTTATTTGCATATATACTTAAAAATTTTTCTCCATTTCCTTTTTTAAATTTACCGCGGCAACAAGACAACAGCTAATTAGTTTTTGACAGTTCTGACAACACTTAAAAACAACTGTTGTAAATCATAATCGCAATTTAAAAAATACAACATTAAATTTACAACTGTTGTAAACCATAATCGGGGCCTTATTTTTTTCATTTTATTAATATTATAAGACCAATCCTTAATAGCGACGATAATTAAGTTCAAATCACTACTGACAGCTTCTAATTATTAAAATGATGCATAGAATGGTAAATAAAAGAAAACAAAAAATATATAACGGTACATTACAGTAATTTGTATTGTTTTTGCTTTTATGCAAAAAAAATTACATTACGTGCAAAAGCGGAAGAATTGACATCAAACACGTTTATTTAAATTATATTATTTTTGATAAAATTTTCTGAATTTCTATTTTGAATACACAAAAATAATAATATTCCACACTATTAAAATTTTACAAGATAATATATGGCTAACTTGATAATGACCCAAAAAAGCATGAAAATCATTTAAAATAAATTGACTCGAAAACAAACAATAAAAATACAATAAGTAAGAAAGGCCACTATATATATATTTATTCTAATACCAGCTGAGAAAATAATGGCCATTTAGGACAACCTTGAAATTTATAAAATATGGTAGGTAACACAGATTAATGACAAACATGTCAGCAGTTGGTGACTGAAAAGAAATACAATTAATTTCTTTTAATCAATAATAAAAATATGGAACGTATAGTCGTTAACAATAAGATATCAAACTACTTCGTAAATGCTTTAGTTAACGCTTCAGCAAGTAACAATATCCTACATTATAAAAATTAATACCTATTTTTCTTTTTTTTTTTTTGAAAAATATTGATATCGTTTCTTATGATTAAATCATCATAGTCATCATTATTTCTCTATTTTTCTGTTTCGTGTTTTACTCTTTTGAATTTTTTTTATTTTAGTTTTGAAAGAAAAAATATTTTTTCGATTAATTTCAATCATAAAGGAAGGTGAAAAGATGATTAATAGAAATAAATAAAAGAAACATGAATTTTGAAACAAAACAAACCATATGCATATAATGAGGTTAAACAGACGAGGTTACATATTTTTTTCCATTGACTTGGTTAGGAAGTGATAATATGTAGACATTAAACAAATTAAAAATTAATAGAAAATAAAAATAAAAAAATATTTAAAATGAAATATTTAGAAAATAAGAGATGATAGCTAGGAAAAAGGTTGAAGAATAGATGAAGCGAGCAGTAGTTTTAATTCTTTCAACAATGTTTCTTAGGGTTTAATTTAATTTTAAGCCCGTTTTTGATACAGCTATACAGTTGTCAAATAGTATGTTATATTCAATATTAATTGGTAAGATTACTATTAAATAAATATACATAATCAATTAAATCTAATCATTTGTAGATAAATTAACAATTGATTTTTGAATTGTACAAACATTTTTTTTATTGTGCTAGCAAAGTAAAAGAAATTATTTACTTCCGTTCGTTTTTTCAACTGATAACATCGCGCTATCAATTTTATTCACGATTATTTTTAACGAATATCAAATTATTCGGTTTTCAAAAACATTATGCTTAATGCTCACTTCTTAATATTGCGATTATTAACTACATACTGCCTTATTTCACGGGTTGCAGTTCGCAATTTTAAATTTTTTGTTGTTGGTAATTTTTGTCTTATGATACATTGTTGTAAAATATATGGTCAATTCACACAAGCCGTTGTATCGTTGTATTGAGTGTATTGTTGTACGAATATACAACAGTGTATGATTGTTGTTGATAATTTTCATGTAAAAATCCGATACACTTATACACATTTTTTTCATATGTTTTTAAAAGTTTTATTGGTTTCGTGCTATCAAATTGTGTGAATGAAAAAAATGTGTATATGTTTTCAAATGTCTTTCAAAAGTTGTGTTGGTTTCGTGCTACCAAATTGTTTGAATGCCAAAAAAAAATACATTTGGAATACGAAATACACAATACAGCATAGCATTGAGCGTTCACAAACAACCAAGATTATTCAATACAACATACACGATACAAAGTCGTGTGAATTGCCCAATACATATACATATGTATGTACTATACATATACAATGATGGTAAGCTATTTAGGGACAACAATGGTTACATATCCATACAAAGCATTGATTTTTTTTCTTTATCTATGTCAACTTTTATATATTTTTAAACCACTGTAAAATGTAACGGGAAGTTCTCACAAATCAGTTATATTGCACATGTGCTTTAACCTAATACTATGTTCAGACAGGCACTTTTATTGAGTCAATATTCGTTTATTTGAGTACAATATTTTAAGTGTTCAGACACATAATATACGCAATATTTACTTGACAGTGGTAAACAAAACAGCTGGTTGTTTCAACAACATTGTTTTTATTCTTTTTTGTTGTTTTTTTTTTGTAGTTGTTGACATTTGAGTTGTCAAATAGCAATTGAAAATGTTTGGAAAATTGTAATATACTCAAAGAAGAAATACTTGGATCCTCCAAAAATACAAGATCCAAAATTCTACCCATTGAATTCAATACACCATTAACCTGGAAAAGACCTAGATCACACATAGCGGACAGAATTTCCTCATAGAATTGAACTGAAAAAATGACACCAATGACCCTGTCTCAGGTGAAAAATTCCAAGATGTATGCGGAAGATTAAAATCACCAAGGACTACTATAATCCCCTCTTGCCTCATTAAATCAATTACTCTATAAATCAAAGCGAAGTGAGCACTATGGATATGAATGTCAGAAAAGGGAGGAATATATGAGCAAGTAATGTATATAGACTTTACACGATTATAGACCCTAACGCAAATAAACTCAATATCCTCAGAAGAACACAAGTCAATCAATTCAGATGTGTATTTAGAGCAAATGGAAATAAGAACACCACCACCATTCTTAGACTTCCTATCCCGTCTATAAATATTAAAATTACTAGACATAATTTCAGAATCAAAAATATTACAATTCAGCCAAGTTTCAGTAAAAGCAATTACATCAAATTCAAAATCAAAGCTACTATTATAAAGCGAAGAAAGTTTAGACCTAAGTACACGAACATTTTGATAAGCAATTTTGAAATTAAAAGACGATTTCGAAGTTATTTTTTTGAGAAATAGGACCAGGCAAATTGGCACCATTCCTACGATGGCCCAGCCTGAATACGAATTCCCGTACCAATACACCCTGCGGCCAAAACGCAGGATTAACAATTTCACCATCGGCAACATATAATTTAAACGAAGAAATACTGCTATCCAAAGATGGCCTCATCTTATAGCAACCAAAATCAAAAGGTTCCCTAATCTTCGATTTAACGAAACATTTTATATCATCGACTGAAGTATCACATGAAAGACGAGACACAAAAATAGTCCTTTTAGGTTTAACTACAACCAATTCCCTTGGAGCAGAAGTATCCAAACTAGCGGACACTACAGATGAATACGAAACAGAAGACGGTTTTGAAGATGCCTGAGAAGTGACATCACCCAGAGGTAAAGGAGATTGAGTAGACTTCGGACCCAGTTCAACTAAATTCGCAGACTTCAGTATAGAACTGCTAGCTGGGTTATCAGCAATAGATGGACAAATGTCCACAATAGGAGTAACAGTGGACAATGTATTGATTGTCGCAGTTTCCCCTGGCACAGAAACCTGCACCACATACCCAGGAGCCCCAGAAGGAAGAGGGCCTAGAACTTTCTCCGATTCGAGCAATTCATTCAAAAGGCCATACTTCGAAAATAATTCCCCGAACCGACGAAATTTAGAAAAAAGAGATGCAAATTCAGTGTGCATCTAGTAAACTCACGACGAGTCTCCATAAAAAATTTAGAAAATTGGATGTCAACCACCTTACATTTAGGACAACACCAACGTAGACCCAAGGAACTATCCACTAATTGGTCCGTGGTGCGAGGAAGCAAACCAACACACTTAATATAAAACAATTTATCACATAACCAGCAAGAAATCTGGCGTTCACCCTCTTTCTTTACAATGCATTTTGATGCCATACAATTATCCATTTTAATAAACTAAATATATAAATAAACAAACAGTGAAAATTATTTATATATAAAAGAAAAAAAAGATCAAGTATAAAATAAAATGTAAAAACTAAAAACAAAAATGATAATAAATAAGCAAGAATTATAAGCAAAACAGTATACATAAAACAGTAACAAAATAAAAAGAAAAAAAAAAAAAAATAAAAAGAGGAATACTGATAGAAAGAAAAATAAAAAAAAAAACAGTAATAAGCTTACAAAAACAAAAAATTATTAAAACAAAAAGTAATTCTTGTTTTTGTTTTGTTAAAATGAAACAAAATAAAAACAATTAAACAAATAAAACTTACAATTTTAAGATAAAATTTAGATCCAAATAAGGGAAAATAATAACACAACTTTTAAACACTTATTTTAAAAATACTAAGCTTAATACACACTTAAAAATCAAAATAATAAAATTTTTAGAAGAGCACTTCACAAAAATACACACTATCACAACAGAGTTGCCAAAATTGAAATATGTAAGAGGTAAACTTAACAACTTACTTTAATACTTAACTATAAAGGAATACAAAAGTTTATGAGATCTAAAATTTAAATCACTATTTATGATACATTTTTTGCTAGCAAACTATTTGTTATTTCAAAATTGTAGCAACACGAATTAAATGACTTCAATATATCCCTTGTTTGGATTAAATTGGAGACAGTCTAAGCAAACAGTCTATTTCTCCCTTCGGTTTTTATTAAATTTTGGTACGAAAATATCCTTTCTACATTTGCAGATGAATGTGGAATGGATAATATTCCTTTTATAACTCTTAAAATGTCATTGAACATTGGTTCATTTTTTATTTCTGATACCTTTGACCAAAAGGTACACATGTTCTCATTTTTTAAAGCTTTAATAGTTTCTAAGTCCGAAAGCGCCCGAAACTGATTACACAGCCCTGCAAATTTGGACTTTTTTGTGCAAATAAGATGGCTCCAGGTGTTTCCGAAGGCATTTTGGGCGCTGAACACAAATCTGGGTTCAAAAACTTTCCACCACGTCAGGGTTTCGAGAAAAAGGGGGTTGAAATCCCTAAAAATAGCGTTATTGGCCAAACACTGACGTGCTAGAACAATCGCTATTATCAGAAATTGACAACTGATCTTTTCTCTTTAAAATGAGCCCAAAGCCAAATTGATTGCATGCACCCTTAAAGTAGGGGGTGGGTTTATGTCAAGGGGTGCAAGAGAAAAAGAAACACTTTACGGAAGTCCTAAAAATTGTTACTCAGGGGTTTTTGGGCTCGCTGATTACAGATCATCATTCAGATTTAAAAAATTCAAAATGGCGGATCCAATATGGCGGTCGAGGTTTATAAAAATTAATCAGATTTACGACCGCCATTTTGAATTTTTTTTTAAGTTTTTGAAGCCAGATTCGTGTTCAGCGCGCAAAATGCCTTCGGAAACACCTGGAGCCATCTTATTTGCAAAACCCATGCAGGGCTGTGTATTTTTTACATAAACACATGTATGTAGATTCTCTATTGAAAAATGAATATTTTCAGATTTTTAAACAAAAATCAGACGATAATGAAAACGCCTCTACTAGATAATAAAATGTTTATAAAGAAATTAAAGACATTATTAAATGTATTTGTTATTTGCAGCGATGAAAAAACTAAAAATCAACAAATAAAAAGAAAATTTCGGGCACAATGGCTACATTCTTTTGATTGGCTTCGGGAAAAGGATGGTAATGCATATTGTAATGCTTGTTCAAGACAGATAGTAAGCCATTGCAGTCACCTTAAGGCGCACAAGAAAACCACTTTCCATCTTCAAAATTATGAAAGCCAGAAAAAGCAATACACAATAGATAAATTTTATAATAGGGATCAACAAAGTCTAAGCCATCATGCCAGAAATGCTGAACTTACCCTTGTTATGTTTTGTATAACACGTAACTTACCATTTTTGTTGATGGATTACTTGCCATCGTTATTGGCAGAGTGCTGTCCGGATTCGGCAATAGCTAAGCTAATTAAATGTGGTAGGACAAAATCAGTTCAATTAGCTGACTACATTGCTAAGCAGGCAAGTGAAAAAAACATGTCAATTTTTAAAAATAAAAGGTTTTCATTAATTGTGGATGAAACTACAGATATTTCCATGAGGAAATGTATTGTTTTAGTTGCTCGTTACTTTGACGGCGTTGGTTCTGTACAAGATAGGTTTATCGCTTTATTAGAGATTACTAAGGCAGACGCAGCCTCAATTTTTCAAATTATAAAAGATTTTTTTTCTGCACATAACGTTCCTTTAAAAAACTTGATCGGATTGGCAACAGACCTCTGCTCTAGTTATGCATGTAAAATGTTGCCAAAAAATATTGAGCTTCTTTGTCGTAATATATAAAATTTTTTTTCTCGCACAGTCCCAAAAGAATTAACGAGCTTAAAGAATTTCAGGAATATTGTTCTGTAAAATCTCATAAAATATTAGGTGTTTGCCAAACAAGATGGTTATCTTTAGAAGGTGTTATTGCAAGAATTATAGAACAATGGGACAGTTTGAAATTGTATTTTATATCATGTTTTTATGAGGTAAACGGTACAAGAGCAGCAAAACTGGCAGAAAGTATGTCTAATAAAGTCAAAACATATTTTTTATTCTTGACATACATATATGTATATTGCCTATTATTAATAATCTAAATAAAGCATTTCAATCTGAAAGTTCACGTTTGCCATATTTATATACCAGTATAAAATCTAATTTTTTACTAATTTTACGTAATTTTATAAAAAAAGATCTGATTAACAATAATATTGAGATTGATTTCAAAAATAAAAATAATCACATTGAAGTTCAAAAAATTTTTATAGGCATAAAAGCAGAAATGTATATTGAAAATAATCTTAGCTCCGAAGAAATACTTGAAGTTAAACACAATATATTAAAATTTTATATTGAATTATTAAACCAAATAAATTCTAGATTTGACTTTAAACGCGAGGATATCAAACTTTTACAAATAATTACTCCATCGAAAGTACTCTCTAAAGAAGATTTACCAATGTTGTCCCTTGTTTTAAAATTTTCTAATCTTATAGATTGTGATCCTGACATTATTATTTCTCAGTGGAACTTGATAAGACTATCGGACATAAATCTTTCAACTGATTTAAATATTTGCTTCACTTTCTTTAATAAAAACTAAAGGTCTGCACAAATGTATTTGACTTCAAAAAGTACATAAGATCTAGCATACATGTACACTTATCCGAAGTATCCGAAGAAGAAAAGTACTCTTTTTTGAGAACAACAAAATTATCGAATAACTTCTTGTTGTTATTTGACTGCGTTCGCTTCATACAAATACATGTTCAACTTTCCTTCTTACTCGAAAATACCGGCACAAAACATGTCGAGTACAACGAGTACCACCAAACTTCACGTAGTACTTCAAATACCAATGAGTACTGCAAATACCACAAAGAAGGTTGTCAAAGAAAAGATCTACACCAAAGACTATAAATATGTAAAGATGTTGCACACATTGTAAAAAGTAACATGTACTCAGAGAACTTATTATACTCAGACAACGTATTGTTCTCTTCTCTAAGTAATTTATTCTCATATGCGTGTATACGTGTGTGCATGTATGTATAAATTAAATAATTTTAAATTATTTTTATTTAAAAAAATTATTTTGTGTTGTGTGTTTTTTTAGAACACTCAACACGTCTTTATTTATTGACAGTTAAAACAACAGTAACAGTTTATTAAAACTACCCTAACTACACCTAAACGTCGCTGCTTTGATCACATACCTTTGCTGCGTCGCTCGTGTTGTTTGTAGACATGGTGTCAGCATTTTCCCATCGTTCCGCAAATGTTGAAATAGGAACCAGCAAAGTTGTTGATTATGTAATATGCAACGTCAGCTTGGGAACTTTATGTTTTTAAATAATTATTTTAAATATATTTTTCTTTAACTCCTCCCTCCTTAAATACAATCGTCCCGATTGTTTTAGAATACGCGAATGTCGAAGATGCTTGAAGATTCCTTGTTTGATGTCTTGTTTACCTTAGCATCTTCCCCTGTTGTTGGGTTATTCAGACTTGTATCTTCCTTTGTTGGGTTATTCAGACTTGTATCTTCCTTTGTTGTTGGGTTATTCAGACTTGTATCTTCCTTTGTTGTTGGGTTATTCAGACTTGTATCTTCCTTTTCTATGTTATTTTTCTTCTTGTTAACCAATTTTTTTATGGACATCCACGTGATAATGAAGACAACAAAAATTAACAAAATGCTGCTTGTTGTTAAAAGTGCATTGTTCTTGATATCCAGGTTATCTAATCTCTTTATATTGCCCAGATTAATTTTCTGCAGTCTTTCTAATTATAGCACTTCTTCGGTTTGCATATTCATTCCTCTTGGTTGTAGAAATGCGGGGAGAGGTTTACTGCTAGTTATTTCCTTTGAGTAAAATCTTCTGCCATTGATCTTTATTGTTACGTTAAAATATTTTATCAGGTAAGTTCCGTTTAGTGATATTTCTTCGTTTTCTACCTCTATTTTTCCAGCATATTGATTTAATAGTAAGAGGTCACCTCCAATTTCCTCCATAGTTGGTATGTGATCGTTGTTTATTTGGGTACAATTCCCTATCTTGTTCTTAAACAAACTAGTAATACAATATTTGTCGGTTAATTCTATAAGTTTATCTCTACTACAAATAGTTAGATCATTATAAGTTTTACAATTTTCTTTAATAGCGAATAAGTCTTTATTGCAATCTAAAATTTTATCAAATTCGATTTTATCAATTAAATATTTGTTTTTTACAGGTTTAACCAAAAATCTTTTACATGTGTCTTCTCGGACAATTGGAATACTTAAAATATACAAAATTTCTTTATTATTTGCTACTATTTTTACATTGCCAAAAGATAACAATTCGTCTACACTAAAAGTTGGGATATTATAATTTTCAAGAACATCATTTAGAATTTCTATTTCGGTTTTTGACAGAATAAATGCATTTACAATATTGACTTTTGCCCACTGAATGGCATATTCGATATTTTGTAATTCTTTTTCTATTACAATGAGTTTATGTTCTAATTTAACAAGCAATTCATTATTCCAATTTTCTTTCTTCACCTTCAAAATTTCATTTGTAATATTGGAAATTTCTTGCAATCTATTTGTAGTTAGTTCATTTATAATCATTTGTCTGTTATTATTTTCAAGTACGTTTCTGATTTTTTCATCGAGAATTTCAAAGTCGTGTCCGTCTGGAGTTCCGGCGATCCATTTCCATGCACTACCGATGAAATCTATGGATCTTTTTTTCCTACCGGGACTGAGTCGTTTAAGGAGTCCTTTTATGTTCAGGACTTGTTGTAATAGAAACGGACGGAGCGGATGAGCGTACGTAATGTTTGAGTCTAAAATTGATTCGATGTCTTCTGATAAGGTTTGGTACTGTTTGAGGTCGATTGAATGTATTACTTTAAATGCACCCTCCTGTTGTCTAGCGATACCGTTCTGAATAGTTATTAGTCTTGCGTTAGAGTAGTCAAGTATGTTAAATTCCGCCGATAGGGCACCAATAAAAAATCTGAAAAAAACGAAACTATTTAAAAAAAAACTTCTACGTAATTCTTCAAAAAAACTTCAATTTCTAATATGGCTTTTGTGAATAACACGTCCACTTTCAGTCACTATTGTCGTATTACGATTCTCTCTAACTATTTCTTGTTTAAATCGATTGCTTAATTTGGTGCCCAGTCTTTTATTAGTCCTAACATACACCAGTTGCCCTGGCACATAATCTTTTATCGGTTTCCTTTTCTTGTTGTGGTAGGCTAAATCCTTTTCTTGCTTTTGTCTGAGCCTTTCGATGTTAGATAGCCTAGTTATTTCCAGATCTTGTGGAGAGAAATCGACAGTCCTTCCGAAATACAGGTCGACAGGTTTTCTGTTGGTGGTGGAATGGATTGAATGGTTATATTCATTAACTGATCTCTCAAGCAATTCCTCAAAATTTCTAGATATCCCGTCGCCATTAAGACATCTCATAATTTCTGCTAAAGTGGAATGGAAGCGTTCCACTTGACCATTTGCCTCGCTTCTGTATGCAGGAGTTGTAAAAACATTGATTTTCAGGTCATCCTTCAACATAAACAGAATTGATGCCGAATTTAACGAAGGCTCATTATCCATTACAATATTTTTTGGTACTCCATAAGAAAATATAAGTTCCCTCAAAGGTTTCCTTACGTCTTCTATGGATCTTCCATTCAGCAGTTTGACTTTGGCATACTTCGAAAATTTATCAATGGACGTTAGTATTAGTTTGCGATCTGTTGAAAAAATGTCAAGATGAATTGTATGTCCGGGAAAAGTTGGTATAGGTGTTTGCTTTAGTTCAGTCATATTTGGGTGTCTTTCATATTTGTTTTTCTTACATGTTGCACATAGTTTAATAATTCGCTTTATTTTTCCAGCCATTCCTGGAAAATAATATTTTTCCAATATTTGTGCCCTGTTCTCTTTTTCGTTGCGATGGGCCCTATTATGTTCTTCTACAATTATGTTCTCTTGGTCCCCTTCTGAAGACACATCGGAAACAAATAGCTGTGTAAACCTACACTTATAATTGGAAAAATGGATTGGGTATAATGTCTGAATTTTTCCCATAATGGGTTCAGGAGTCTTTATTCCATTGATGACGGATGGATTTAAATATCTCTTCATTATATTTAGAAGATTAACCTCGTTATATTGGGGTTCAGTTACTAGGTGTCGATGAATTCCCGGAAAAACAATCTTGAACTGGTATGAGGATGTTTCGCCAATGCTAAGGAATATTTGGTTCTTAAATACATTAATCGGTGCTTCGACACAAGGTATCAAATTTTCTCCAGAACTGTCGTCACTGTGTGTTGCATCCGTAAGAGTGTTTACCTGATTTGGAATTCTTGAAAGGGAATCTGCAACCACATTTGTTTTTCCAGGCTTATACTGCAATTCGTAGTTATATTCTTCCAGAATTGCTTTCCACCTCTTCATTTTGTTGTTGGTGTTCCTATTGCTCAACGCATAAGTCAATGGTTGATGGTCTGTTATAATTTTAACCTTTTTCGACCCGTACAAGTAATTTCTGCACTTTCCGAGTGCCCATATAATGGCCAACATTTCTTTTTCATTGGCAGCAAGATGTTCTTCACTTTTATTTAACGACCTAGATATAAATGTGATGGGTTTATTGTTCTGCGTGAGAACTGCACCCAATGCGTAGTCCGAGGCATCTGTCGTCAACTCGAACTCTTTTCCGAAATCAGGGTGTGAAAGCACCACTTCTCTTGAGATCAAGGAATTCTTAATTTGCTCGAACGCTTGCTGAGCCTCCGGATTAGTCTCTATTGGTTGCTTCTTTGAAGCATGCTTTGAGGTATGTCCCTCCAGTCCACGTAGTAAGCTGGTCAGTGGTTTTGCTATCTGGGCGTAGTTCCTTATGAATCGTCTATAGTACCCTGCCATACCAAGGAAAGATCGTAGCTCCCTCAAGGTTTTTGGAAAGGGTATTTTAACAATTGCTTCCAGTTTTTTTGGATTGGTCCTAATCCCATTTATACCAACAACAAAACCCAGAAATTCTACTTCTTCCTGTAAAAATTCGCACTTATCGAGCTGGATTTTCATATGTGCTCTTTCTAAGGTTTCAAAGATAATCCTAAGATTTTCGAGATGCTCTCTTTCGGTCCTTCCAAAGATAATGATGTCGTCTATGTAGACGTAACATCTCTTGCCAATATGTGGCCGAAGAATATCGTCTAGGGCTCTTTGGAAAGTAGCCGGTGCGTTCTTAAGTCCAAAAGGTAGACGCAGAAATTCATATTTTCCGTTGTTAACTGAAAATGCTGTTTTAGGTATATCGTCCTTTCTCAAAGGAATTTGATGAAATCCTGACTTCAGATCCAAGACACTGAAAAAGGTATTCCTTCCGAGATTTGCAAGTACTTCGTTAATCTCAGGTATAGGATAGCGGTCAGGTATCGTAATTTGATTTAATTTTCGATAGTCAATAACCATTCGATACTTCTTCTTTCCTGAAGCGTCCATCTTTTTGTCCACGATCCAGACCGGAGCGTTGTATGGTGATTTTGATGGCCGTATTATTCCATTTTCCAAGAGTTCCTCTATCTGTTGTTCAATTTCTTCCTTCAAGGCCATCGGATATGGATACGGTTTACAATACACTGGGTTATCCGTAGTGGTTTTAATTTCCCCCTCTACTGACGTGATGTAGGTAAGTTTCTCATTTGGATCAGAGAACAATTGAGGATAATCACGGATGATATTTAGTAATTTATTATATTGTTCATTAGAAAGATGGGAGAGTCGTAGGTTAATACTATTAATGGATTGGGATTCTTTTTGTTTCAAGGGTATTACGATGTTAGGTGAAATAGTCATGAAGCTCTTGTCTGTGTGTATGACAGCTTTAATTTGTCTCAGAGTACCATTACCTATGATACCATGGAACGTTTGAAGAGTTGGTAAAATATAAAATTTAATTTTTTCTGTGTTCGGTCCGAAAATATTAATAAACGTATGGTGAGTTATTTCGAGGTTTCCCGCGACTGAATTTATAAAAAAAGGTTTTTCATTAGGAATTGGGTTTCTTATTCTAGTAGATTGTATATAATTTTTATTTGAACCGGTATCAATTAAAAATTCAAGAATGTCTCCACCCTTGTTTAGTTCCATATAAGGTAGTGAAGACGGCACTAATCTAAAAAATAAACACTGTCAACTGTTGATTGTGACGATGCATTACGCGCGTCACACTCTTGTTGCTTGTTTACGGATGCGTTGTACAACCCGTCAGGATCAAGATCGACACCCACACCTTCATGTGGATATTCCTGTTCATAAGGTTGCTCAACTGGACCCTGATAAGTAAAAAAATTTCGTTGCATTTTGTTAGGGATATTTGCCATATCCGAATTTGGCCTTTTGTAGGGGTATTGGTTACCGTTCCTCTGAATGTTTTGGTAGTTTACTTGTTTAGAAAGTGATCTGTCAACGTCCATTGGTTGCGGAGGTTTTGGAGGAAAATTTTGTCTGTTGTTAAAACCGGTGAATCTTTGTTGGAAATTACCTGTAAACTGACGTGGCTCAGGTTGAGGGAATCGGGTAAACGTTCTTTGTTGCCGCTGTGACTGATAGTCCGGCTTGAAATTGTTATAGTTGTTTCTTGGGAAATGAGCTAATTCTGGGTAAAATATTTTTGGTTGTGGTCTAAAGGGTAATAGAGGAGGTTTTTGCCTGCTTTGATTCAAACCCCCAAAGGTCGTTGGTCTGATGCCTTGAGCATACTGTCTTCTGAAATGCATATTATCCAACTTTAAGCACATTTGGAGTGCTTCTGGCAGACTTTTAGGTTCACTAACGCTTAGTAGTCTGGGTAGATCCCCATTTAAACCGCGCACGAAAGTATCCAGTGCTCTACCTCTATATGAATGTGTCATAGCGTTTAATGCATCATTTGACAATTCAAGACAAGCTACCTTGTCCAGTATGAGTGACAAAAGCGAATATACCTTTTGATAATACTCTGTTATAGTATTATTTCCCTGCGAAAGTGAATTTAATTGATATTCTAAAGTTCCCAAATCGCGCCTATCAGAGTAGTGCATCATCAGACACTTTTTTATCCTACCCCAGTCGAGTGGAGTTCTATAGGATTCTAGAGCCGTGTCTGCATCCCCGGTAATCTTATGTCTGATTACATGCAGTATAGCATAGTATTTTGGAGATCCTTTGATGCTTTCGTAAACACCAAGGATTCTATCAACGGTTTTCCGCCATGAATTAAATTCACCTGGTTTCCCAGTGAATTCTCTTAGACACTTCACCATGTCCGGAACTTTATCGGCGTCGCTAATCTGCGAAGTGGAAGTCACAGTAAATGATTCGTCCGATGCTTCGTTTTCGTTTGTGGTCGAGTTGAGATTCGTAATAGTCTCTTGTACTAGGTTTTGTATCTGTTCCCTCAATGTCGGTGTCAATACTAAATTCGATATTCGAGAGGATGTGGAGCTTCCTGACAAGGACAGGTTGCCCAATTGATTAGCCAGATCGGCTGGCGTACTAGTCGTCATTTTATTATTTAATATTATTTTTTAAAATAGTGTACAAAAAGTTAACGTCACTACTTTTATTTTAATAGTAGCAGCAGAATTTATTAAATCTTTATGCTTTTCAACAATTTACTTTTTCACGAATTAATAATTTGGAAGTATAGTCTGCAACTAATTTCAAAAACCTTCAATATTCGAAATATTTATTGTCTTTCTTATATTATAATTTTATTACAAATTCTCTTCGATTACACTAATTACATTCACTTTTATTATGCCTTATATAATTTTCAATAATAAAAAAATTATCTTTGTTTCTTTAATTGTATATCAAGCTTATCCTTGTTTTCTTAAAATTTTCCTTAAATATTTCTTAAAAATTTTTTAAATGTGTCTTAATTTTATCAATACAAAAAACCATTAAATAAATTTCTTATTCTTACAGTAAAATTATCGGTGACATCCTTTAGAATTGTTGGGCCTCCCGTATTTCGCCTTTTCCTCGTGTACTTGGGTACGGGCACAGCTACTGTTTTTCTATTGTAGAGATGTCGTCCTTTTTCCGTTTATTGAATTAATTGTTGTTTCCTCTTTTAAATCTGCATGTTATTTTTATCGATGTTTATTTGGATTTCAGTTTTTCTTTCTGATTTTTGATACTTATTTTAAACACATAAGAGGATGTTGTTTCTCTCTTTTATTTTCTTAACCTTTTTTATTTTTTCGATTTTTTATTTAGATTTTCCTATTTTTCTGTTTATTTACTAAGGTCATGTATTTCTATTTAATTCCACGTATAAATTGTTAAATTTTTACTTTTAGTCGTTTTGCTCTTAGTATCTTTAATATATTTTTTTTTTTTTCACAATAGTTTTTATTTTTTTTTTATTTCTTTGATAATAACACAATCTTTATTTTTATTTTCATTATTTTCATAAAAAATTAGTGTGTAAATTTTATTTGAAGTTTTGTTTTAAATTTTTAAATAAATTATACTTCCAATTCAATACACTTTTGGGCACATAATTTTCTAGTTTTATTTTTATTTATTTTTATACTGCACATCACTTCATGTCACACAAAATTCTGAGAATTTGTTCCTTATATTGTTTCTTTCACTCTAATATCTTTTCACTTTTTGCGTTGTTAATTTCTTTTGTAATTAAAACACAGTTTTGTTATTGTATATTTTTTTAAAATGATTATATTTTAAAAGCACACTCGATTATTGTTAGGAATACGCACTTTCCTATGCGTAAATTATTTATAATATCTCGAATTTATTTAAAATAGATCACTTTTATTTGTTTTGGTTTTTTTTTTTCACTGAATCCTTACTTTTTTAATTTTTCAGGATATTAATTTTCCACACGCGAGTCCTTACTTTTTATTTTTCAGGACTTGAATTTTTCACACTCGAACACGCGAATCCTTACTTTTAATTTTTCAGGATTTTAATTTTTCACACTCGAACACGCGAATCCTTACTTTTAATTTTTCAGGATTTTTTTTCACGTGTCCCTGCTCGGGCGCCAATTAAATAATTTTAAATTATTTTTATTTAAAAAAATTATTTTGTGTTGTGTGTTTTTTTAGAACACTCAACACGTCTTTATTTATTGACAGTTAAAACAACAGTAACAGTTTATTAAAACTACCCTAACTACACCTAAACGTCGCTGCTTTGATCACATACCTTTGCTGCGTCGCTCGTGTTGTTTGTAGACATGGTGTCAGCATTTTCCCATCGTTCCGCAAATGTTGAAATAGGAACCAGCAAAGTTGTTGATTATGTAATATGCAACGTCAGCTTGGGAACTTTATGTTTTTAAATAATTATTTTAAATATATTTTTCTTTAACTTATACATGCATTGCCAAATAAAATAATAAACAAACTGAAAGATGTCTTGTTTTCACAAAATGTATGTGCAAATAGCCTGTGGAAAACAAATATTACCGTTTGTTTTATTGTAGGGTAAGAATATGTGTTTTATTGTTGTAGAAATGAAACTATATCGATTCGCACCGAATTATAATGTTATTTTTTAGGCTGTTCAATTATGTATGCATGCATTTATGTAGGTATGTATTTTTCGAAGGCAAGAAATCTTATTTCTGAGAAGAGGTCTGCTCTTGGAACTAACGGAGCTACAATAAACAAAATAATGTTTTTACACTCTAATATGAATAAAACAAAAATATACGAAGAAATAGAAAGAATAGAAAGTGATCTCTAGTTTTGAGTTTTATGGACATAAATTTTTAGTTTTTTTTTATTTAAGGATTAATGTTTTTATGTTTTGTTTTTCTTTTTAAATAAATTCACAAATATTTAAGTTTTTAAAGTTCCTTCTCTTCTATACACATATACTTAACTTTATTTGTTACACTTATTACTTACATACTTTTATCATTTTAAATGATCTCTGAAAATATGAAATATAAACTATGTTTTTTTTACGTTTTAGTAATTTTAAGTGATTTTTTTGTTATTTTAATTGTTTTTAGTTCATTGAAAATAAAGAATTTTTTAAATCAAAAAGCGAAAAAAAAAATATTTTTCAAAAAAATTTACTATTTTCGATTTCTATTTTTTTATTTCAATAATTAATAAATATATGCCTAACATGTCGTTTGTTCATACACATAATCATTTATATATAAAAAAACATCAGTTATGTGGTGTTTTATGCTGCGAGTATTTGAAGTACCACATGAAGTGAACATAATTTTAGGAGTACTTGTTTTTGCGGATATATTTTTCAATGAGTACTCTTTTTACGGAACATAAGCAGCTTCGGATAAATACTTACTCGTATTTGTCTTGCACACATTCTCTTCTCTTCACTGCTTGAGCTGTTAGAGAGAGACTAAGTACACTATTTATCCGACAACGAGTTGCACACATGAAGCAAAAAAGATATTCGTTGCAGACCTCTAATAAAAACTAAATTAAGAAACAAACTAGAAACTAGTAGCATTAATAACATTATGCTTTGTAAGGAACTTGTAAAAAATAATGATCCCCACTATGTGTGGTGAGGAAATTGAGATTTGCCTAAAAATTAAATACCAAATGTACATATCAAACATTATTTTACTGTAATTAAACGTGGGGTTTTATAAATGTATTATTTAATATAAAATATGTATTAAAAACTTTAATAAATGTACATATGTTCTTATGACATATTTCTTTTTACACATATTGTACGCTTCTATAACCCACGAGTACTTTGAATGAACATTTTACATATATTTTGTGTTTTAAAATCACAAAATACATGTTAAATTTTTACAGAAAATAGAAACTAGAGGTTAAAGTATTTTTTAGTTTAAAAATATTATTAGAAATGAATTTTATGTTATATTGATGTGTTTTGTTGCTTTTGTTCTACTGTAGATAGAAACTGGCAGTTAATGTATTTTTTTAGTTCAAAAATGTTATTAGAAATTAATTTTATAAATTATTTTTGTTATATTATTGTGTTTTGTTTTATTAATACATGTACAATTCTATCTAATACTTTTTTAATAAAAAATTCATACTTTTTCTCAAAAAATATTTATGTGTATTTACATTATTTAAAAAACTGGTAGGTTTTCAACGGTTTTGGTAGGTTTTGACAAAAATTTGGTAGGATTAAAATTTATTCAGTGGCAACGATGGTTGTGAGCAGAATAGCGAATAGTTGTGTGACAAGATCGAACAAGCAATAAATTGTTGTAGTTACTGTTGTGTACGTTGTATAAGTTGCCTGCAGGAGATTAAGCGTCAATTGTCTAAAAGCTACTAGTACAAGTACTGGTACAGCTGGCACTAGTTTACACCGGGTTTAAGTTTTTATAGGAAAATACTAGTAGAAGTAGTTTAAATACACCACTCATAGACTGATTGAATTTTTTGTGTAATATTCACATACTGTTTTTGGAATTAAATTGTGAATCTTTCATTCATGCCATTTTATTGTGAAAAATAAAATTTTTTGATGCAAAATGCTAATTTTCTATTTGAATTAATTGTTTTTTAAAGACTTGCCAAATCACACCACTGTAATCGCCACTCATTCAAAACGAGAAGTTCTCTAAGTAATATGGCAAGCCCGTATTTTATTATAAATATTATTTCAATGTGCTGTGTATTTTGAAGTGCGTCAAAAATATTTTAATTTAAAATTTAAAAAAATAATCAATTAAAAAATAAAAATCAAAAAGAGTGTTTGGTGAAAATAGTGTTTCGTTCAATATACATAGTCTTCTACATATAACAGCCTGTGCAGAGGTGTATCGATTTTGAACTTCTTCCTCTTTTGCACAGCTGCTTACCACAAAAATGCCAAAAGACTGCGACCAACAGCCTTCAGAGGCAAAATTGAAATATTACCAAACAGGTATGTATGTACATTTAATCGACTTAAATCAATGTATATGTTTTACTAACCGTTCTTTTCTTCTAATGTTTGTTTTTAGACGACAAAAAGTGCATTCATTGCCAAGAGCTCTCACTAAGAATTCAGTTACGGCAAACGAAATCTTTGTTAAAAGGAAATGTTGGACGATACCTAAATGAAATTTTGGGACCAAACATAATACACAAATTCAAAGTTGATGGTACCCATGGAAAACAAAGCTTTAAACGACTTGAAAGCTTGTATACTGCATTAATAGGTGAGTTAATTACCGATTTATAAATGTATTAAATGTTAAATTCTTTGTGTAACTTGTTTATTTGATTATTTAGATGCTATTGCCGTATTTTCTGATGAGCCCGATATAGCTTTAAGAAAAGCTTTCCAGGAAGATTAAAAAATGAGCAAAATGAATCATCTACTGGGCAATGACTTAAACAATTTTAAACTATATTATATAAAATTGTACATTTTTTATAAGGTCTAGCCAGCCTTGAAAAAATGGGCCTATTTTATCTTGTTTTAAACTGTGATTTAAATGAATATAGTTATTTTAAGTTTTTCTATGTAAATATTTTAATAAATAATTATACAAAAACTACTTTTTTAACTATTATTTTTCATTTAACCAACAAAGGAACCTACCAATTTTGGTAACTTTTTCCATACAAAAGAACTAGTAAAGTGGTTCCCAATTATATCCAAATATACCAGTACGTAACTAGTACCAATGGTACTATTAATTTTTCAAACACACTCAATGCTAATTTGATCATTAAGATGGTATAGAAAAGTTGACAGTTGAGTACTACTACTGGTGGTTTTTATACTAGTTAGGTACTAGTTTAATCTCCTGCAGGGTTTAAAGAGTGGCACATAACATAGTGTGGACAATAAAGAGTTTAATTGAAGCTAAACACATATTTGTTTTTACTTGTAAATACTTAGTTTGCAATTGACGAACTCATATTTAAACGTTTTTAAAAAGGTAAAAACGTAACACTATATATATATATTAATACATATAATGTACATTCATATATAGTATGTAACAACATTGATTAATAATATGTATGTATATAATAATAGTATATGTTTATTTTATAATAAATGAAATTAAAAGAAAGGTTTTAAATTTATTTCGATTTTTGCCTACAACTTACAATGATTGCTCATTCTTAAATAAATTTTAAAATTAACAAAATTTATTTATTAATTTTAAAAACATTTCGTCAATATGAATAAATATTAACGAAAACCATTATTAGAATTAAATAAAAATTCTTTAATATAAATAAAACTTGACTGTAAATTCAAATAAAATTTCTTCAATATCATTAATTTTTTTTTATTAATTTCAACTAAATTTCGTCATGTTTACATCTCGCAAATTAACGAAAACATTTTATTCATATTCTTTAATATTGTTACGGATTGTTCTAAGTTAGGATTGTAATCTTCGCTCCCGCCCTTTTAATTTGCATATATGGTTGGCAATAATGCACTTTATTGCAACTCTTTTTATCGATGTAAATGCAACCCTTTCGTTATCTTTATCCCTTTTACTATGTCTGTTCTTCGATAATTTTTTTTTTTGGCGCGTTCTGATCGGCCAATAGGGTTTTGACACCTGGCGTCTGTTTCGTTGAGATTTTACCGTTAGGTAATTCAACCAATCAGAACATGACATTTGTCACTGAACGAGGATAGGGGATATGGGTAAAGGAGGATAATGAGTAAGAACATTCTAGAAGAAAAGCGTAGTAATGAATACAGGCGAGATCGAGAAGGCAGTTCACGTGTGGCACTTGAATCGTGCGGTTGACAATTTTTCTCTTTTCCCGGCAAATAAAGTTTTAAAAAAAAAACAAAACATATCTTTTAAAAAGAAAAAAAAAAAACTTAAATTTATAAAACAAAACGAAAGCTGCCAGTCAATATTAATTAAAGAAAAAAAAGAAGAAAATAAAATTAAAATGTTTTAAAATCAATAATTTTTATTAATATGAAAAAAAAAACAATAGCAAAATATAAATATCGAATCGTATTGACTTGGAAGTGATTTCTTTAAAAAAAAAAATTTCATAATTAATAAAAACTAAAAAAAAAAAGAAAAACAATTTTTTTTAAAATAAATTTATTTATACTTACATGAATATGATATAAATGTACTGTATATTATTTTATTTTATTGTTATCTTGTGAAATGACAAGTATTTTTGTAATTTGTTTCTGAAATAAAAAAATATATAAAAAAAATAATAATTTATAAAAAGAGACTCTGCCACAACACCAATCTCCACCATTACCAGTCATCATCATCACCATCACCACCAACTGCAACAAAACAAAATTAAATATATGTGCAATTAAATATATGTACAGTTCTCCAATCAACACCATTACCAGTCATCATCATCACCATCACCACCAACTGCAACAAAACTAAATTAAATATATGTGCTTAAATAGACAGTTCACCAATCTCCACCTATCAGAATAAAGCTAAGGAAAATGAAACATAATATAGTGATAAAGGAAACATAATCAAAACTAAATCTGAATGTTTAAAAGAAAAAAGAGAATTATTAATAAAAAAAGGATAACGAATGATTGAGGAATTATCAGAAAAAAAAATCCTGAAGGTGAAACGGTTTTAACTCCAGAAGAGCAACTTCATTCAAAAGACATTGATGGTAAAGCGACGGATTGGAAGGCCTCATCCGGTGCACCACAGCGCAGTACCAGTACAGCTAAGTTCATCCTACACCATCGTTTTCTATTATTTTGGTTTACCATATGTATATATTATATTATTTTCCTAGTATAGACCTTACCAATGATGTATTTATTTTTTTATAAATCTATTGTCATTAAATATAATATTGAATAGAATTTACCCAAATGAATATTTTTCTTCCTTATCTTGTAAGCATATACTAACCCCTTATATAAAATAATTACTGCTATTTTAGGTATATAAATATTCATATATATATACATACATATATTATACTTATTTCATATATAGATTTTCTATTTTTACTTCACCCCCCCCCCCATTTTTGAGAATAAATTATAAATGTTCTTTATCTTTATATGAATGAAACGAAATTAGTATGAGTTTTTAATTCGTAAACGAGAGAGGAATGCTGGGGACATGGTAGGGTAGAAGCGTGTGGTTATTTTAGGGACAGATGTAGTATTTGATTAGGGCGTCCGTCTGTCATGGAGTGTGACTTTGTCACTGGGAGGGAACTTGTGCCCTAGGCGGTAATAACACCTAACCGTCAGGTCGTTTCAGCTTGTTTATCCTTGTCACATTCGTATTTAACAACATTGTAGTTTTTTTTATTTTTTTTATATTCACACAGTCTATAGTATTTTCTTTGGTGGCATGCAGGCTGTGTTTATATGCTTACGCGTCGTAAAATACGGGTTGAGAACCATTTTGATTTGAGCAGCCGGGGAGATCTTTGCATGCCCTTGACCTTGATATTTTATTCGGTTTTAGAATTTTTTCAGTCTATTGATCATTTTACGACCGGCGCGTAGCAATATGAATAAATGAAGAAATTTTTTCAATATGAATAATTTACTAAATTTATACTAAAAAAGACGTAGATATGAATACACATATTTGTTAGCTGATATGTAACGAAATTTCTTCAATTCTACATCCCTTTTTACAGTATTTATGGACATTTTTGCTTCAGTGTACGTCCGATATTCGCGACTAATTAAAAAACCAGACTTAAAAACAAATTTTGCGGTTACAGAACAAAAACTTCTATTGAAAAAGTTTGTATTATTAAAAATAAATTTGCTGTCAGAATAGAATAGAATACATACATATTTACACTTTAAATACAATATTTTTAGGAAATTGGAGATTTTGTCATGAATTTTAGCAAATTTTTCTTTTAAAACAGATGAATCATGTAACACAGTGTTGTTGCCAACATTTCATTTTCCAAATTCCATGGTATGCGTATGTGCATTTAAAGTTTGTTTTCTTCATGAACACTACCACATAAATTGTCCATTTTCGTATCTCACATTATCGCTTGATCGTCTTTATGCCGTAGGAAATTTTTCGTGAATTCAGTTGTTATGTCAGCATTAGGTACAAGTGGCCGTCCCCTCAAATGATTTGGATGGACGCATTGTGGCACTACAGATCGCGCTCACTATCCCCTAATCCTGAAACCACCTAGAGCTTACAATGAAGCAACTCAAACTGCCGACTTCAATTTTCGAAAAATCACTCAGATCATCGATGTAGTGGGCACTAAGATGTCTCTTTATCCTTTGACATAGCGCCGGGCATGTTCCTAGTAGATGAAGAACCGTCTCTTCCTCCTCCTCGTCCCTGCAGCTTCTACAGAAATCGTTCGCCAGGTGCCCTAATTTTGTGCAAATGTAAAAACTTTTTCTTTGCGCATTTATGTATCTATATACATACGTATTGGTATATGCATTTGGAAATGTTAAAATGGTGTTTAATTTAAAATAAAAAAAAAAATATATATATATATATAAAAAAAAAACACAAGAGTTTGTAAAAAAAAAACCGAAATGTAAAATAAAATTTTTTATACAAATAAAATGTAAATGTGCGTAGTAACCATATAATTTTCAAGCTGACTGTTCATAGAAAATTGGTGGTGTCAAGTGTTTAACCCATTATTGCCCGCTCAGTACTTTAACAAAATAACCAAATATAAGTGAAAATATTTTAGAGAAAATTTTTATAAGGCACAACAAGAAAAATTACTAACCGATTTGTACACAAAAAGATTATACCCATTGGCAGTGAAAAAAAAACCCAATGCAAAAACAACAACTATAATAACAGCGCATATGAGCAATTGAAACATTAATTACACCCACAACTATAACAACAATCTGTGTCAAGATATATGAGTTTGTAGAAAGCATACAATAATTGCTGAAATGAGTCAATAACACCAAAAAAAAAAATTAAAAGAAAAGATAAATCCAAAAGTCAATAGTAAGACGCAATCTACACCATCGCTATCATCAACTACTTCATCACCGTCAACTTCATCTCAGCTATAAAATCATCTTCATCACCTACAAGTCTCCAAGTTCTGCAACATTTGGGGAGCTGCTAGATTTAAAATTTCAAAATATTTACCGTAAATATTAATATTATACTTATATTTTGAACTGACTTAATTTAAACTTACCTGATATAATAATTACTTTACCTTAAACTTGCCTTAATTCATACAATACTTACCTAATTTACTATAAACCTACCTTAAGTTATACCATACTTACCTGATATACCTTATTTACCTACCTTATTTTACCTTACACCTACCTTTTGTAGTATTTTACTTACCCTAATTTACCTTATACCTAGCTATAGTATACTTACCTAGATTACCTCATACCTACTTTAAGTATTAATGTACATTTCTAATTTAGATTATATTAGCCATATCATAATTATACTTATCCATTTTTTTTTTTTCTATAGTATTTACTTTTTTTGCTTATACAAGATTTATTTACCAATTTTGTAAATATATATGTATATATAAATGTGCCATTTAAGAGAAAATTTTTTTTTTTTTATATCGTTGAAATAAACATTTTTGTGAAATTGAAATGAAAAGTTTAAAAGTTTTTGAGTAAACAATTGAAAGAAGGGATGCGTAAGTGGTCGTACTTTTCGGGGACAGATTTCGGATTGTCGGTACTTTTCTGTCTAAAGGGTAATTTAATTTTTTTTTTTTGGAGGGGAAAAGTGTACCGTACGTGGCTAATCACCTTGCCATGGTTTTTTTTTGAGCAATGTTCGATATTTTGTTCGTTTTATCTGCTGATGGCAAATTTTCGGAATTGATTATTTTTATATTTTCGTATTTTTCTCATACTCTCAGGGTAGTAGAGTATGATATATGCTTACGCGTCAAATACTCGGGTTGAGAACCACGACTTTAGCTTCGAGCTAGCCGGCAAAGATCTTTTCCTACCCCTTAACCTGTATTTGAAAATGTGCCTTGGCACATGGTAATGTTATGTTGTTTGAATTTGAGCCTAGTATTTGTGCTATTTACCGGCGCGTAACAATGTTCGTGCCGCGTCGGGCCAGTTCATCCGATCTGCAGTTTCCCGGGATATCATTGTGTCCCGGAACCCAAACGATATGTATATTATACCTCTTCGCCACCTTGTGCAGGTGTTTCCGGCAACCGCCTGGCTATCGGAGAGTATGGTGATGTTCCCAAATAATCTTAACCGCAGCCTGTATTGCCAACACCTCCGCTTGGAAGACGCTGCAGTAATTCGGTAGCCTTATAGATTCGGCCATACCTATTGACTCCGAGAAAATTCCACCACCAACGGTTCAGCATTAGTTAAGATATATGTAGAAACAATATACCAATGATTTATATTTTGAAATATATTGAAGAGCGTATTGTCCTTCCAGTAAAGCGTTCCAGGATTTTTGGATACTTGATACCTTTACGTTGCCGAGTAAATGATTAAAGTCAGTGGAGTGAATATATAACGTATAGAAGTTGTGTAGACCAGTAGATAGTGTGTTGTATTACCAGAGGGCGCCGTGACATTTCAAACAAGAACAAATTATGTAAATAAAATGTCTTGCACAAAATGTCCAAATCTGTCGCTTAGAGTCGACGTTTAGACAGTGAGTACCGCCACTAATGGATAAAACTTAACATAATTCTGGGAGCTTGTTCATAATTCTGACTAAAGTGTGGTAATAGCCAATTAAGTAAGTCAGTAAATTATTTGATCAAACTCAAAACGTTTTCTATTTAACGGGTGAATAAGAGAAATGCAATTGTGCAGTTGACTCTTTAAACAATTACAATTAGACAGTATGACTTTTAAACTCCACAACTAGGAGCCAATCCAAAATTTCTCTCTGAAAATGTTTTCCAATGAAAAATATACTGGATAACAAACTTAAAATTGAATTGTCCTTCAAAACAAATGATGCCATTCACTCATTATTACTGAATTACAGGATTATTGAAAAAACATCTAAAGGAGCGTGAATTTTTCGACCAAAAATTTCAGTTTGTTTATGCCATTTGTATATGAACGGGGCAAAATTTTCTAAGATGCTCGGAAGAAAACTAAAAATTTAATTCCTTGTCGACGCATAACTTTCTTAAACCACCTATTACTACAATTATAAGTTGTCTTGGTTGTATAAGTTTTGGAATGCAACGGATAATATGTATCTCCGATGATACTGGTACATTTTTCTCTCTTTGTTTTAAAAATCACTTATAAAGCATTTTATCCATTCCCATCAGCTTTTGTCAGGATTTTTTTCTGTTGCGAGTTCGAAGGTTTTAGTACATTGAGATATAATATGTTAAACAGAGAACATAAGCAATTTGCAATTTCCGTAAATACTATAATATTTGCTTTCGACTTTTTATAATTCCTCATTTTTAAGGGGTTGTTGGTTTTAGAATATGTCGAACATTGATATACTGAAATGTACAGTCAGTAAAACAACTCACAGTCTTATGCAAAAAAAACCTTATTATGACTTTGATGTGAACATTAGTTAACAACGATTTTTAGCTTAATAATCCATTATTAAAAAAGTATATGCAAAAACAGTATTTTAACTAATATCCATTTTAAGGCTTTTTTTATTTGATGCTAGCAATACCATTATTTTATTCCGTCAATTTTTCCTTAATGTTGTGTATGAACGATTATTAGTTCATTTGGTATTAGTGTCTAATATTGTTGTTTTATGATTTTATACATTTAATTGTTTTTATTAATTGATTATAATCAATTGTTTTTTTTATTTATTATTTGCTTTTTTAATAACAACAATGCACAAATAAAATAAAACAACCAATGTAATTAAAATATTATATTTTGATTAAAGAAAGTATTCGAGTACCGGTTTCTTAAAATTTGTTTTGATAATTTAGACATCACTAAACTATTTTGTAAACAAAATTTTTATTTGGGTGAAAAAGAATAGTTTGAAAAGAATAAATAGAAAAAATATGGAGCAAAAGCATGAAATTAAAAGAAAAAGGTAAGTGCCGTTTCTACCAATTTATTGTACTTTTCATTATTATCTTCGTGAATAGATGCTACTAAAGGACTTGATAAAGGAGAGGGTTAAAATAATAGAGAACAAAAACACGGATACAAACACTAACTCGATGAAAAAGAAGGCCTGGATAGAAGTGCAGGAGAGGTAAGTCAACTATGGACGGACTGTCGTCAATTATGGACCGGTTTGTAGGAAATATATATGTATGTATATCATACATAATAACCTTTCCACAAGATTCAACTATATTTAATATAATATTCAACTATGTTTATTTATAATCATTTTATTAATCTTCATTTGTTAGTTTCAATAATTTATGTACAGATGGGCAAAGAAACGTAACCCAGTTAAAAACTCAGTGGATGACGATGAAGATAAATGCAAGAAAACAAATGGCTGAGCACCGGAAGGAGGTAAAAAAAACTGGTGGAGGTTTGGCACCACAAGACATGCCATTGAGTGGCAATGACATTTCCGTATGTTTATAGTAGACTCCAACGAGTTCGACTCAGATGTAATATATACTTACTTAGTTACTATAGTCTAGACTAGACTATTGTGCCTTCTACCTAAATGGTATATTTATTTAAATATTTGATTATTGAAAATTTTAGATTGTAGAGGAAGAAACCCAAATACCAAATGAAGACATTATAGTTATTGATGGAGAGGAAATTATGGATTTGGAGTTGAAGAGACTGAAGATGAACATAAATCTTTTTCAAAATTAAAAAAAAAGTAAATTTTAATTAGTTTTCTTTAAAGTTTTATGTACTATATTGTTTTATAAACTATGTTGTTTTTTATTTAGAAAATTCCTACGAAAGGAAAATCTTCTACAGAGGATAATATTAAAAAGCTAACAGATTTCGACTTAGAATGTCGAAAGGAACTATATCGGCTTCAAATGGAGGTGGAAAGAAAGAGAATAAGAAACTTAGATAGGGAATATGATTTAATTGAGGCAAAAATTAAACGGTTGGAAAGAAAATCTCTAGGTAAGTACAGAAAATAATGAACATAAACAATTGGCTCACTGTGTATTTAACAAAATTTAATTTAATATTTTTAATTAATATTTTAATTTAATATTTTTAATAATAAATGTTTTTACAGATGCAAGTTAAATAAAATTCAAGAAATTTATTTTATAATTATTTACTATAAGGAAGAATGTTAAGTTTTTTATTTTTTGTTTAATAAAATGAATATGTTTTAAAAAAAATGTTTCTATGTAATTGAAACGACGCAAATCGAATCAAATTTTTCTATACTAATGCATTGAAATTCATCAAAATGAAGCAAAAAAACTTAGTTTTTCAGATAAAACAGAATTATGAAAAAATTTTTCATTATTTTATTAAGTTCAGTAAAGTTTTCTCTAACAAAAAAACTTAACAGAAATCAATAAAATTCATTTATAAAAAAAATAAATTTTAAAGACGAAATTGTGCTTTGTTTAGTTTATGTGGTGCTTTCTTCAGATAATACTCGTAAATTCTATTCAACAACACTCCATTTGATTACGTGGTCTTGCAGGTTTGTTAACAAAAAGGTTTGGTGAATTTTTAGAGATTTTTTTGCTGATATGTTTCCTTGTAACAACTAATGGCTTGGTCAGCAGATGCTGCTACGCCCTCGCTACGATTTTCGTCAGGATCGTTTTCAGAAAATATATCCAATGCATGGGAAATTAATTGCATAGCTTTCGAAATATTGGAGATTGTTATTATTTTTTTTCCTCTAATGTATTATCAATTATCATAACATCATCTTCTAAAGCGTGCTGAATATTAATGGATAATAAATTTTCATTATCAAGCTCCTCATCGTGAGACAGTAAAAGTTCATTAATGTCATCCTCTTCCATTCCTTCAAATTCGGCTAAATTTAACGCAAGTTGAAATTGCAACAACGCAAGCTGAGTTTTGTCAATTTTTAAAAAGCGACTCAAATCGAAACGACGCAAATCGGATCGACGCAAGTCGGGGCTCTAGTGTACTTTCCACAAAAATGCAGATTTTACAAGATAAACTTTTGGAAAGAAACTTGCATTTTAATGAATTTTGAATTTTATTAATATGTAATTAATTAATATTTCATGCCTAAAAGTGAATTAAATTTATATTAATTTTACATGAAAAAGAGAATTATGTTTTTATACATATACAATTAATATTGTTTTTATAAATGAAATAGTGAAATACATATATTTTATTTTTGTCTAAAAAGGTGAATTAATATATTTACGTTTGTTATTTTATAAACCAAGAAAAATAAAATATTTTCATTTGTATTACGTTAATTATAAACTAATTTGATAATAAATTTGCGATCATCCTCCTTTTGGTTTTTCCAGCTTCTGAATTTCTTGCTGTTTGTTGTTCGATATAATTTCCTAATTGCCATACATCATTATTGTTGTAATCGTCATTGATAAAAATATAATCGTCTTTTAAAAATTTAGCTATGTTATGCAAAATGCAACAACTGGCTATTACGTGGGGTGCTAACTCTGTCGATACACGAATTTTGTATTGAAGTATTGAAAATCTTTGCTTCAATTGCCCAAAACACCGTTCTATAATGACACGTTCACTTGTAAGCACTTTGTTGAATGTTTTTTCTATGTAAGTTGTTGGATTCCGGAATGGTGTCATTAGCCATTGGCATATTCCATAGCCCTCATCCCCGAGAAGTAATGAATGCATCGTTCGTTGCATTTTGCATTATTCTACATACGTCGTTGTTTCGTAAGATGCGTGAGTCATGAACTGAACCAGGCCAGGATATGTCAACGCTTGTAAAAAGTTCATTTCCATCACAAGTTGCCAGTACATTTATAGAATGGAAGCCTTTTCTACAAATATACTCATCGCTCTGATTTGTGGGTTTCTTAATTTTTATATGGGTGCAATCAATCACTCCAATTGCAAATGGAAAACAATAATTTGTTTGCCATTTCATTTGAGCATCCCTTATTTCTTCTGGATCTTTCGGGAATTTGATCCACTCGCTTGCTTTGGAAGATATAAGTTTCGCAACTTCCGCAATAGTTCGCGACGCAGTTGATTGATGTACTCCAATATTTGTGGCTATACACGTGTTTCTTCTGACTCCTCAAAAAAATAATTTGCCAACCAGCAGATGCTACTATAATCAAACCTATGTATTTATCTTTTTATTATTAAGTATATAAAAAAAATTAATAGTTAAGAATACAAACCTGTATAATTTTTTATCCTCATTTGCTAAATTTGTTTTACGCTGTTGATAAATTTTTGTATTTCTTTGTGGCACAAAATATTCAGCCTTAATTCCTTTCTATTGTACGCGAGTCAACTGTAAGGCATGGTCAACAAAATTTGAGGAAGAGCTCACAAAAGAAAGCAAAAGCTTGTTTTTATGCATATGAACATGAGCACAAGCTCATCTAACTTAGTACAAACTCAGCAAGACGAGATCAAACGTGAGCAGTGAGTAAAAGCGAATAAATCAAATTTTATTTTGCATAAGCTAAAGCTCACGTTTTATGCATGAGACCCAATATCTTTCTCCTCTATTGCTATATTGTGGAGTACTGCTAATGCCACAATAGCAGTTTTTGCATTTTCTAAACTGACTCATCCCGTCTAATAATCATCTGAAGCGTTGTTTCCACACACCAAAACAACGTTCAACAGGGTTACGGGTGGCAACATGTGCGGCGTTATAACGAACTTCTTTTGGGTTCTTTGGCTGATGTAAGGGGGTAAATAAATAGGGTGTCAGCTTGTATCCAGAATCACCAAGTAGACGGCCTTTAAATTTCCCGTTTTCAAATCTTTCCTTTATTCTGGATCCGGCAATCGTGTGTGCTCCCTCTCCATTTCGCCACTATGTGCAAAATTTTTAGATTGCCATCACAAATCGCCTATCATTAGAAATTTTATTACATTACATTTTATTTTTTTTACTGGAATTGGTTGTCTTTTATACACGGGCGAACATACAAACGTTGGAAATTAAGAGTGCAAGAGAGCTCATTTGAGAGCTCACTGCGTATGTACGCATTAAATGCAACAATATACATATACCGTATTACCTGGACATTTAGCGAATAGAATCCTTTTCTATTAATATAGTATTGCGCTAAGTCGCCGCCATTTTTTTTTAATTTGATATGTGTGCCATCTGCATATATCACCAATGACACCAGGGAAGTTGCGAATTTTTTTAAATTGCTGGGCAATTTTCACCTCCTCATCCACAGAAGTTGGCATCTTTATCTTTTGTTTGCTGAGCTTGGCCAAAGCTCGGACAACTTTTGCACATATATGGCTAACTGTAGATTGTGTAAGGCCATGGAGATCACCAGCATCATCCTGAATCTAAAAATGTAATGTTAAATCTATACTTTCCTTGTTATTCAGTTTACATACTTCCCTACGACCCCAACAACGCAATGCTACTAACACCTGCAGCTCCGGGGAAGTTCCACATCCTCTTCGATCAACTTCTATATCTGATCGTATTAGACTTACAATTTTTTTAACCGTTACTTTATTGAAACGGTACTTGGATTTAAATTCCTCATCTGGAATGGAGAAGGGGTCGGTCCGCTCCTTATAAATCCTTGGACGATGGAAATTACAATTTTGGGTAATAGTTTCTTTTGAAATTCAAAATTCATATATTTGTATCAAAATATTTTCCAATTCTAATAAACTTACCAATTCTCCGGATTAAATTGAGTGTATCCATATTGTTTTTTGTGTTTTTAATTTATTTTTAAAAAATTAGAATATTTTTCACAAAATGTCAAAAATTTTAATAAAATTATGACATATGACTTTATTGTAGGTTTAAAGTTGAACCATTGTTAAATTTCATAGATTTAACAATAGTTTACTACACGTGTGTTAAGCTAATTATCGTTTTTGCATACACTTTTATCGAATTTAGCTTAACAACGGTTAGTAAGCCTGTTGTAAGTTTTTTTGCATAAGATTGTCAGTGTTTACGTAACGTTAACAAATATTAGTAACAATAGTGATTTCAGTCCTAAGTATTTAATGAACTTTTATATACAACTACAATGAACATATTTGTTGTAACATTAACCTTTGCCGAATAATTAGCAAACAAGAGTAATTAGCCATTGGAATGGATTTTTTAATTTACATTTTGTAATAAATTTTTACATTTTTTGGATCTAGTAACTGAATTTGTCCAAAAATAGCCCACTTGGTAGGACGATTATGACGATCGTAAAATAGAAAAACACGTAGTTGATAAAATAATTTTATCAATTCCCAAATTTAGCAGCAATCATATATGTTTCACCCTGTTATTAACAATGGTGCACTTTACGAAAGAACAACACTTTATAAAAACTTACGAAGCACAACGCAGGGAAACGACGTCCACCCCACAGTTGACAATTATGACGTTTGAAAAACACTAAAAACAGCAGCCTTAACTGTTTATTTAAAGGGAGAAAAAAATGTTATAAGTTTTGCGAAGCAAATGTGTTAGAAGCAACAGTAAAAACTGGCGGATAAAGTAGAAAAATTAAATGTAAATAAACATTTATTTTGTGTTAAGAAAGGGAAAATTTGAAATATTTTTTAATTTCCTCAATGAAAATTTTAAAAATTCTTAAATATTTAATTATTAATCGAAATTTGTGTGGTTTTTGGTCACAATGAATGTAAGTTCTTGCGCAAAAGCTAAGTAAGAAGCTAAATATATCAAGATCAAATAAGATATCTTGCTCATTAAAACTTTTTCTTGCAGAAATTTGCATACATTACCAGTATTTAATAATTTCTTGAAATAAAAAGTTAAAATTCGGTCAATTTTTAATTACTGAATTAATTAGCAATTTCCCTTCACACTGAAAAAAGTTCCGTGTGCAAAAAATAAGTAAAAAGAGAAATATAACAAAATATATACTCATACCTTGTTTCAGGAATTTGTGAATATATCTCTAAATTCGTTAAATACTAAGTTAGTGACGATCGATGAAAGGTGTCACCAAATACATTAGTTCCGAATGACGTTTCCCCAATAAAACGGTTCATCTTCTTTCAATCAAGATCCCGTTTTAGGGGCAAAAATTATTCTATTATCCTACCAAAATATCATCAACTTCAACCAAAATATTCTAAACATTGTACCCATATTCTCCGTCAACATTACTATTCAACACTCAATCTATTAACATACAACACACATTCCTTTATTCTTATCATCTAACAACGTCAATCATCCACCAACAGACAACATTTGCATATAAATCTATATAATTCATATACTTTGTATGACAAAATAGATGTTGATATCACTTTTTATTAAAAAACTTATTTGTAAATATTTTATAATAAAACATAATCCTAATATAAGAAATAAAATCTTTTTGTTTAAAATATTTGAGGCCCTTAAAAGAACCTTTGAATAAGAAATAAAATCTTGTTCTTTTATATATTTGAGGCCCTTAAAAGGACCTTTGATACAAAAAGGTATAAGCCGTCTGTTGTATATCAAACAAACGTTTGCTTTCAAAATGCATAGTAGATTGTTAACAAACAATCAACACGTACATATATGTATGTCTGAAGTGTAAAAGGTAATTGAAAATAATCGTTAAACAATCCTTAATATAAAATAAAATCAACAAATACTGCAATTTGTGAAGAAAAGGAAATCTCTTTTTTTAAAGAAGGACCTTTGATGTAGTGAAGCCGAATTCGGTGCTGGTGTATTTGGTGACAGGATTACATCGCCAATTCAGTAGGTAACAGTGAACAGACAGCACTTTTAATTTTACGATTGGTATTGATGTTTGTTGTAGCAGTCCAAACAAGACAAGACTTTGGCATCTAATCAATAAACAAAGCTTAGTGACATAATTATAACATAATTATTATACAACACTTACTGCACAAAATTTCACTTTAAACCAATGATGCCCATTTCATAGTGCTTTTGCGCAAACTAAAAACACACTTATTCTTATTCTCTTTGGTTAGTCGTCACTCAGACAGCGACGAATGCACATGCGTAGCGGGTGTACGCTTTTTTTGTAATATTTTTTGCTTAAAGCACTGAAAAAAATTTACTATGACTTACGAAACATATTTTATGATAAAAAAAATGCGTTTGGTGATGCTCAATGCATTTTATGTTATAAAATATTGAAGGAATGTAGAGAATATGCTTTTAGAAGGCACTATTGTTCTTATCATAGTGATATGGATGATTTTAATGATGGGGAAAAAAAAAATTATTTCGTAAAAATAAAAAAATTTATTTATTGAATAATAATGAAAAATTACCATAAATCTTTTATGGGAAATATTACAAATGAAAGATAAAAAAATTAGCATATAATTAATTTAAGATTGTAACTTTTCTTGAGAAACTATATTTTAGTTCAATAATATGGACGAATTTCTATTCCAAATTTTATTGCAAATTCCGCTTTTTGGATTTCTCTCTTGCTCACCAATACTACTACAGTTTTAGCTTTGGGCATCCCTGCTTTAAACCAGTGTAGGGCAAACACATACTACCATAGTTTTGGTTGTATGTTATCCGAGTTCCGCGTAAACCGAGGTACAGGTGTATATAAAAACTAAATAATTCAAGGATTTTATATATGTACATACATGTTTCAAAAATATAAAAAAAAATAATTTTGTCAGAAAACAGTGAACAGTAGATAAGAATTTCGTATACTAAAGAGGGAATTCCCCTTTTTCGCTTGTTTGTCCAAAATAATAGAAAAAAATTTTTGCTTATAATCACGGATAATAGAGGTAATCACGGTTAAACGATGCAGAAAAATTTAAGTCGATCCAAAATAAAATTAAGTCGATGCAAAAAAATTTTCTTTTTCCATCCCGGATAATTGATGTTGCCGGATAATCGAATCACGGATAATCAAGGTCCTACTGTATTATGTAAATATTAAAATTATATATTCATATACATACATACTTAAAATAATATACATATAACATTTCCAACTTTTATTTTAAAACACAAAACATAAGACATGTAAATGCATATATCAAACATTAGCCTTAAGGCGCCTGGAGACGATCAAATAAAATCATCAACGCCTTATATGTAAGCGCGTTGTCCTTTTACACGTACACGTTGTCGGCTTTGATTGATGAAAATCAAAAAATTTTGATTTTTCTCATTTGTTGACTATTTATTTGATCGTCTCCATTTGTGATTGACAAGCATTTCTCATTTGTTCTGATATTGTAGTAATCAACACATACGTGGATAAAAACTAATAATTTTATTGCCGTCATGTAGAAATGTGCAAATGAAAAAAATAATATTTTGCAATTTATTGAAAAATACCAGTGTCTACAGTTCTATGGAATAAAAAACTGGAATGTTATTACAATATTGCACGATGTTAATAGCAATAAATCGTCATGCGAAGAAAATATTTAAGCAAACAAACACTACGAAATTAAAATACATAATGATTGACGCATTTATTTAAACATCTCCTTTTAAACGTCAAGCACACCACACGCACACTTGTGTATTATTTGATGAATTTATTTGATCGTCTCTAGGCGCCTTTACATGTATTTAAATTAGAACGAGAAGGATGTAGGTGTTTATTTTTGCAAACTAGTGTTGGAAATTGCAATAATTTTATAAAACAAATCAGTGTTAACAAATTGCCTGTTAAAAATTAGCGATTAAAGAAAAAGGTAGAACAAAAAGTAAAATTACACACAAATTACACACATGCTACACACACAATTAAAAATTACACACAAGGTGGCAACACTGATCACATGTGATACGAAATTTCAAATGTGCCCTTCACTGCTTTAAACACATGTGGAATAAAAAGAAATTAGTACAATAATTAACACATATTATTTTATAAGACTTACCACATTGCGTATGTGTTTTTCACCACGCATGATGGTCTTGTGTAAGGGGAAGCTAGAAATGCAAATGCATTTTATTTTCGCTGCACTTACTCCTGAAATTCAGTAATTGTATATACTGATTATTTCTAAATGCCAAAAATGTATGCAGTCACCACTGCATAATTTTATCCTCTCTTTCCAAGACTAGAAGTTTCAGATGTTCGATAATTTATATGAAATTGTTTTTTTCATAAAAATTTTCGATAGCGTTCATCTTACAGTCTTACAAACACAAGGATTTGCTAAATAAATACAATAAACATAGAATGATATATAAAAATACAACAACTTTCATAATGGGTGCTATGCAAATTAAATTTGTTGTAAATAAAATGAAAACATTTATTTCATAAATATATACTTATATACATGTACCATAAGTAAACAAAAAAGCACCCTTACAAACCATATTTTGTTTATGGGGTGTATGTGTATGACGTGTTATTGTGTGGTGATTTTATCTTATGTATGCATGAATATATTAATAAAGTGGAAATTGATTTTGTAATCCAAATAAGTTAAAGTGAATGTTAATGGTAGCAAATAATTAAAAATGTTGTATGCATGTAGGTGTAAATGCAAAATAAAATATAACTAGATGACCCGTGCGAATATTTCGCACCGTTAGTTGTCATTTTTGTAACATAAAATTAAAATAATTAATAGAAATTTTATTAAAAGTATAAAAATATTAGAAATCATAATATATCATACATATTTACATACATATGTTTAAATGCTTTTATAATACTTCTTTGAATACAATGTTAGAAGTAATGGCATGATCATCGTTAACTTTTTGACCGTACGAATCCTTAATACAAACAAAAATATCTTTAAACGTACGCACTCGAGAAAAAGCCGCATATAACTGCCCATGTGAAAAGACCGGTTCTGGTAAATACAATCCTACCTTTTGAAGGGTTTGACCTTGTTTTTCTTAAAACATTTTTAACTGTTAAATATCAGCTGACACTATATATATGTATATATTAAAAGACACCGTATTACTACACTTCATAAAACAAACAATGCCATGACAATAACGACATTACCAAAATGGCTTTTACAACTTTATATATTATGTGGAATAGCATTACAATTAAGCGACCCTGTTTATCGCACTTGATCTAACAACTACTGCAAAGTATTGCCAAAACAGCTTTTTACAACTTAATATGCATATTATATATAACTGACTTAGTAATAAACGGCATTATAGTAAATAGCGGTATTGCCAGAATGGATTTTAATACATACTGTATTATGTAGAACTGCATTACTATTAAGCGACCCTGTATTACCACACTTGAACAAAAACATATTATCATAATGACAACAGTATTATCATGCAGTTCTATATAAAATATAATTTTTATCAATGAAAATATTAATTTTTCAATTTCTAATTATTTTTCGTCATTAGTGTTAGATATAAGCTTTAAAATGAGATATCATTCATTAAATTTGATGCGGTGGTATGGGAGATATTTGCAACCGACAAAAAAAAGTGCTTTAGAAATAATATATATGATTACAAATTCATAAATCATGTACATTTTTGTGTTAGGAGTATTACGTTGTTAGTACTGCAATAAATAAAAAATATATACAATTTCCGAAATGTGCTAAACTAAATTGAGTATGAGATCGGGTAAATGGTTTGAAAACTGTCAAAAACCTACCGATGAGCTACACATAGATATTTCTGCTTAAAATTTGGTTCTTCGATACTACCATTGAAATATTTTAAAATGAAATAAATTCTAATATATATATTTAAAACATCTTCATGTTTTACTGTGGAACATCAAAGAAAGGGGCGTTATTAGAGAAGTTCGTCGAAAAGTATTTGACGAAGGCCATGTCGATGGTAATTTTTGTTGAACAAATCTATAAATTTACTCTCCAATAGTTTATAATAATCTACAAAGCCCAGAGGAGGTTTAACTAGGCGACTATTATGGAACTGTTTGCTATATGTGAAGGTATAATCGTCTGGGACAGGGTCATTGTCATTAAAATAAGTCATAGGAACTTCACATATGTGCATTTGGGATAATTTGTTATAAAAATGTCCTGAAATTTAAACAAATGCGTTGTTTTGAAGGACCAACATTTCTTGGCTGCTAAAATGTTTTTCGCGTAACTCAATATCAATTATGGAGGAGCAAGGGTTTGGTAGAGAACGGATCTCATCCCATTACGTATGGTCTTTACCGTAAGTATACGCTTGGTCTACAATTGAAAAATCTAAGATTTTATCAACTGAGGAAACATTTTCGCAGTTTCCATTTACAACTACATTTACATAGTGTAAATCCCAGCGCTTTAGAAAAGAAGTTGAAAAATTGCGGGGAGTTATACTTACAACATTACCTGAACCTTTACTTATTTGTCCAAAAAAGTGTTCCTGAGTTAAGCTGCGAGTCTTAAGTCCCTGAAAACCTACTTGATGAATGTATGTCCAAATACTTTTCAAGGCGGAAATGTTTGTCAACCATCCTGTAAAAAATTTAAACATTTTAGTTGTGTCATTCGCTTTGAAAACTTTTATTGTCCGTAAAAGATTCGAGGCTTCTCTTAAGAACTGTAATTGTTCTTGGGAACATGCGAAAACTATGCTTTCTGCGTTGCTATTAAAAATATCAATAATTTATTAAAAACTCGAAGTACTTAGCTGCATTAAGGAAAGTTAGGTCTTTTGAGCTATCTAATTTTCCTGACTTATGCAAAGTTCGCAGACCAGCTACCACAGTCCGACTTAAAACTTGAGCTGCTAACTCACATCCCTTGGAAATTATTGGGATAAATGTGGTCCAAACTTAGCTTAGGAGCACATATAAGGGTATTGGAATCTACATTATAAAAATGGATAACATCTGCCCACGACACAAGTTTATTGTTGAAATAAACTTTATTTTCTTTAGCACGCAGACAATTTCGGGCGCTTTTAAATAAATAAATAAATTCGTTTGTCGCTAACTACAAAGTAGGGACGTTCTGAAGTTACCCCAACGATTTTTGAAAAGTTGACAAAATTGCCTCGTAAATATAAGTTTTCATTGTTAAGCCACTACAATTTCCGTAAACAAAGAAGTATGAAATAGCTTGCGACCAAGTTTGTCCCCCTATCCCACTTGCAATGATGACCATTGCACTTGTCGCTAAGTTACGAGAACGATTTTCATTCCCAAAGTCCTGTAAGCCTATAATTTTGTCTTAGAACCTATCGTAGTCAAGAAAAGTTTTTAGAGACATTTCGGCGCAGGAGACACTAATAAATTTGTCTTCGTCTGTAAACACCTGCGCTTTTGGCCAGTCCTTTACGAAGCTTTGTAAAGTCCTAATTTCGGGCCAATTTAACATTGGACGTAAATACTTATACACTAGGGGAGAAAGGGAAAATACGGCTAAAGAAATCAGTTTCAGCCCGACACAGTAATGACGTTGTTTCGGTTCACGGGTGTAATTACTCAAACCAATTTCTAAACAAACCCAGAGCGGTTTAATAATTTTTGAAGAAAAATCATTTTTCTTTAACTCCAATTTCAAGTTTTCAACCTTTGTCTTGTAGTATTCTACTTCTCTAGATAACCTGGCATTAGCAACCTTCAACTTGTTTTTTAATCTTTTTTCTAACAGATATTGCCTACGATAATGGTCCAAGGCTGCTTTTAATGTCCTAACATCTGAGTTTGTTTTTAAACGGTAGGTCCCGCCTCTCATGTATAAAATTAAAGCACACAACATAAGTGGTGTGAGAAGCTAGGTCGTAATCCTGACTGAAGGGCTGTAATGACCAATTTTGTATGTATGTAACTTTATTTTATCTGTAAGTTGTAATAACGAAAATAAGTTAAAGGTAACTTTACAGTTTCCTTTAGCTAAAGGTTCCTTTAACTAAACCCAAGTATACCGGCAAGTTATAATAATGACTCTTAGTGAAGCAAAGTGAAGTCAATGCCAATTTGTCGCATAATGTCTTAAAGAATACAAAAAATTGGAGTTCAGAAAATCTTCATGGAGAAGCAAATTGGTGCGGAATTTGTTTACTGATTAGTTACAATAAAATTAAGAATGATACGGCTTTGACTACTCTCTTTAGCACATAATACGTTCGGTGTAGGGTAACAATTATCCGAATTTGAAACTAAATTAAGATTTGGAAGTTGCTAATATTTTTCATTCCTTCTTTTATATAAGAAAAACTAAGTGGGTAATATAGAGACGTAAATCGGAACAATATAATGTATTACAACTGTTTGCTGTTTCTTTTTATCTGGGAAAGCGGCGATGGTAATGTAAATCCTTATTTTTTCGCTTTCTTTTCAAGTCTAATGGTTTTAAAACTTTTCAAATTTAGTTTAACGCCATTCATCTCTTTAGCTGGTTAACCTGTTTTTTTCAAGAAAGAAAATATAATTTTTTTTTGTTTATGAAATTTAATAAAATTTTCAAGTATAATCCATTCGAAATCTGTAGCAGTTGACACATTTAAATTCTGTTTCTTTTCTTTACTTTGTTCCACTTTGATGGTTAACCAAAATCATAGAAAAAGAAACAAAATAAAAGATTTCTTTCTTTGTTCCTTAATTCATGTCACCAGATTTTCCGTACGGTACACTCCGGTCACCCTCATATTAAGGGTGTAAACAGAAATTCAATTTAAAGGCAATTCTATTAAAGTGATATTGATTTTTATTCCTCTCCAATTTTCTGTAATTCTGTTTCAATTTATCTGGCGTATGTCCTTTGTAATGCTTTCTGCATATGGCTTTTGTAAAGAGATTCTTTCTTTTATCAAATTTCAAAAAGAATGTGGGTTATTTATGCTCAAAGAGTGTTTTTTTTTTTTGCAAAAATAAGAATTTTTAATTCTCTAGTTTGCGAACAATTTTGTGAAACGAAGTAAAAGTTTGTTGGCATATTTGTCGTTATGCCATGAAATCTAGTAGAGCGCTCCAGATTCAAATATTTGATTTTGAATGTTCTTTTGAATGCCGTTTAAACTCATTTTTAACTATTTATTTAATTCAATTTAATTACTTTTTCTGATTATTCAAATATCTATTAAATCTGCAATTTCATATTGAACTTGAACGTAAATTTTCAAATTAAAAAATATTCTTTAAGTGTGGTTAATTCTTAAAAATTAGGCTTTCGTTGAATAGACCCGCAGGGTGGGTTAGATAGTCAAGGATCTTTCGTAGCAAGGGCTTTGAGAGTAAACTTAATCTCAACCGGAGTATTTTAAGGCACTATATTACATCTGAAATCATATGGTAAATTTTGTTCTGGAGCCTTTGAACTTTTTCTGTATAGGAAATAGAGGTAATTTTACACAACACTATATTGGTTTTAGGAGAGCATTGTATATATGGTATAAGTTTATAACCCAACTTAAAGCATTAGATTGTATCAATTTACATCGCACATACATACATATATCTCAAATGGCATCAGCTTAACCTTCGCTTTACCAAAGATTTTTATATCCATCGTTTACCAGTACCCACCCGGGTGGTATAGCATTTTTAGCTTATGTTTACAGGCGATGAACGAGTATTTGTTACATATATTTATGTTTTTTTAGCGTAGTGACATGCATTTTGTTGGTAATGGGCACCCACAATTCGTGTAAGGAGACACTCACAGACCTATGGAATAAAAATGCATTTCCATTATATCGCGCAACCATGTCACGTAATAGATTTGCGGAAATTTTACGGTTTCTTCGCTTTGACTGGCATGCGACAAGAACGACCCGACAACAAGAAGATAAAGCTGCACCAATTAGAGATGTGTTCGAGATGATAAATGCTAATTTAAGTTCTCATTATCGACCACATGAATCTATAACCGTAGATGAACAACTCTTTGGATTTCGGGGTCGAACACGTTTTACACAGTATATGCCTTCCAAACCAGCTAAATATGGAATAAAGATATGGTGGGCTTGTGATTCTAAAACGTTTTATCCACTTCAAGCTCAAATATATACGGGAAAAGTTGGAAATAAAAGGGATACTAATCAAGGTGAGCGTGTAGTAAAAGACTTGGTAGGAATGTACAAAAATACTGGAAGAAATGTCACGATGGACAACTTTTTTACAACGCTTTCACTAGCTAGAGAGTTGACCACTTGGAAGTTGTCCATCGTAGGCACAGTAAAAAAAAAATAAAAGATATGTTCCCGAAGAATTTAAGCCGTCCCGTAGCCGTGAAATTACATCCAGTTTGTTTGGTTTCTCGGAAGGAGCAACGTTGGTTTCCTATGTTCCTGCCAAAAATAAATCAGTTGTTTTATTGTCCACGATGCACAAATATAAATCTATATCTGGTCCACAAAATAAGCCAGAAATAATTGTTTATTATAACGAGACTAAGGGCGGTGTGGATACGATGGATAAAATGTTGTCACAGTATTCAACAAAGCGAGCAACATTTTGGTGGCCACTAGCAATGTTTTTTAATCTTTTGGATGTAGCAGCTCTCGCCTCATTTATAATATATAAAGAAAATATTGGTGGTAAATCTGTGAAACAATCGCAGCGAAAACAATTTCTTGAGAGACTTGGTGAAGACCTGTGTCGACCTCTAATATTAACTAGGTCAAAAATATCCCATATCACTGGAAGATTTTCTATTAGGTCAGCCATAGAATGCATCATAGGTAAAAGTTTTGAATAAGTGGAAACAATTAAAATATGTAATAGCTATAATTTTCAGGTGAACCAGTTACCGCTGCTCATCACGATGCCGAGTTTGTAGCCGATTAAACTCCTGCAAGGGATGCAACTGGGCGTATCAAAATAAAAGGCAAATGTTATATTTGCTACTCATGCAAACAAAGGAGGAACACACGACAAGTTTGCATTACATGCAAGAAGCCCATTTGTGCAGCACACAGCGTCTGTCAAACTAAATGTGACAAATGTCACCAAGCTCAATCTTCATACTAATATAAAAAAGCAAAAAAAAAAAACGTTTTTTCATAAACTGTAATTAAAATATGTAAATAAAAATGTAAAAAATTTAATATATATAAAAAAAAATGAATATATTGAATATAGTTAAATACCCACCAGGGTGGGTATTGGTAAACCTTGAAGAAAATTTGGAAAAAGTTAAAAAAATTTACTAAAATATTCAAAGTCTTTTAATATTTTTTAAAAATTCTAAAGAACATGAATATTTGTTAAGTGAGTCTAAATTTCATTTAAATCGATGCAAAATTAAAGAAGTTATTATAAAAAGAAAAATTGGTCACCCGGGTGGGTATTGGCAAAGCGAAGGTTAATTCATGTTAACTTTGGTATTTCCAAGTAATGCGTGTATTGAAGTGAATTCTGAAATATTTTATGTGCCAGTGTTTGCAAACTATTTGGTTACTTCGTCGGTGATGGGTCATGTTTTCTTTTCATTTACTTTTATTCTTCATAGACTTAACCACTGCTCTAACTAAAAGAAATTAGTACCATTAAAGCAGTACCAGTAAATATGAAAGACCAGGCATGATTGCTTATTGTCATTTCCGCAATACATTTTCTTTAATGAAAATTTTTATTTCAGTTTCAATTATTTTTGTTGTATGTTGTCGTATGTTCTAAGGTTGAGAATTCCTTGGCCTAATTTGTCTGCTATAGGACTTTACTATACTTGAATATTTTCCATAAAACTAGAGGTCGTAGTATATATTTGTTATACATTTATTCCATATCGTAGCACATTTACTAATCTGAAGTGCCTTTTTCTTTAGACTCCAATAATTAGTTGTTCAAAAAGTTTTAATGCACAAATTGGCCTTAAAAACTGTTTTTATTTCATCGAACTACGTACTAAGACTTGGTAGCCTGTATTTGGTTCAAGACGATTAATTATATAGGAATAAAAAAAAAGATATCCTACCGCTATCTTTTTCTCGAAATAATAGTAATAATATCTAATTCCAAACACAGATTAACTTTTAAGTACAAGACTTTTAAAAAAACAACTAATAACACTATGCGACAAAATAAAAAAAATTTAATACAATATTTTAATTTAAAAAAAATTTAATATTTTTTTTACTTTTCTTGAACCCTCCAAACTAGTTTTATTTGACAAAAACTTTTTTTTTTCCTTTACTCACAAATTTATTGATTACGCAAACATTTCTGAATCAATGTTCAAAATTTAAACTTTATTACAAGGAGAGGGATGGACTTCTAATACGTATATATATATATATATATATATATATATTTTGACTTAATATACAATGCGGTTTGATGAGGTAAACTTGTCAAAAAAAAGTATTTTTTTTCATATTTTTTCGAGTTTGTCCGTTTTTAGTAGCAAACTTTAATTAAAAAATATGAAATAAATGATGACAATCCGAAAGGGCATTATCTTGTGAAGAGATTGACAATTCGTTTTATCAAATCGGACAAAAATTACCGTAGTTATTATTTAAAGAGTCTAACAGTCGAGTGATATTTTTATATATATATTTTTTCAAATGAACTTTCAGTTCAAAACTTTTCTGAATTTTTGATGAATCTTGATTGTTTATCGGAAAATGTGACTATTTCACCTTTTAGCGACTACCAGAAGTTGGACAATGTTTTCGCAAAGAGAAATAATATTATTTGCAAAAAACACAAATATTAGCCGATTTAAATCAAGCTTGGTTTGATATTTTGTGTTGCTTATTGTCTCTGACACGGCACATACATACATAAGTTTAGTAACTTTTTCGGTGGAAAGAGTGAACAAAGTTAAATTGAAAGTTATATTCAGATCTTTTTTTAAAAAAATAAAAGTTAAAAGTTACCTAAAACTAAGAATTTTGGACAATACAAATTTATGCGAATGAAAAAAACCCCAGCAAAAATCTATTACTTATATTACGACAGTGGTACATGGTAGAAATCAATGTAACAATTAGGTTTAAGACTTATGATTATCTTGTCCGAATTAATAATCATCCATGTCACCCCGAAATTAACAATATTTTTCCATTTTAAATCAAATTTTGCTTTTTCTAAATAAATTTTTTTCCGCACATTAGAATAGAAGTGATACCTATATGATATTTATATAATTTTGCTAATGATACTATTGTAAAAGGAAAAAAAAAAAAGTAGGAAAAAGAATTTTTTTTTATATTCAGTTTTTATACAATTTAGTTTTATTCATAATTATTATTTTTTTTTTGTGAATCAATTATCATTAACAGCTTTGCTTTCCTTTATGAAGGAAAAGAGGAACAAAGAGAATACTACATATATTTAATAACTTTTGAAATCTAACTCTCCTTCCAACTAGACAGTAACACCACTAACAACATGTATTCATTGCTGGGCCCACCAATTGGAACACATGGATGTCTAACGCGTATTTAAAGTAAGTCAGTTTTTTTTTATTATTTTATATGTATATTCATTTGTTATTTTCTCTGCAACAGTTTCTTGATATTATCTTTTTTTGTTTCAAGTAAATTCTATTTGTTCCTCGCGTTTTCCATTAATGATCATTTAATAGAAAAAAAAATTTATCAATTACAGAGTAAATTTTGTTCGTTACTATTTCATTAATGAATTTTCTTATTTCATATGTACATACATAAGTTTTTTTTTTTTCCTTTTTATATTTAAGAATGAGTATTTTTAGTACTGAATAAAATGAATACGATAAATGTTAATTGAACATGAATATGAAATTTTAGTATACATATTTTTTTTGCAATCGATAGGAGGAAGGACAGCTATGGGCAGAGTTTGTCAGTTTAAGTGATTGTTCGAATTTTTTTTTTTGGGACAGATAAGATATAGGGTAGAATCTGTCAGGAAGCTGTGACCATCTGTCACTTGGGAGGGGTTATCGTACCCACGGGGCGTTACATCTGCCACCGTTGTATATCGTGAATGGTTATATTTTGGAAATTGTTTCCATTATCTTTATATGCTCTTCGGTATGGTGATTTGGCAGAGAGCATATTATATGTTATGTGGCTGGAAAACGGGTCAAGAACACACATACCATGAGCTAGCTGGAGATCTTTTGCCTGTGACACCGTGTTCTGAAATTTTAATTGTACAGGTACAGTAATGACAATTTATTTCAATTTTTGTTATTTTAATCGACAATGAGCAACCACGTAACATATATGGCGCCCAACGAAAATTTTATTGATATACTTTTTATAACATTATGGCGTGAAACATACATCGCGCCGAGTGCAAGGCTATTAGTTATTATTATTACAGCGGACCGTAACGGTCGTGTGGATTTGATTCTTTTTATTAGAATTAATCATTGCAGGTCTATAGGATGACGCTTTCGTAATGAAATTTGGATTATTGATAGAATTGGTTCTGTGTAAGTCTTAAAGCTCTTGTACATATTTTTATTTACTTGGGTCCTGAATGCGATACAGAATGATATTGGTTGTCATCTGGACGAATTTGTAATTCCTTTTTTTTATATTTATTTGGTAAGTCCTACTCCATGGTAAGTCATTAAGAGTAGTTGCGCCCAGATAAATGTGGTAAATAGTAGGTTTTAAATTCAAGTCAATCAATTGTATTCATCATTGATATTTTGGTTTTGCGGCCTTAGAAACCTACGTAATGGGGTGACGTACCCCTGCGTGACTTGCAATGCATGATTTGGATTGATTCATTTACCTGATAGCTTTTGCTCTTGCTGGAATTATTCCCCTATCGATTGCATGTTAATTATATTTCTTGATAATATATATATTTTCTTTTCTTTTTCCATTTTGCTATTGACCACTCTCAATTAGAGTGTTAATTATTGAATACATATACCTTTACTTTCACTATATTTATATAGACTTTTTACATATTGTATTTTTTTTTATTTTGGTACACAATTCATTTTTTTTAAACCTTCGCTTTGGAGATTTGGCAGAGGAAGGGAAACTTTTTTTTTAGGATCTAGCGTGGCAATGCATACAAGGCATTCAGTTAGGGGCGGTAGAAATAATAATACATTAGTAGGAAAACGAAGTGGTCCTGGATCTCGGGACCTTGGTTCAGTTGGCCAGCGCGATAGCGCACATAGCCCTAGACCTGGAGTAGTTCACTCCCCCGTAAGTAATACGCCCAGTTCTGAACTGACTCAGGAGACACCCGCTGCACATAGTTTTACTACGGCACCTTTATTTCAGGATTTAAAAGTAATGGACAACCAAACCTCTTCTTCACAGAACAAACTTTTTGTTTCTCTTAGGGATGAAGCCTCGGCTAACCCTACAAATAGTCCCCAGGATGGGAATATGTCGAAAGCTGCCTCAAATACTTCCAACGATGTTCCAAATACTAGTTCATTTGATTCCCTAGTAGCTGTGATGGAACGGACAATGAGAAACACACAGGAAGAGTTTAGGAAGGAATTGAATTCTTTAAGGGATAGCATTTCACAGATTGGTCCTGTACCTCATAATGGACAACCCCCACTAGTACCCGACTTAGCGAATTCTAACATATCACTTCAGAACGTGAACAACACTGATGGTCAGAATAGGTTATATGTAGGCGGTGACGCGAGCGTGAAAATTGAAAAGTGGAGGATAAGTTATGATGGATCAGGATCAGTATCGGATTTCCATTTTAAAATAGAGACGTTATGCATGCGGTCTAGATGTTCCGACGAGCACTTATTAGCGAATTTTCATGTCTTATTATACGGACGCGCTGAGGAATGGTACTGGCTCTTTATGAGACGTAATAGGAATATTACTTACCCCGTTCTACGCGATGCCCTTAATAAGGAGTTTGGACATTCAGAATCAGACCATGAGATTTTACTGAAAATTTCCCTGCGTAAACAACAATATAAGGAGACTTATGATGACTTTCACACTTCAATTATTTCAATGAATCAGCGTATGCAAAATCCTCTTCCCGATTTAACGCTTATGGATATCATGAAAAGGAACATTAATTCTAATTTGAGATTTTTATTATTTAGCACAAACGCGCGAAGCATGAACGAGTTTAGAGACTTGGCTCGGAGAGCTGAAAAGGTAATTCGAGAAACCAAATTTACGAATCCTAATACTATGCAAACTCGTAATGTCAGTGAATTGGAAATAGGCGACAATACACCTGAATGTTTGGATGATTTAGACCCGCAAGTTGAAGCTATTAGATTATCGGACGGGAAAACTAGAATTAATTATCAGAAGATCAAATGTTGGAACTGTCTATCTTACGGTCACTCTTATATATATTGTTCCCTTCGGATTAAGGAGCCTTTTTGTTTCAAGTGTGGAGAAAGGGGCGTATTGACACCTAATTGCTCTAAGAATCATCAGGGAAATCGGAAAGTGGGCGAAATGGCTACCGGGGACACTCGTCGATCCCAGCAAACCCCGAGTTTAAATTAATGTCTTCAGGTGACAATTCTGATAAGCTTGTTAGAACCAGTAATATTTTAGACAATACATTTTACAGAACGTTACAAATTGACGTAAGTATTACCATAATCCGTCTGAGTAGCAGGATTATGGTAATACTCATTATTTTCAAGGTGGAAATCTATACAAAATTTCTGGACGAAAAGTAGCCTTTAAAATCCTCAAGTGCAGACAAAGATATAGAAAACGCAGGTATTATAGGAAAATTTTAGAATCCACCATAATTCATGGAGCTGATGAACGACCCTTCGCTCAAGTTAAAATTTTAGGCAAAGTCGTAAACGGTTTATTGGATTCATGAGCGAATGTTTCGGTACTTGGTAGGAATTGTTTGACTTTTTTAAATGAACTTGGCTCATCTTATAAGAGTATATACTCTTCCTTACGAACAGCTAGTGGTGCTAAACAGGCTGTAATTGGTTATTGTACCTTACCTGTGAGTTTTAAAGGCTTTACCAGAAATATAGACTTTTATTTAGTACCGGGACTGAGGCAACGGGCGTATTTCGGAAAAGACTTTTGGAAGAAATTTGCTTTGGCCCCTCACATAATACCAGCATCTAGTTTGGTTGCTTCGGAGTTGGACGACAAAGAGGCAATAAGTTCGAAATTCCATAAACTTTCTCCTGACCAAAATGTATTACTTGAAACCACAATATTAAAATTTCCGGCATACGAGAAACTTGGATTAGGCTGCACAAATCTTTTAAAACATAATATCGATACAGGTGACGCTGTGCCTATTAAATGCAAACACTACCCGCTATCACCGCCAAGACAGAAGGAAGCGTATGAAGAGATCGATCGATTACTAAAAATGGGTGTTATTGAGGAATCGAATTCTCCGTGGTGTTCCCCTGCAGTGGTTGTGAGGAAACCGGGGAAGGTTCGATTATGTATCGACTGTCGAAAGCTTAATGCGGTGACGAAAAAAGATTCCTACCCTTTACCTCACATAAATGGGATAAGTAGGCTGAAGGATACATTTTTCATTACGGGTATAGATCTCAAGGACGCGTTTTTACAAATTCCTCTTACAGAATCTTCGAAAGAGAAAACTGCATTCGCTATTCCTGGGAAACCGTTATATCACTACAAATACACAGAGGGAAAAAACCGGTAGAAAAGTACCGAAATTGATATGTACAATCCGTTGTCAAAAGTGAGCTTACCACGTTTGTTAAGATTTCGACAACGGATGTGTATAAAATTTTAATAACACCCTGCTATCATTTTGACAACCACCGTGGTAATTTTGACAACGCATCGTTGTCATTTCGACAACGCATCGTGTTCATTTCGACAACGCATCGTTGTCATTTCGACAACGCATCGTGTTCATTTCGACAACGCATATATTCACTCCATAAAGATACCCCATTCTAAACCCGACGAGTATAAAAACAATTGTGATATATATTTTATGATTTTCTTTATTATAACATTAATAATTTTATACATATTTTAATCTAAAATAAGTTTTAGAGTTATTTATGGAATACAAATGAAATGGTAGACTTATAAAGTCTGTAATTGGTTTAATATAAATGTTTTTATTTAATGATCCAGTTTCAAATGATTGAAAATGGTAATTAAAGTTTCTTATATTTATAGAATAACATAAAACATAAACTAAAGAATTTGGAATTAAAAAGCTTTTAATCTTGTACAATTCAATACATTTTAAATTGGCAGCTAAATAATATTTTTCTTTTATTTTACCTTTTTATCGCTGATGAAGGAACTGCTTGGGGACATGGCATCATTTTGGTTAAACCATAACTGAACTTCTGATGGCTCGGAAAGGGTATCATCGTTAACTCCTAGCTGATTGAAATACATATATTTGAAATTATGTGTATTTGTATAAGTAAACACTTTTACTCACCTCAGTCTTTGTCTTTGTCCACTTTAGTAGTTTACTTCGGAATTCTGCACGTAGCCCCAAATGTGAAATAGCTTCTGCAAGGTCGCCATTTGTAATGTCTGGCAAGTTTCTGTATGTGACATTTGCTGCTTAAATTGAATAAAAGTTAACTATTTTTATATTATTTAATGTGATGTTTTTGTAACACAGGCTATTTCACTTGCCTGCCTGTTTGCATGGAAAACACAAACAAAAACACTCAATTTTGTTTGTGTTTCCCTTATAAACAGGCAGGCAAGTCAAATAGGCTGTGTTACAAAAACATCACATAAGTTTTTAACAACTTACCTTTTAATGTGTCGAATAGAGACTCCATACCTACGCTTTCTAAGAATATTTGTAATTCAATATCATCGCAAATAGTTTCTTCATTTTCCATTATAATTTCACAAAATTATTATATTTTTTTATAATTTATAAAATGATTTGATTGATGATTTGAACGTCGACAAACAGCCAACGCCGTCACAAATTAGCTTCATAAAAATTTATTATTGAATTTTTTTTTTTTTTGTTGATTTGATAACGTCGTGTATCAAATCAACAACAGATGTTGTTAAAAAATTATAAACACTTTTGTGTCAATTTGATACCAAACGTGTATAATTTTAAAACGTCTTTTTTCCCTCTGTGTATATGCCCTTCGGCTTATGTAATGGCCCGCAGACCATGAGTAGGTTGATGGATAAAGTTATACCATCAAGACTTCGGGAAAATGTTTTTATTTACTTGGATGACTTATTAATATGTAGTCATGACTTTCAGTCCCATATGGAATTGCTTTCGGAAGTAGCATTGTGTTTGGAGAGGGCTAAATTGACAATAAATGTATCTAAGAGCAAATTCTGTCAGAGAGAAATACGATATTTAGGTTATATCATAGGAAACGGATGCTTAAAAGTAAATCCAGAAAAAGTCGATTCTATTGTCAATTTTCCGATACCTAAAACGCCTAAGCAAATTAGGAGATTTGTAGAAATGGCAAATTGGTACAGAAATTTTATTTATAACTTCGCAGATTTATCCGGAAAGTTAACAGATTGTCTTAGGAAAACTGGAAAACCATTTAAGTTAACTAAGACGGCAGTAGCGGCATTTGAAAAAATTAAAAAAGCGTTATCTTCGACCCCAGTCTTAGCTCAACCCAATTTTGAAAAGGAATTTGTTATTCAGTGCGACGCATCGCAAATGGGCGTAGGTGGAGTTTTATTCCAGTTAGACGACGAGGGCAAAGAACATCCCATAGCGTACGCCTCTCAAAAGCTTAATAAATCGCAAAGGAATTACGCGGTAACGGAACTGGAATGCATGGCTGCCCTAATATGTGTTAACAAGTTTAGGCCCTATATTGAAGGACTACCCTTTAAAATAGTCACGGATCATTCGTCATTAAATTGGCTAATGTCTCAGAAGGACCTTGGTGGGAGATTAACTAGGTGGAGTCTTAAGCTCCAAAGGTTCGACTTTAAAATCGAACATCGAAAAGGTGCATTGAACCTTGTACCAGATTGTTTGTCTAGAATGGATGTGGATGAGTTGGAAATCGAAAAGAATGTTATTGAAATAGATTTATCGTCACCCGAATTGGAAACATCCTGTCATGGTGGACTCACGAAAACATTGTTTAGAATTCGATTAAAATATTTCTGGCCAACCATGGTAAATGACGTAAAAGAATATTTGAAAAGCTGTGAAATATGTAAATCCATTAAATCGTTTAACCGTATCTCAAGACCTACAATGGGCAATTCATTTAAAACTAATAGACCATTCGAAAGAGTGTATTGTGATTTTTTAGGCCCCTATCCTTCCACTAAAACAGGCAATTCGATAATTTTCATTTGTTTAGACCATATGACAAAGTTTGTGTTTCTAAAACCTCTTAGGGCTGCAACGTCTACTAGTGTTGTTTTATTTTTCCAGACCGAATTTTTCCCAACTTTTGGAGTTCCAAGAGATGTACATACATACGGACAACGGCAGGCAATTCGTATCTAATGAAGTTAAGGCATTTTTCAAATCCTACGATATCACTCATATTACTACAGGATTTTACGCACCACAATCAAATGCCTCGGAAAGGGCTAACCGTGAAATTATTACGAAAATAAGGTACTTTTTACGTGATCATAAAGATCATAAGGAGTGGGATAAGTATATACCTCAAATTTTATCAATTTTAAGAAGCGATTATCACTCATCAATAAAATGTTCCCCCTACCTTGCAGTATTCGGACAAAATATGGTGCAACACGGTTCGTCATATGCAATTTTGGAGAAACTTGGCTGTTTAGCAGGCGAAGACCTTGACATTACAAATCATGTTGATAAATTGAATAAACTTATGGTGTTTTCTTTTCTACAAAGAAAATGTCACCCTCTTACAAGATGCATTAAAAAAATTTCTGACCAACCCTGTTGTAATGTAATTTTTTATTTGAGAAGAACATAACACAAATATTAAAAAAGGGTATGCCCTGTGTTTACCACTTATTAAGAAAATGAATGAGGAAATGGCAATTTGTTCAAAAGTCGTTCAATGTAAATAATAATATTTAAAATTAATTTAAAAAAAAGTGTTTTGTACGTATTAAATGTTTTATATTTATTAACGTTAAGGTTTTAGATTTAAAAATATATTGTATTTTTCGATTTGTTTTCAATAAAATATGTAAATATGAGAAAGGTGTTGCCAGATAGCAAAATTTTCGGTTTCATTTTTTGAGCGCTGTATTTTATAACCAAAAAAATTTTTTTTAGCACTGTTCTAACACTGAATGCAATTTCTTTAAATTACTGACCATGTATCTTTAATAATGTAATGTTTCCTTAAGGTTACTCCACAAAACAATGAAAAAATTAACTTCAAAATTGGATAAAGATACCATGCGGCATTTTTTAAATTTCATCTGGCAGCTCTATAAATAAAGAAAAGTCATCTGCTTTATAGGGCATTACCAGCACTCTCGATTTATACAGGGCATAAAATGCAATGCCCTCCACCATTGACAAGTGCGATTTATTTAGAATAAAACATACCACCCTTTTTGAGGGCGAAACATTTTTAAGAAACAAACACAAAATTGCATTTTGCACATGCAGAATGCACATTTTTTGGTAGAAAAGAAAACACCATTAGAATTAAATTGCGTGAAAACCTGGAGGAGGCCCATAGAAAATCGTCTAGGGTATACAACCTAAGAAGTAGGAACATAGTATTTAATGAAGGGCAAATTGTTTTCCGTAAAAATCACATTCAAAGCAGTTTAACCAAGAACATCAATAGGAAATTTCTTCAAAAGTTCGTGAAATGTAAAATCAGGAATAAAGTTGGTATGAATTTATACGAAATAGAAGATTTGAATGGCAGATACATTGGTAAATTTCATGCGAAGGATTTAAGGACATGATTATCGCCCGGCTTCGTGGGTCGTGCCACACTGAGCATGAATAACAAAAATTGAAATTTGAGGAATTGAGGGAAAATCGGTCTACTGTTCGTTCTCATTTTGAGGAAAATTCGAGTCGAAGCAGTTTTGTTACGATTTTCTTCATTATAATCATTTTTATTACAATAAGTAATTTTTCATTTTTTCCCAGGAGATAGTCATGTGTTTGGTTACGGATTCATTCCCCTATATACTATATATATATTTTTTTCTTATCGCACGTGTTGGAAATATTTGGGTTATTTACAAAACTGTACATAAGCGGCAATTTGCCACACTTATGTACTGTGTAAAATTATCACCATATATGGAAATGTTCTAGATTATTAGCGCAGACAATTCTTATACCTATTCTTGTCTTCTTTTCTCAAACGGCGGTTCATTGCTGAATTGCATTTCATTTTTCTTTTGCTTCTTCTTTCTCTTTTTCTCTAATTTTACGTACTATTATACGTAGAACACAAGCCTAGTATGATCAATGTCGGGTCATCAAAAAGATGATTATACAAGTGAACTTAGAAGAGTGAACACGGCACATACATATATAAGTTTAGTAAACTTTTTGGGTGGAAAGAGTGAACAAAGTTAAATTGAAAGTTATATTCAGATATTTTTTTAAAAAAATAAGTTACCTAAAACGTGCTTACATATACACCAACTCAATTATATATTTTGTGAAGACCTTGGCATTTTGTCCTTGAACTTGGAGACAAATAAAGCAGCGCTATTCAAAGGGAAAAAGAAGGAAAAGCACCGTGCTTCTGCGACGACCGGCCTGGCTCCAGCCGTGAAGGAACACCACGTGTCAGTTCAAATTTCCTTCAACCACCACCTGTAGGAAAAGACATCCTCGTGCATATCAACAATTCAGCCGAGGAAGGCAATAAGTGTTATTTACATATGTGCCAAAGGAAAAAAAAGGTTTTATTTAAATATATAAAGATTATTTTCTAAGAATTTTGGACAATGCAAATTTATGCGATGGAAAAAAACCCCAGCAAAAATCTATTACTTATATTACGACAGTGGTACATGGTAGAAATCAATGTAACAATTAGGTTTAAGACTTATGATTAGCTTGTCCGAATTAATAATCATCCATGTCACCCCGAAATTAACAATATTTTTCCATTTTAAATCAAATTTTGCTTTTTCTAAATAAATTTTTTTCCGCACATTAGAATAGAAGTGATACCTATATGATATTTATATAATTTTGCTAATGATACTATTGTAAAAGGAAAAAAAAAAAAGTAGGAAAAAGAATTTTTTTTTATATTCAGTTTTTATACAATTTAGTTTTATTCATAATTATTATTTTTTTTTTGTGAATCAATTATCATTAACAGCTTTGCTTTCCTTTATGAAGGAAAAGAGGAACAAAGAGAATACTACATATATTTAATAACTTTTGAAATCTAACTCTCCTTCCAACTAGACAGTAACACCACTAACAACATGTATTCATTGCTGGGCCCACCAATTGGAACACATGGATGTGGAACGCGTATTTAAAGTAAGTCAGTTTTTTTTATTATTTTATATGTATATTCATTTGTTATTTTCTCTGCAACAGTTTCTTGATATTATCTTTTTTTGTTTCAAGTAAATTCTATTTGTTCCTCGCGTTTTCCATTAATGATCATTTAATAGAAAAAAAAATTTATCAATTACAGAGTAAATTTTGTTCGTTACTATTTCATTAACGAATTTTCTTATTTCATATGTACATACATAAGTTTTTTTTTTTTCCTTTTTATATTTAAGAATGAGTATTTTTAGTACTGAATAAAATGAATACGATAAATGTTAATTGAACATGAATATGAAATTTTAGTATATATTTTTTGCAATCGATAGGGGGAAGGACAGCTATGGGCAGAGTTTGTCAGTTTAAGTGATTGTTCGAATTTTTTTTTTGGGACAGATAAGATATAGGGTACAATCTGTCAGGAAGCTGTGACTTGGGAGGGGTTATCGTACCCACGGGGCGTTACATCTGCCACCGTTGTATATCGTGAATGTTTATATTGTGGAAATTGTTTCCATTATCTTTATATGCTCTTCGGTATGGTGATTTGGCAGAGAGCATATTATATGTTATGTGGCTGGAAAACGGGTCAAGAACACACATACCATGAGCTAGCTGGAGATCTTTTGCCTGTGACACCGTGTTCTGAAATTTTAATTGTACAGGTACAGTAATGACAATTTATTTCAATTTTTGTTATTTTAATTGGCAATGAGCAACCACGTAACAGTATGTAGAAGCTGAAAGAAACAAGACAAAAGATAAAATCAGACCGAATAAACTGGCGAAGGTTTCTGAAAGCTGTTAGCTTTTTATAGAAACTAAAACGAGTAGAAAATTAAAAATTAGCTTAGAAATGATAGAAATTGAAGACGGATATCTAAATGCTTCAAAAATGCTAGTTTCCATTCTTTGCAAATATTTTCTATCTTCAAAACTGTATTCTTTTTAAGTTTGAGAGGCTTCGATAAAACTGCTCATGATTATATCATTTAGTATTAATAGGAGGTGATGTCATAATTCAGTTATTTTTGAAAAGGGTTTCCTTTGTTTTTTTTTAGAGTTTCAAATAACATTTGAATTTCAATGACATGTAATACAACATCAAAAACTTTCGCTATCTCATTTACAAAAAAATTCCATAACTTAGTTATTATAAGCGACCTTGAAATAGTAATAACAAGTTCCCAAGCACAGCCAATTGGAGGCGACATTAATAATCATCTCCATGCTTCAGTTAATTTATTTCAACCATCCCATCAGAAATATATAACTTTACTGGGTTATTGTGAAACTGGTAATATAATGTTCATAATTTTTCTTATATTGTTACTTTTTTGTCACGGTAATCATTATTAAATATGCCAAAACAGCGTTACATAAGGAAATAAATAACACTTGAATTATATTATAATAAAAAAAAATCGTTGGTATACAGTTAGGAACCAATAGATTTGAACACTCTGTTTCGCAAGTCATCTATAATTTATAAAGTAATTAAAATAAGTTAAAATGTAATTAAATTTAAAAAATATTTATCTCCTGCAGATTGTTGAAATTAAACAAATTCGGAGGGACAAAAAATTATTGTACATTAAAAGTAGTAGAGAGAGTAGTATACAAATCTTATTTAAAAGAAATACTTGCCAATGTATTTTCGACAAAAATAACAATATTTTTTATTGAATTATATATTGTTACGAATATGGAAATGGTGTTACATCGTTTAACATTGAAATGATAAATAAAAGCTACAAAAGCAATGGACTGGTTTACATAATCAACTAATAAACAAAAATATACCAACAACATCAGTATAAAAAGGGATAAACAAATAAACAAAAACCAACGACAAACATTACCAGAATAAATGTAAACAAAATACAAAAACAATAATGAAACAATGATGTTTACATTTATGGAGATCTCGAGAAGGCGAAGCCATGAACATTCGACTTCAAGATCATTCATCACACTGTTTACGTGGCCATATAAAAGGCAAGGCAAAGCACACGCAATCGTGGTTTGAAGATCAGCGTTATAAAGATCTGTCGAACGATTGTTAGTGTTTACGCAGAAGAGTGTAAAGAAGAATAACAAACAAAGCAAGTTGTTGTTATTTACATCAAGTTGTGAACAGTGGCACACGGATTTGTGCGAACAATAAAGAATTTAATTAAAACTGAACATAATTTTATTTTTATTTGCAATCTTCGAGCTCATATTTCAAACGTTTTTAAAAGGTAAAAAAAATTTCTAAAGTAGTATTAAAAATATTTTTGTATCGCAATGACAAGTGTAGGACTAGAACTGACCATTATTAAGAATTTTCCAATAAATAAGTAAAAACTTGTAAGAAGTTGTAAAAAGAGTGTTTCAACTTAACGGCCTCCTTAATATGCGATAATGTATATTCGATCTTCAATAGGTAGCGGATACAGCTAATAACGGCACGTTTATATACATGATGGGATTTTATTTCCGGTATTAACACCATCATCAGTCGCTGTAGTCTAGTAGGTGCAGTATTGGCTTATTAGACGTAAAGCCCGGGTTCGTATCCCACGTCAGGCATCAAAACGAAATATGAAAAAAATATTTCTTCGGCGACTGCCTCTCAGCAGATTTCTGGCATAAACTCTGAGAGTAAATAAAATTGCCATGAAAAGTTACTCAAAAATCTGTCGATCGAAATCGACTTTAAACTGTAGGTCCCGCGACTCATGTATAAAATTAACACACACAACATAAGTGGTGTGAGAAGCTAGTTTGAAATCCTGACTAAAGGGTTGTAATGACCAATTATGTATGTATTAACTTCATCATGGAGAGAAAACTACCGCAAGTGTATAGGAAGTAGCAATCTGTACTAAGATATTAAAAAATAACAAAACACCAAGTTACGATCGCAAAAAATATATATAAAAATACTATCTAGACTAGATAAATTTAATCAATTCTTGAACATAGGACTGGTTATCGTTTATTTTTAATGTTGGTTTTTTATTTTTTTTTTTTTTTTTATGAATATGTCTGGTCTTTTTTCCTGTTAGGAACAAATGTCTGGTTTTATGCGAAAAGTCAGTTTTCGTTATTTTAAGATAGGATCATACTGGTTTTAAATGAGAATATTACGTGGCTTATTAGATGTGTACTTGAAAAAATCATTTACAGAGCATATGTCTAATTTTAATTACCACCTCCACAAATAATAATTGAGCAATTCAGACAAGCCCGTTGTATTGCGTGTATTGTTAGACGAAAATACAACAGTGTATACTTGTTGATAATTTTCATATAAAAATCCAATACACTTATACACATTTCATTCATATGTTTTTAAAAGTTGTATTGGTTTCGTGCTATCAGTTTATGTAAATGCCAGTAATCAAGCAGAAGAATAAAAATGCACAAAATTTTCTACGTAACTTGAGTCAACAATTGACATATCAAAATTATATTTTTCTTAGAGAGAATTAATTAATTCACTTTCTTCCGTAATATTCTTCGGTTTGTTGCTTGAAAATCAAATTATAAATATTGATGTTCGTCTTCTTATCACTTTTTGACGTTTGGAATACGAAATACACAATACAGCATAACATTAAGCGTTCACAAAAGAAAAGTATACTGAATACAACATACACAATGCAATATCGTGTGAATTGACCAAATGTGCTACAATACTAAAGTGTTTATAAATTGCACTTGTACTAGGACTGACTTTGTTTATATTTTAAATTTTTGCCTTCATAATTGCATAACATTTTGTATCCAAAGTTATTATTTTAAGTAAAACTTTGTTTATTCATATAAATTAATTGTGCAGCGATGTTCAAATTTCATAGTTAATTAGAAATTTAATAGACTATATCATAACCTTACCTTAAAGCGGTTTTTCTATTAGGCATTCATATTGGACATTTATATTCGACAGTTTCAGTATCCGAACGTAGTTTCATTGTATTAAAGGGCTATCCATTTCGTGGTTTCAAAAGTATGGGACTGGAATTCGACATCTGTCAAACTAAGTTGTGAAACCAATTTTTTTTTTTCAGTTGAAAGTCTGACATTGACGAAAATGGATCGCTTAACTATCACACAACGCATAAAAATGATCAAAATCTACTACAAAAATGGTGATTCTTCCACAGCCAATTTTTCGAAGAAAATTTTCTTCAGCGATGAAGCACATTTCACACTCGGTGGGTATGTTAATAAACAAAATTGTCGTATTTGGGCTTCTGAGAATCCTCAAGTAATTGAAGAGAGGCCATTACATACAGAAAAAGTCACTGTTTGGTGCGCTCTTTGGTCCGAAGGTGTGATTGGACCTTACTTCTTCGAAAATGACGATGGAACGACTGTCACCGTCAATTCGGAGCGTTATGGTCATACGATAACCGATTTTTTTGCCTGCTATTGAAGAATACGACTTGGAGAATATGTGGTTTCAACAAGACGGCGCCACATGCCACACAACTCGAGCGAATATGGCCACCAAGATTTGACACCATTAGACTTTTTTTGCGGGCTACTCGAAAGACCGTGTTTATGCAGATAAACCTTCAACTCTTGAGCACTTAAAAACCAACATTCGTCAAGTTATGGCTGAGATACCGCCCAATATGTGTCAAAAAGTGGTCGAAAATTACCTCAAAGGAATCAATGCTTGCAACACTTCGCGTGGAGGTCATTTAAATGATGTAGTGTTTCACACATAATGTCAACGTTCAAACTTTACAATAAAAAAGAAAGAATCATGAAAAAAATATTTTATATGTGTTTTATTTACGTTTACTTTTGAAACCACGAAATGGATAACCCTGTACATTTTCTCCAGGAGAAACGTTACACATAATTGTATTCAACCAAAAATATAGCAATTGAACTATAGTAGTTCGTATATGTATGAACTGAAAGACACTAGCATTTTAAGGAAAATTGATTGTAATCATTTTGATTTACAAAATGTAATGGAACTTGTTTTAATCACAATTGGATGCAATCGATTTATGTTATTTATTGTTTAAAAATAAATAAAAAAGTTTTGAAAACTTTTACCCGATTTTTAATAAAAGGACCATAAATATTAGAAAAAAACTTAACAAACTTAACCATTCTGAAAGTAAACAAATATTTTTCTCTATATCCGAATATCGACGATTTGAAATGATTATTAGTATTTTTGTGAAAATATCGTATTTTAATTTGTTTGATGTTGTGCTGGTTCGTTTTTTGTTCTATTGTTCATCGTGCCAGGGTTCGAGTCCCAGGCCAGACATCAAAAAATAAAAAAAAAATACAAAAAGTATTTTTTCGGCGATTTCTTCTCAGTTTCTCAAAAATCTGTCGTTCGGAGTCGACTTTAAACTGTAGGTCCCGCCACTTATGCATAAAATTAACACACACAACATAAGTGGTGTGAGAAACTGCGGGCTTCTTGGGGACAATTGCCTGTAGACTGTCTAATGGTGAAGGTATAGCACTGGCCATTTTATAGTCACCTAGCAGCAACTCGTTTCCTTGCCGTTCGCATCTTCCCCCTTTTCACCTTTCCTAAAAACCTGCACAATGCACTGCATGAGTAGGGGCCATACCCTGAGTGCTGGTTTCATAAAAAAAAAAAAAAAAAAAAAATTTGTTTTATAAAAAAGAAATGCTTTTGGTTTTGTTAGTTTTGTAATTTTATTTTTGTTTCATTTATTAAATTCAATGTATAGTTTTTATGTTGTTTGATTTACAAAATTGTTTTTGTTTTATTTTGATTATGTTGAGTTCTTATGTATTTTATGTTTTACAAAAAAAAAAGAGAGGTCACACTTGACTTATTCAATTGAATGTCGAAACTAGAGTGATCATAAGCAAAATATTTTAAAGCTAGTTAGCGATTTTAAAGAATACAAGACAAAATTGAAGAGAGTAAATATATATGTATAAAAAAGGACCGTTAATGTATTAAATGGTGTTCCTTTAAATGGTGTGAACGTTGAACATTCCGGCCCCCATGCCTTGGTGAAGTTTACCACAGGTTTTGAATGTGTCCTGTTTTGTAGGTTGTGGGTCGGTAAGTTGCAAAGCCTCATGAACTAGTGTATTGTGAAGTTGTTGACAGATATGGCACCATGATGTACATAAACGTATACCGCAAGAAAATTGCCAATGTTTGGGACGTTGAGATTGTTGTTGTTGGGATGCCATACCTGTAAGTGTAAAATTAGAACAATATGAGTGTATGTAAATGGTTAGGGGTTATACCAAAGAAAATAAAGTATAAAGAATGTGCATCTTAACATTTTTTGGAATATTTTTCAAAAATATTTCATGACGCGGGGGGAAAGATAGAAGGGAAGGAAACGAAGAGCGTAACAATGCGTTGCTCTCATCGTGCGTTTTTGTTGTTTGACCACTTTTTTATTAAATTTTCTGAAATCACTTATTCTGGTCAGTGTTGCCACGAAAAAAAATATTGCAACCAACATTTGTGAAAAAAATTACCAAATAAGAAAAAATTAACCAAAATTAAATTCACAGTTTTTTTATTTTATTTTTTCAAATATAAATTATAATTAATACAACATAGTAAGAAAAGAAACAAAAAATAACAAACTAAAATTTTAGTCTTACAAATTAATTCATTTCTACAAACAAAAGCTCTTTTTATAAGAAAAATAAATAACCAAATCCGGAAATTTTGGTTAAAAATAGTTAAACGGCAACACTGGTTGTGATTAGTGAGCAAGAGAGAGAAAATAAGTTGAGAGAATTTATTTATTTACAGCCATAGAAAACTGTCAATAATATACGATACTTGATTTTCATTTCATCAACATACATATGTAAAGCTATCTATCTTAATAATTTTAGATAAATAAAGATAAAATACAAAATCCATTTTTTTTTATTAAAAGAACATAAAGCTATCCATCTTTGGCTTAAAAATTATACCTAGTTTTTTTAGATAAACAAAAATAAAAAAACCCATTTTTTATTAGAAGAAAAAATAAAAAAATTAAATACGGCCAGCTAATGACATAGAACATTTTTAACATAAAATATTTTTTGAGTGTTATTCTGAAATAAAATGATAACGCATCCGCTACACATGTGTTCTTGTCGCAGTCTGATCGACAACTAAATCAAATAACACAAGAATGCGTGTGAGTTCTCTCTGCACAATTGTGCGGGTAGTAATTTTAAACAAATTTTGGTGAGAGCGGGCCGTACGCCTACAACCCGCCATAAGAAATTTTACTTCTACATGATGCGCATTCTTTATATCCATATTCTTTGGTTATACTAATTTGCAAACAAAACCACAATTTTTGTAATTGGTCTGGTGATGACTCCATTTCTCGTTTTGATGTCTACAACTCTACAGTTTTGGTCAGGTCCAAGATATGTTTTGATGATTTGACCCATTTGCCATTCATTAGGCGACAAGTTGTTGTTTTTTATGACTACCAAGGTCGTTGATTTTAACGTTGTCCCTCTGAATCTTCCATTTGTATCTGCGTTGAAGTTCAACCAAGTATTCGGACTTCCACCTTTGGCAAAATGAGTGGTAGTTGACCTTCTGGCGTTTCCAGCGGTTGGTGAGAATCAGATTTTCACTGCTTACATCTGGTTGAGCTGGGGTCAATAATGCACTACCAATCAGGAAGTGTACAGGGGTCAATGGATTAAGGTCATTTTGGTCATCGCTAGCAGGACTTAAGGGTCTAGAATTTAGGCACGATTCTATTCGAGTAAGAATTGTAGATAGCTCTTCAAACGTGAATTTCAAGTTCGGTATCATCTTTTTGAGGTGTGTTTTTAATGATTTTACACCGGCTTCCCAAAGGTCGCCCATTTGTGGGGCTCCTGGGGGAATAAACTTCCAGTTAAGATTTTGATGACTAAAATGATGGGTCACCTGATTTTGAAGAGTCTTTATGAATTCTAGACGTTCTTTTCTGAGTAGTTCTGCTGCTCCGACGAAATTTTTCCCATTATCTGAATAAATGAGTGCGGGACATCCACGTCTTCCTATGAAGCGGGAAGATGCTGCCAAGAACGATTGGGTCGATAAATCACTTGCTGCTTCAAGATGTACAGCTTTTGTGGCGAAGCATACAAATATGCAAATGTACCCTTTTGTGATAAGACTCGCTCGGCATGTGAAATTTTTGATGTCAAAAGGTCCTGTGAAGTCTAATCCAGTTGTTGAAAAGGGTCTTGATAATGTTGTACGTTCTGGTGGTAATGAAGCCATGATTTGATTTTGCGTCTGTTTCTTGTACAAAACACACGTTTTACAATTGTGAATGACGCTTTTGACCAAGGGTTTCAATCTGCATATCCAATATTCTGTGCGTAGGACTCGAATCATTAGTTGGTTTTCTCCATGAAGAGTAATTTTGTGTGTAAATTCAACTAATAGTTGTGATAGCTTCGAGTTATGAGGTAGCAATATTGGATAACGCTCATTGTAAGTTAATGCAGGTGATTGAGCGACTCGCCCATTGGCTCTAATAATACCGTGGCGATCCATGAAGGGATTTAAGGTCAAAAGACTGCTGTTTGGGGATATTTTCTGCTTAAATTTCAAATGTTTGTGCTCATCTGGAAAATGATTTTGTTGAGTCCATATGATGAGTCGATGCCTGACGAAATCTATTTCTTCTCGGGTGATTTCTGATGAGGATACGCGAAGATGGGTTCGGTTGGTTCCAGTATTTCTCCATAATCGTATGACATAAGCAAGCACTCGATAAGCGCGTGATAGGTCTGAAAATCGATTTAATGGGTCTTCGCGTGTTGTGGTTGTAAATGCTTTTACAGTTTTAGCTTCTAAGTTTGTGTCACCTGTTTGTGTTGATATCGGCCATTGATTTTTAGGCAATTTTAACCAGGAGGGTCCAAACCACCATAGGTTGTAGTTTTCTAGTTCTTGTGGAGTACATCCTCGGCTGGCTACATCTGCTGGGTTATCTTTTGAATCGATGTGTTGCCAATTTTGATTTCCAACCTTATCTAGGATTTCAGAAACAGGATTTCTAACGAAAGTGTTCCATGAGCAAGGGGGTTGCTTTAACCAGGACAGCACGATTGTTGAATCGGTCCAATAATATGCCTTCATATTTGGTATAAGTCCACATGCAAGGTTTGCCAATAATACGGATCCACAAAGTTCTAAGCGGGGCAAAGGTATTTGTTTAATGGGAGCTACACGGGCCTTTCAAGCCAGAAGAAATGTGAATACTGAGTTTTTTGATTGTATTCGAACATAAAGGGCCGCTGAATAGGCTTTTTCTGAAGCGTCACTGAAACCGTGAATTTCCACATTACAATTCGGGCTAAATTGGATCCAACAGGAATTTTCAATATATTTATTGTGGGGCAGTTTTTTATGAATTTTTGCCACTGTAGACAAGTCAAGGGTTTTAGTATGGCATCCCAGTCGACTTTATCTAACCAAATCTTTTGCATAATTAAATTTGCTTCTACTATTATTGGGGCTATCCATCCACAAGGGTCAAAGAATTTGGCAATTGTAGATAAAACTTCTCTTTTGGTGTAGTTTTCTTTTAATTCGACATCTGGTGCTGTAAATGTAAATGAGTCTGAAGAAATGTTCCATTTGATTCCTAGAGTTTTAGTCCCAGCGTTTTCTGACAAGTTTAACTAATCGAGAGGTAGTAGGGCCTCATTTGGTAGATCTTGTATGACTCGTGGGTCATTTGATGTCCATTTCATCAGGTCAAATCCGGCAGATTTCAAAACTGTTGTAAGTTCTTTTCTTGATTTGATGGCGTCGATTAATGTGTGACCACCTGCTAAAACATCATCCACGTACATGTTTTGTTGTAGAGTTTTTGAAGCGAGAGGGTGAGTTGATTTTACATCTTCTGCTAGTTGAAGAAGGGTTCTAATGGCCAGAAACGCGGCGCAGTTGACACCAAAAGTCACTGTCAGGAGTTCGTAATCCTCTATAGGATCCTTTTCTGTTTGCCGAAATAATATCCTTTGATATTTGGTTTGAGTCGGATCAATGAGTATCTGTCGATACATTTTTGTGATATCTGTGATAAAACGGAAGAATCTCCACTTCAGTATCAGATGCACTAAGTCCTGTTGAAGTATTGGTCCTGGATATAATATGTCATTCAGACTTTTCTTGTTTGAAGACGGGCTAGAAGCGTTGAAAACTACTCTAAGTTTCGTTGTCAACCGTTCGGGTTTTATTACTGCATGGTGCGGCAGGTAATAATTTGGGTTTGTGTTGATTTCCAAGGGAGAAATTTTCCTCATATGTCCTAACTCGAGGTACTCAACAATTACTTGGTCGTATTGTTTTTTGAGTTCGGGTTTCTGGCTAAGCATGCGTTCCATTTTTAAGAACTGTGCCATCGCTATGTTTCTCGAAGTTCCTATTTCTTCGCTATTTTTAAAGGGTAGGGTAACTATATACCTTCCTTTGTCGTTTCTTCGTGTCGTCGACGTGAAGTTGTTCTCACAAAATGTGCCCTCATCTGACCTCAAAACCCCTTTTGGGTTTCCTCCACCTCCCAAAAGCGTGTGAGGATTTGGTCAAGGGACGTAGTGTTGAGTAATGACACTGTTGTACTAGGTTGTGTCGTTGTTGAAATTGGTGCCCCCACAATCCAGCCAAATACTGTTCTTTGTGCCAAAAGGGATCCAATAGACCGCATCGGTGTGTCCATGCAATATATTGAGTGGCCTAAGTCGAGGCCTATAAGCAAGTCGATGGGTCTGCTCTGATGAATTGAGGATCTGCAAGTTCTAGTTTATCAGTCTCATTGAAATGTTGCAAATCTAAAGTCTGTGGTGGTAAATTAGATGGTAGAGTCTTCAGGACTGGTGCCCAGACTTCTAATTTAAATTGTGAATCCACCTTGGAGCAAAGATTGAATAAACATGCTTTGGTTGAAGTCTCTGAAACTGTTTGACTCAAGCCTGTAACATGTACTAAATTTCTCTTGGTGGGTAAATTTAGTTTATTTTTCAACTTTTCTGACATAAAAGTTGATTGTGAACCAGGATCGATGATTGCTCTTGCCTGGTACTTTTCGCCTCTAGTTTCGATCAGTACAGTTGCAGTAAATAACAAGGTTTCCTTCTCATTGGGAGATTTATTGAGATGTTTGCTCTCTTGCAGTGTCAAGGAAGTGATATTTGGGACGGCAAAGTTTGATGCTGATGTGGACTGTATATTGGTGTTTTGTGTTGCGATGCTCCTGCTAGATTGGGTCGCGTTACAATTCTGAACTAAAGTATGGGGTTCTGATCCCTTATGTAACAAAGTGTTGTGTCTTTGCTTACATAATCTACAACTGAATTTACTTTTACAGTCCTTAACACTGTGATCAATAGAGAGGCAATTGTAACATGAATTTGTGACCTTTACAATGTGAATTATGTCGTTAACATTCTTCTCCAAGAATTTGGGGCAAGACCACAATTGGTGAGACTCCTTACAATGTTGGCATTTGTAATTTGAGTCATTTTTTTGTGCCCTATTTGTTTTCAAAGATTTTATATTTTTCGACCCAGTTTCATTTTGGGTCGTGTTTATGTGAAAAGTGTGAACTCGTTTTGGTTTAGATTCAAAATTATCTCTTCTATGTTGTTCTGATTTTGTCACCCCCGGGGACATTTTGGGTAAATTTATTTTTCGAAACCATATTTTCTACGGACTCTAAAGTTTTGAACTTATGGGTCAGAAATTAATCGAATTCAGTCCAGGTGGGGATTTCCGCGCAGTCTTCTCGAGAATTCTCAAACTCCTGCACCAAACTTCTCGGAAGTTTTTGAGAGCAAATATATATCAGGAACGACTCCCATGTTCCTGTGTCGACGCCTAACATGTTAAGGGTCTGTCTACAATCATTTATTGTGCGCTGTAGTTTCTTAATTGATGAACCTGCATTTACAGTTGCATGAGGGAGGTCTAGAATTATCTTATATTGTTCATTAACCTGCATCCATTTGTTCTCGTAACGGTTCACCAAATTCCTCCAAGCTAGAGTGAAGCCGTTATTTGTTAAGGGTGCGTGAGCAATTATCTCCCTTGCCTCGCAGCCAGCTTTTTGGGTCAAGTAGAATAATCTCTCGACATTACTGATTCTTGAGTTTTTGATGTATATAGCCGTAAATAAATCACGAAAACTGGGCCACAATTTATAATCGCCAAAAAATATATCGGTGTCGCAGGGAGGGAGTCTTATTGACAAACTCTCATTTTCCTGAGGGATGGTCGATTGACGTTCTGTTTCTCCTACGGAGTCAGATAGCGCATGAATTTTCGCGTTAATAGACGACAGACACCTTTTGTATGCCGATAGAGTCTGTTGATATCTTTCCCTAAGTTTCTTCTTATCCATTGGTTTATCACCTTCCATTTCTATATCTCTACATTCCTCATAGGACCTTTTCACCTGGATCCAGAGCGAGTCTAATTCTATACGTAGAACTCGTAATGCGTGAACATTATCCTCAGCATGACTTGCCGAAATAACACTCTCAAATTCGATTAAATAATCGTCAGTGCAATTGGAAAATTTTTTAAGAGCTATCTTGAAATATTTATTTAAGGAGAGGTGATAAAATTCGGGAATAAAATTGGGTTAAAAAATGCCCGCCAGCGATTTTACAACAAGAATTATCAGAAATAATAATTAATTTCAAGATTGATTATTAATATGGAGTTTTTTTTTAATTCACAAAAAATTTATCAAAAGAAGTATGGGCGGTAACCCTTTTTTTGTTCCTTTTCTTTTCACTTCTTATTTAACAGCCAAAAAATTTTAAGAGAGAACTCACGCACTAAAGATTTTGTGTTTCTCTCTCTTTTATATTTGATTCTTTGCACTTAATTGTTGTTGCTGTGTCTTCTTTGCTTGAACCGCTGCTTTACAATCTGGGTTTCTTCTTGTTGCTTGTGTCTGTCTATTGTTGGGTCTTTTTTGTTTGTCCACTTCACTTGTGGATTCTATTTTTTCCAAATAAATTTAACTGTTCTTGTACCGTTATGTATTTTGCTTCTTTTAATATTTTTTAAGCAACTTTTTGTTCTTGTAAAATGTACTCCACTACGGTTCGAAGTGACCAAAAAATGTTTAATGTTTGATGTTGTGCTGGTTCGTTTTTTGCTCTATTACAGTATTTCCCGGATATAAGCACTTTCAAAAATGCTTACAAGACGGTGCTTATAAGCGGGTGATTCTTATATCGAAATCTCGCATAGCGGACATCAAATGCATTAATACAAATCTCTGTTAAAATTCCATTTTATTATTTTTTATTAAACAAAAGCAAAAAACAACTCATTTATAAAACAATAACAAAAAAAATATGTTGACAAAAAGACATCACATATGTTTATAAATCGTCGTTGAAAATCCAAAAGTACATAACATCAGTTTTTAAAACTTTATAGGAGAAAAAAAAACACGATACGTTATTATTATTATTGATAAGTTACTTTGAATAATGGATATAAAAGCGTAATTTTTTACAAAGAGGTATACAATTTTTTAGAGGTATGTAGTTTTGTCTAACAAATCAGAATCAATAAAAGCCACGATTACGATTTTTTGATGGTACGTACTTTTGGGTTTTCAACGACGATATGTAGATATACTTAAGTCTAAGGAACTGAGATCGATTACATACATACATGTACCGATTATGTTTTTAAGAAACAAATTTTAATGCCGCTGAATAATTTTATTGCCATTCAAAATAATTGTGACCGGGAGCATATAAACGAATTTTTTTAGAGAAAATTTAAATTATGAGGTAAAATTATTTGTGTTTATAAGCGAGGAGTGCTTATAAGCGGGATGCTTATATCGAAATATTTTCAGTATATTGTTAAACAAAAATCAAGTTTGCATAAGTTTTGGTGCTATTAAGCGGGGAGTTCTTATATCCGGGGTGCTTATATCCGGGGAATACTGTAATTTGTTTTATAAAAAAGAAATGCTTTTGGTTTTGTTAGTTTTGTAATTTTATTTTTGTTTCATTTATTAAATTCAATGTATAGTTTTTATGTTGTTTGATTTACAAAATTGTTTTTGTTTTAGTTTTATTTTGATTATGTTGAGTTCTTATGTATTTTATGTTTTACAAAAAAAAGAGAGGTCACACTTGACTTATTCAATTGACTGTCGAAACTAGAGTGATCATAAGCAAAATATTTTAATGCTAGTTAGCGATTTTAAAGAATACAAGACAAAATTGAAGAGAGTAAATATATATATATAAAAGGACCGTTAATATATTAAAGGGTGTTCCGTTAAATGGTGTGAACGTTGAACATAATTTTTTAATCAAAAACAGAAAATGTAGCCACACAGTGTTACATTCTAAAATATTGTATTTTAAACAATTAGCGCAAGTTTAGTGAAATGTAATGGGAGAAAACATATTTCAATACTTTCAAATTAAACACAATTTGATTCGTTTGGAAATACAGTGTATGCACATTAGTAGTTATTATATTTAAAATTTCCAAATTCATGCGTATTGTGTGGGAAAATAAATAAAATATGTACATGTATGCTTATAATATAATTTCATATTTAGATATTTCAATTGATATATTATCAAGAGACAATTGTTATAAATTTTGAATAGCATTTAATATTCATATAAAATAATTATTTTCTATTAGTTTTGTGTATAACTGTGTAAATAATGATGCATACATACGAGTATGTACATATATGTTTTAGCAACTGTCTTTTATTCCACCACAACATTCGTTGTGTTGCTTTATTTGGTAACTGTGTGCCAGTAGTTTTAGTTATTTTGCTTTCATTTGGATTTTTATAATGAATATTGTGTTTTAATTTTTCTATTATGCGCTTTCAAAATAGAAATAAGTGAGTTATTAAAGGAAAAAAGATGATTATTCCAATATTGCCTCTTCAATTACCTCACAAGATCAGAACCCATAAAATTGCAATACTTATAGACACGTTTTCTCCCAGCCTTTGTTTTATTAAAAGTTAAGTTCTGTAAAACTGTATTACAGAGAATTCTTAAGTAACTTCATACAAAATTATACGCGTGAGAGCCAAATGTTCTATTTCCACTAAAAATCCAGTTCCAAAAATTATTAAAAAAATTAATTTAATATTAAATTAGAAAGGTACTTTGAAAATACATTATTTGGACCTCGAAAAACAATGAACATTTGTTTACTAAAATATAAAATATTTGAAGCGACATCTTATGATAACTTTGAAATTGTTTATTCGATTTTGCTGCACTATACGTCAAAAATAAAGGCGGCGTCGTGTAGTAGTCAAAACAGCTTTTCTGCAAGCCGCGAATCAAGTTTCGAATCCTAATTGAGTTGAAAAAAAATCGTTCATCGTGGTTTTCGAATTTCATATTAAGTGACTTATTAACTCAAACAAAAAGTTTATTTAGTTTTAAAACATCACAATCATTTTCGCCCTCTGGAACTGCGACCGTAAACGTTTAAGTTGAAAAAAAGTATTAAATATAATTGAATCGAATGGTAATTGTATCTTTGTTACCGTAACCTGTGGATATAATATTGTTAAGGGTATTCAAGATATCACCATCATTAGTGATATAGTTGGGTGAAAGAATTCCAGAATTTTTGGAGACTGTTAAGAAAGTTAGTTTCTTTGAATAACTGAAATTTTATGTTCTTATTTTAAAATTTCAAGGCTTGAAGATAAGACTTATTAGAATTATTTTTTCCTTGGCCAACATCTCAGAGATGATTGTCTGATCACATTTCTTACCACTGCCAGGGTTGAACTTTTCGACCTTTATTCTTAAAATTAATCTTAGTTGGGTTGGAAAAAAATTCTGCTTCGTGATTTAATGTAGTAAAAGATTCAACAGCATTATTAAAATCTTCTGGACTTTTAATTATTGTATTGTATTCAAGTTTATATTATTTTCATATAAACAAAATTGTTTTTTTTTTATTTTATCAAAATAACGGTTTCATGTGTACATTATAATTGACTACGAAAGGTGTGGCTGCCTTCCAAAATGTTAGTTGCTTTGTGTGTGAACGAAGTATCGTGTTTCATAAAGCCGCTTTACAAAATATATACGAAGTATTCTATTTCTAAATGTCGTCAATGTGTATTTTTTAACGCAGTCAAAAAGCAATCAGGCATCGGATTTATAGTTGATGCTTTGACATTCGTTTGTTTGCGCGCACAATTAAAACACAAAAAATAGGAGAATGGCAGATGTAAGTATTTTTTTGTATAAAATAAAATTGATATCAACATAATGTAAATCGAAATATTTTTATAAATTTTTCAGTGAAAAGAAATGGAATCATCACCAAAAAAAACTGCTGCTCACAACAAGGTTGCGGAACGAGGCAGATTTCTGCGCAAAGCGCACATTTCTGTGGGAAAATGTATTAAGAGAAATCAAAGAAGTGGATGATACCTTCCCATTTACGAGGGACGATATCACAAGAAAATTTCTAAACTTCGGTGTGACTTACAAGCGCATTAAAAGACGTAACAATACTTCGGGGGAAGCAGCCACAGCGTGGGAGTTTTTTGACGAGATGGACGAAGTGTATGGTTCCCGGTTTGACATTTCTGTCCCTGCATCAATTTTAGAAAGTTCTTTCGCAGATACGCAAGTGGATTCCCCAGAAGTCGTAATGTCACCAGAACCTGCTCCAAAAAAGAAAAAGTGCGAAATATTAGAATTTTTAAAGGAACAGTCCCGTGATGATAGGGAAGCAATACAAAATTTAATGCATATAGAAGAAAAGAAGTTGGAAGAAGAGAAATTAGAAGAAATGCGCAGCTTGCGTATTCTATTAACTGAAGCTATTGGTAAAATATAATATAAAAATATGTTTAAAAAAGAGGTGTCAATCTTGTGCTGTTCCAAAAATGAATTTTTATATTTAACCTTTGTATGTTTAAGTACCTTTATTATAACTGAAGTTACCTGTGAAATATTTTATTATTTTATTTATTTTTTACTAGTCAAAAGCTATGAATTTTAAAGCTGAAATTTTATTTTAAATAATATATAATTAAAAACTGAAATTAAATCAAAAAAATTCAATTTTATTTTTAAAAACACATGTGTATGTACATAAAAAAATCAAAAAAAGCAAAAAGTCCAATTGAAAAAAAGCTCTAATATTAATTTATTATTATGCTGAAATAAGCGTCGTCAGTTCTATTCTCTTTCTTTTAGCTTTATCCCCTTGTGAAGCAGTACGACTATGTACTTCGCTATCCAAGCTGCAACTTTTATTGTTGCTTTCACCTCTGAGTTCAAAATCATCCACATTTGGTTTCTCATTTTCAATTATTATGTTATGAAGCACTAAACAGACTATGATAATTTGTTTTGCTAGAGTTATACTTTGTATTTCCATGTAATTTAAAATTCGAAATTTTTTCTTTAAAATTCCAAACGCTTGTTCTACAAAGACTCTTGTAGAACTTAAGACGTAATTAAATTTTTTTTTGTTCTCGCGTAAGATATCCATTATCCTTATATGGCGTCATTAAAAACGTTTCTAGCGGATAAGCACCAACCCCCAAAAGGTGACTTTCGGGTGGTATTTGTATATCTTTGTTCACGATAGCTTTTCGGATAGGGCTATTGTGCCACACAGACGCATCATGACATCTCCCAGGATAGCCAACAAAAACATCGATGAATCGCATGTTACTACATATCTACAATAGCCTGGAGATATTAGTTAAGATTGTAAATGTAAAGATTTAGCTAAGGTTACCTGCACTACTAAGGAGTATGTCTCCTTTCTATTATAGTAACTACTACTGTCTTTTAATGGTTGAGATATTCGAATGTGAGTTCCGTCTATGCAATCTACTACAAATGGGAACGGAAGTGCGCGGCTGGCCTCAAACTGCTCCATTGTTCCTTGGCTTATCTCGGTCGATGGAAATTGTATTATTTTACTTTTGAATAACAAAATTACTTTAACAGTTTTTTTAAATGACCTATATGCCGTTGCTGCTCCTATACCAAATCGATCCCCTAATTTTCTAAAGCTGTTCTGATTGCTCAGCTTCCAAAGTGTTAGGTAAATCGATTTGGTCAATGGTAAACATGGTCGCCCTTTATCGCGCTTTGGCCACAAGAGCTCTAGCATGTTTTTCAAAGCCTACAAAACAAAAAAGCTTTGAAAATAGATTGAATAAAAATGATAATCATTTACCTTAAAATTATTTACCTTCATTCTAAAATGGCTGCTAAATACGTCGTCCGGCATCTTCGATATAACTTAACAAAAGTTTCAAATTTTTGGTATTTTTCTTTGTTGATGTTTTCTTTCCACTATTAAAACGCGTCTTTTTCTTTTTATTGATTTTATTAATCGTACCGAATTTTGAACAGAGTTCCCTCCCGAACTCCCTGATAAACTTAAAAAATTTTTAAATAAAATTTGAATAGCCGCACTTTCCATTTCAGATTTTTTTTAATATGACGCGTTGCAGTGCGTACCTTTTGTATTGTAAATGTAAACAAAGCACATAGTTGCATTGTTTGGTAACTTTGCATATGTACATAATTTAAAGACCGCAGTAGAACTGCATACAAACTTTGTATTGATACATTTTGAAAGTCAGCCTGTATTATGAAAACGTACACCCTAATTATTCAATAAGGAAGTGTCGCCAAATGACGCTAACTACACTGAAATAATGGCGATCTGGTATTTTTGTTGACTACGTACCACGTAGCTCATGCGACATTAGGTAAGCAATTTGATGGCAAACAACTATAGAATTTGTTTGTATTCAAAGACTACTAAATTATGGTAATCGAATATTTTAAGAAAGCAAAATTCTAACAATATTTTTAGCTGATCGGATAAATCTAATTCCAGAGATGAACATGGAATGAGTCGTGGTGAACGCTTTACATACATTGAATAAAGGAATGAATTAAAAATTATTTCTTATTTCTGATTAACCGGCATGAATATAAATCTTTTATTGTAATTGTGTTTGCACATACGTTTATATACATACACTGAGCGCCATAAGTGAGTCAACACCCACAATAATTTTAAATTTTCTATTATACAAAATATACTTGTAGCACAACAAAAATTGAATGTTGTTTTTGTTTTAACATTTTATAAGTAATAAATAAATAAACGTTTTTATTTTTTGAAATTTATTCGACTATTCTTATTTACTTTTCTCGCTATCCTAAGAAAATGAATTATTTCAGTGGTGTTTACTCACTTTTGGCGCTCAGTGTATGTATTTTTAATTATATTTGTGCACGTTTTTATAATACAAGTTAATTTTGATTCAATACAAAATTTCAATGGGTTGAATGTTTAATTTTCAAATTATTTTATTTATTTTGTTTTCAGTGTTTTAGTTTTAGTTTTAATTTTAATGTCAATTTAATTTAAAATTAATTTTAATTCATAACCTTATTTCTTTTTATTTTTAAATTTATTTTATTTTAATTTTATTTTAAATTGTTTTTATATAGTTCTTATTTCAGTTTATCCAGTACTAATTTATTTTCGTCTTAATTTTAATTCTTATTCTAATTTCAATTTGGACTTTATCCACTATGTGGATCTTTTAACGACATAATTTATTTAATTTTATTTATTCTTAAATGCTGTTTTACTTCAATTATTATTTTAAATTATTTTGCCATAGCACTTATTTTACTTTTAATCACTAACTTTAATTCTAATTTTAATTTTATTTTTGCTTCTTCCACTATGTGAACTTATTTCATTCTTAAACATTATTTCATCCTTAAACACTAAGTTCTTAATTTTTATTTAATATGATTTTTATTTATTTTTAAAATTATTTTTATTCACTATGTGGAGCCTTGTAGGTTTTAATTCTAATTTAATTTTATTTTTGCTTTTTTCACTATGTGAACTTATTTCATTCTTAAACATTATTTCATCCTTAAACACTAAGTTCTTAATTTTTATTTAATATGATTTTTATTTATTTTTAAAATTATTTTTATTCACTATGTGGAGCCTTGTAGGTCTTTTCAAGTCTAAAGCGTGAGTTGAACTGAAACTCAGTTTTCAATGAAATAAAATAGCAAATAGTAAAGGATAATAAAATGCAGAAGAAGATCAGTGAAAAAGATCAATGAAACTCTTCCGCATAGCAACAGTTAAGAATATTGATGGAAAGCATCAAAATAATTTTTACTTTACTAAGCAGCAAAGAAGCAATAACAAAAATATCAATGAAAAGAAGAGTAATAACTATACCGTTAATTTTCATAGTAACAATTAAGAATAATGAATATCATTTTTACTCTACTTAGTAACAAAAGCAATATCAAAAAATATGAATGAAGAGGAAAGTACTAAAAAATGCAATAAGACAAAATATGAATGAAGAGGAGAGTAGTAACATTTTAATAAAGTAAAACAATTCATTAACCCATTGTTAACTACTCCCCCTTTTAAGATTCAGACGTCCTCGTCTGAAAGACTAGAAAAATAATGAGGAATAACCAATTTTGGAGTTCATATAAAAACGGTGAAATAAAGATTTTAAAATTCATTTACAAAATTTTTTAACATAAAATAAATATTACAAAGTAAATAATTCTACGATTTTGTCTGTCCTTGCCACTGGATTCATTGCCAACTAGAAAACTTTTTTAGACTGCGGTGAGAAATTTAATGTTGTCTTTATGAACAATTCTGTCGTCAATTCTAAGTGTTGTTCCTAAGTCTTGCTGAACTATTTTCTCACTAAAGACCTTGCTAAACTTGTTACCTAAACGCTTATTCGTTCTTACGTAGACCTTATCGCCTGGCCTATATGTTCTTGTGACTGCATGCCTATTATGGTAGTGTAAGTCGGCTTTCTGTTTAGCCACTATTCTTGAATGGATCGTTACCCTTAAGTCCTCTGGTATAGCCTGAATTATATCGATTGGTCTCATATCAACAGTGGAGTGAATTGTCCTATTATATTTCGACGTAGCAAGGAGAATAAGTTCCAGTGGATCAGTTGAGATGTCATCTAATCGAAGACATCTGGTAATTTCCGTCAACGTACTATGGAAACGTTCAACTTGCCCATTGGATGTGCTGTGAAGTGGTGGAATTGCATAAATGTCAGCACCAAAGTTATTTTTTATAAGTGCTCTAACTGTCTCGGAATTAAAAGACTTTTCGTTATCACATACTACCATCTTTGTGTTTCCAAAAAGGTTCAAGGCTTCCAGAAGTGTTTTTTTCACATCAATGATAGCCCTAGAAGCAATAGGCCTAACAACAGCAAATTTCGTAAATTTGTCCAAGCAAGTAAGGAAGAAAAGTTTGTTTGTATTGTAAATATCAATATGAAGTACTTCCCCTATAGTAGATGGTATCGGAGTTTCAGCCATTTGCTGTTTCCGTGGGTGCCTGGAGTATTTTCCCTCCTGACATGTTCTACAAGTGGCTATGATATGTTTCAATTGCCTTTTCATATTGGGAAAATAATAATCCTGAAGAATTTGGCTAACGTTTTCTCTAAGGGATCGATGAGCTCTATTGTGCTCACTGTTAAGTATTTCCAATTGATCACTCGGGTTAAACACATCGGTAACGAATTTAACTAAAGGATAATTGGATATTAAGAAATGTTGTATTTGTGCCAAACAGTGTAAGTCGCAATGTATTGCATTTACAACGCGAGGGTTTATTGAGGTATGAATCAATTCCAAAAGGTCTTCAACAGTTCTATACGAAATTCGGTAGCGGATACGATCCCTAAATATTATTTTCGTTTCCTTCTTTCGAAAATTTTCTCGGAGAAGGATAATTTGGTTCTTAAAGCAATTAACTGGGTTTTCAACGGAGGGTATGACTTCCGTGGACGAAATCTCACTAGCGCAGGCCTGAATGGAATCCGATGATGTTGAGTCTGTTGCCATATTCAAAAATTGTCGAGATAAAGCGTCTGCAACCACGTTGTCCCTGCCTGGCTTGTAAAAGAATGTTGGAGCATACTCTTCTATAAATGCCTTCCAACCAGCGTTGCCGTTTTGGTTATTTTTAACCAAATTTGGTTATTTTTTTTTGTAATGTGTAAATGTGTATTTTTTCTTAATTTTGGTTATTTTTTTTGTTATGGTTAATAAAGCAATCACTTCTTTAATTATATTTGAAAATTTGCATTATAAGCTTTGCAATCGTTAGCAAAGTGTTTTAATTCTTTAAGCGTTTTTATTACGTTCAATTGAAATATTAAAAAATTTTAATACAAATAAATAAAAACCTTAATTTATTATTTGTAATTTAACCCTCTCATTCCCGATGTTGCGTATATGCAACATTGTGTTTATGAGCCTCTAAGTACAGCAATTTTAAATATTTTGTTCTGATTCTTTCGCAAAAATATAGCCTCATGTGTTGTTTAAGCTTACAGCTAATTGGTTGGTAGTCAGCTGTGCACTTAGTAGTTATTCCCCCGAGGTTAGGTTAGGTTAGGTCGGAGTGGTAGCTCTGATGTCACAAAAGCTCACTTGAGCACGCATAGCGGCCCGTTGTGATGCCACGGGTGAACGCAGTCCCTTTACTGACCAAGTTCCACCACAATCAGGGAAAAGGAAGAAGTTGGTCAGCGCAAGGGCTGCACAACGGAAGCACGACTACCCCGCACTGGAAAACCAGCCAGAAAGCTTGATGAAAGAAGCAATATCCTTGATATCAATGGATGACAGCTCCGTTAAGCTAACGAGGAATGGGGAGCCAAATAACCTATATCTACACCTAGCAAGAGACGGGCACTGACAAAGAAAGTGAATAACAGTCTCCTCCTCCTCAGAGGACCTGTATCCACGACAGAAATCGTTAAAAGGGAGCCTCATTCTTTCCGCGTGTCTGCCCATGACACAATGACCCGTAAGCACGGCCACCGTAGTCGAGATGACGTCACGACCAAGACCAAGTAATTGGTTGGTACGCCGACGAAAGAATTTCCGCGCAATGGTCAATTTGACCGAGGCAAGTGGTATACCCATTTCAACAGAAGAGGATTCCGGAAGGAGCGCACCAGCTCTGGCGAGCTCGTCGACTCTGCAGTTACCCGGAATTTCACTGTGCCCGGGGACCCACACCAAAGAGACACTGGTGAAGCGCCCCGAAAGAAGGTCGAGACAGCGACGACATTCCCTAACGATCCCAGAGTTAATCACGAAACCCGATAGAGACTTTATCGCGGCCTGACTGTCAGAGAAGACCGAGACGCGAGTGAAAGGAGCATCGTTGACGAGGATCCATTGAGCGGCCCGGTAGATCGCCATCACCTCCGCTTGAAACACGCTGCAGTAGTCCGGCAGACGGAGAGAAATGTTCAGGTTCAGTTTCCCAGAGTAGATACCGCTTCCAACACCATTGTCGATTTTAGAGCCGTCGGTATATATATCCAGGACTTCCGGGGGGACGACCGTATTAGGATTCCAGTCATCCCTATTCGGAATCAGAGAGTGGAAGCATTTGTCAAGACAATATTCAGCAGTGATATAGTCCATGTTCACCGGGGCCACCGGATCAACCTCCAGAATAGTGGAGTGACCAGAAGGTATAATGTGCCAGCGAGACAAAGCATTAAGTCTAGTCGCAGTAAACTTGGCCGCCTGCTTAGCGAGAAGCACAGTAGGAAGCCAGTTGAGCATTGCGAACAAGGCTTTCGTGGGAGTGGTGCGTAGAGCACCAGTTATGTAAATGGCGGCAGACCTTCTGACCTTGTCAAGGAGTCTGACGTTGTGTTGTCTGTCCAGAGCAGTCCACCAGAAAGCAACGCCGTATAAGAGGTTGGGTTCGATGACCGTGGAATATATCCAACGCATGATCCTTGGGCGAAGACCCCATCTGGTTCCGACCGCTCTACTGCAGGAGTAAGCAGCACACGCCGCCTTGCGTGCTCTAGCAGCCAGATTCGCCCTCCAGTTGAGTTTGGGATCGAGGATCAGGCCCAGATATTTAACCTCGGGACTCAACGTAAGTCTGGTTCCACGTATCATGGGAAGAGAGAAGGTAGGAACTTTATATTTCCTCGTAAAAAGGATCGTATCGGTCTTAGAGGGGTTGATAGACAGTCCAAAATCCCTACACCAGTCCAGTACGATTGACAGCGCCAAGTTCAACTTATCCGACAGTGTCTGCGGACAAATTCCCGACGCAGCAATGGCAATGTCGTCAGCGTAAGCTATGACTTCGTTGCCAGAGTTTTCCAGCTCTCTCAAGAGAGAGTTGACTGCAAGGTTCCAGAGAAGTGGTGATAGAACACCGCCTTGCGGTGTGCCCCTACGAACCATTCTCTGACAATTAGTGGCCCCCACTGTGGAGGTTACTATCCTCGACTTGAGGAGAAGCTCGATGAACCTGACCAGATTCTGTCCCAAGTTCAGAGAACCAAGAGCCCTAAGAATGGCGTCCGGGTCGACGTTATTAAATGCACAATCAATATCCAGAAAAATGGCCAAAGCGTATTCCTTAACGTGCATGGACTTTTCCACCCGAGAGATAAGGGAGTGAAGTGCAGTCTCCACTGATTTACCTCTCGTATACGCATGTTGGGAAGCGGATAGAAGCGCTGGATCAATCGAGGCCCTAATATGAACATCAAGGACTCTTTCCAGTGTCTTCAAAAGAAAGGAACACAGACTTATGGGTCTATAGTCATTCGCCCCAGTATGGGACGGTTTCCCAGCTTTGGGAATGAAAATCACCCTAGATATTCTCCAGCTCCAAGGGATATAAAGGAGCCTAAGACTAGCATTGTAGATGGCAAGCAACCAAGGGAGGATTATCTCCTCCCCATGTTGAATGTCACCCGGGATAATACCATCCGGTGCTGGTGACTTGAATGGTTCGAAAGACCTAACAGCCCACTGCACTTGGCCAAGGGTGAGAGTCAGGGGGGAATAGTTTCCAGACGGTGGTTCGTTGACCTGATAAAAGGCCTGACCACCCAGGGTGGCACTTCCTGGAAAGTGAGTGTCAAGGAGAAGCTCTAGCATCTCCAAACTGGACGTAGTCCAGCATCCGTCAGTCCGTCGGATACAGTCAAGGGATTTGTGAGTGGAACTTAGAATTTTACGGAGACGGCCCGTTTCGGCAGAGGATTCTACTCTGGCGCAGTAGTTCCTCCACGAGGCCCTCTTCGCTCGCCTTATAGCGTATTTAAGTTCCCTCTTTTTGGCCTTGTAGGTTGACCATTCGCCTGTCGCCTTCGCTCTGTTAAAGAGCCTGCCACAAGATCGGTGTAGATCATCGATCTCTTGGCTCCACCAGGGCGGTTTTCGTTTGCCCCTATGGGCAGCGGGTTTGACGGAGGATGTGGCTGCCGCCCTAAGCGCGGTTGACAGTGTGTCCGCAGCCCTATCCACGTCGAAACGGGTCGTTATAGTCGGGGGGGTAGAGGGAAGGCTGCTACGCAGCTTCTCCCTAAAAATGGTCCAATTCGTGTTCCTCCTGTTGACCGGAGGGGTCATTCCCCCGAGAGCGAAATTGACAAATTCATTTTGCAAAATAAACCTTATTTTAAAAAGTGTTAGAACACATTAATATAATTAAGTCATCCTAAAACCAAGTTCGACAACTAAATAATGAAAGGTAGGTGAGTAATTTAACACGTTGACTGCCGACTACGAGATAACTCGTAGTTTGGCTCCCTAGAAGGGAACGAGATAACTCGAAAATTGCGTTCCCTTCTAGGGAGCCAAACTACGAGTTATCTCGTACTCACTAATGTGAAAAAAATCAAGTTGTCATTTTTGGTTAGTTTTTTGAACATTGCCGCGGCAGTCAACGTGTTAAAAAAACCCGGCTTGAAAATATTATTTAGTTTGTCTGTAATAGTTTTATGAATGTAGTGTTACGTATATGCGTATTATGGTAAGTTTCGAAAAATAAAAACTTATTTTTGTATTCACATTCTAAGATGCGCCCAAAAGGTCTGACACAGGATGAAATTGAAAAATTTGATTGGGATGATTCGGCTGACGAGGAAAATGAAGAAGAAGAAGATGTAATAAGAGGGTACAACTAGTTTCAAACTATGCAAATAAGAATGGAAGAGATGGTACCGCAAAGACAAGAAGTTCATAACTATACCTCGTCCAGGTATAGTAGAATGCTACAACAAGCACATGGGAGGTGTTGATCTTGCGGACATGATGCTTGAATTGTTCAAGTTAAGAGTTGTCGCAAAAAAGAAAGGTTGTCCATCATCACTCCTTTTGACAATTTGACAATGAATTCAGGAACTTCATCACCTTTCCATCGACCCCGTCATCACCAGCTCGTTCTACGGGTTCTGAATCAATTCCCTATAAAAAGCACATGTTGCACAGCCTGCAAAATCCCTACGATTTGATGGTTATAATCATTAGGCGGAATGGGGAACAAGGGGCAGATGTAGACTTTGGAAAGCCTGTAAATGCAGCAGATGCAATGTGCACTTGTGCTCCAATCCTAAAAAAATTGTTTTGTATCCTTGCATACCTAAATTGAAATAAACGACATTTGAAAAAAAAATCAACTTGTATTTAAATTTATAACACCATTGCCCAATGTTGCCTATACACAACATCCTGTAGCTCTTGAACCAGGACACCTAGAACATTGAAATTTTTGTCAGTTGATATTGAGGTCAACTCTATCTTATATGTCTACTCAAAAAAATTTTAGCCACTCCCGTTTTAATTAGGGCATGAGAGGTTAACTATACAGAAAAAAATAAAATTTTTGTATTATACCTTAAATTTGTTAAAAACAAATACATTTATTTAAAAAAAATTTTTTGGTTATTTTTTTCCTTATTTGGTTATTTTTTATTTTAATTTTGGTTATAAAATATTTTTGGTCGTGGCAACGCTGCTTCCAACGCTTTATTTTCGAATTCGGGTTTCTGTCGGAAACGGAATAAGTCAATGGCTGATAATCTGTAAATATGTTCAGGTTTTTTATCCCATACAGATAATGCCTAAGTGACTTAAGTGCCCATACGATTGCCAACAATTCCCTCTCATTGGTAGCGTAATTCTCCTCTGCTGGAGACAAGGTCCTCGAAATCATGGTAATTGGACGTCCGCCTTGTGAAAGCACTGCACCAATTGCGTGGGAGGATGCGTCCGTCGTAAGGTCAAAAGGCTTTTCGAAGTTAGGGTATAAAAGAAGAACATCCTCAGAGGCAAGCAATTTCTTCAACTTTTCGAAGGCCGTCAAAGCTTCGTTATCCAATTCAATCTTGACCAACTTGGACTGACGAGTGCCTACGTGCCCATTCTCCCCTCGTAAGTACTTAGTCAATGGCTTTGCAATAGAAGCGTAATCTTTTACGAAACGCCTATAATAACCTGCGAGCCCCAAGAATGACCTAAGGCCCCTTAAAGTAGTGGGTGTTTCATAGTTAACTATAGCCTCGATTTTACTTGGGCACGTTTTAATGCCCTTAGTAGACACGATAAAGCCGAGGTATTCTACAGAAGTTTGAAAAAACTTGGATTTTTCCAACGACACGCGCATATTAGCATTGAGTAGTTTCTTCAAAATTTTGTCAATATTATTCATATGGCTCCGCTCAGAGTCGGAGAATATGATGATGTCATCAATATAGACGTGACAACACTTTCCTATATCCTCCCGCAAAATGTCATCGCATTTTTTAACCCAAACGGCAAGCGACAAAACTCGTACTTGCCATTATTCACACTGAAAGCTGTTTTTTCCCTGTCACGCTCAACTAAGTTGATTTGGTGAAAACCACTTTTCAAATCCAGGGTTGTGAAAAACTTAGCTTTTCCGAGATTTGCCATAATGACAGAAGGATCAGGGATGGGATATTTATCGCAAATAGTCTTCGAGTTCAATTTCGTAAAATCGAATACAAGACGTTTATTAGGTCTGCCGCATTCGTCCAATCCTTTTTTGTCTACTACCCAAACAGGGCTATTATAGGGAGAACGTGATGGTCTTATTATGCCGTCTCTTAAAAGTTGTTCTACTTCTCTGTTGACAAAATCGATCATTGAAATTGGGTAAGACTGGTACCTGGAGTAAATGGGTTCCTCGTCCTTCGTCCTAATTGTAGCGGAGATATTGGTATTATATGGTAGGGCTTCATTTGGTTTCGCGAATACTGCAGCATTTTCCTGGATCAGATCGTACAACTCAGCTTCAATATTTCCTGGAATTCCCTCTAATACTAAGTTATTGATTGCGTCCAAATTCAAATACTTCAGCCTCTCATATCCCCCTTCGAAAAACAACATTATTACCTGTATCTATTACGCCATTTATTCCCTTAATGAAGTTAAAACCTAGTATACCATCGAATAAAGGCAAATTTTCAAGTAGATAAAAAGTTTCGGTCCTGTTAAATACATTTACTAAAGTTGCCTGATCAATTCTACTAGCGCCATGAACAGACTTAACAAAGAAAGGCCTAGATAGTTTTTTTATACCCTTCAGATTACGAGTATTTTTTAGATAACTTTTAGTAGACCCAGTGTCAACTAAAAGCTTAACAGTATTATCCCCTATTCTTCTCTCGAAGTAGGGGAGAATTGATTTTCCCCTAAAAAATTAATCTCATCTTCAAAGGACACATTCTCTAGGCTTGCTGGAGTCGAATCTCCCTCCCATGGGTGTTGCTGTTGGCCTTCGTGTCCCAAATGATTTACACTTTGCCCATTCCGACAATTCGGACGACTCGTAGATCTAACAGTGCGCATACTCACATCAGTATCGACTTCCAGTGAACGGGGTTGTAAATTAAGACCCTGCGTATTCGGTGCTCTAATATCTGTTCGATGATTTTGTGGAAACTGAGAGTAAAATGGTTTCGGCCGATTAGGGGGTTGTCTCATTTGACCAATAAAAGGCAAGTTTCCCATTGGAGCTCTTGAACGAAAATGGGATGGCGGTGGGTGAAATTGCTGTGGCTGAACATAACGTTGCTGCGGTTGTTGTTGGACTTGTCCATGTAAGGTTGAGTTTCCTGTTGGTTGTCCTAAAAAATTACCAGTTGATTGGTTATTGGAAATAGGAGCATTAAAGGAATTGAATCTAGGGTTTGTATGGGGAAAATAGACCTGTTGAACGTTACCAAGCCCGTTATTATAAATTGTGGCAAATCGGTATCTGTTTTGATTCGTCTCCAACTCCTGTGCCATTGCCAAAGCAGTAGGCAAATCCACTGGCTTACACGCAAATAGGGTATCACATAGGGGTTTATTGAGACCCGAAATAAAAACTGGTTAAGTGACTGGATCAATGAAGAATTTCCATCATAGGACATTATAACCTTGTTGATTATGGAAGTCAGTTTACTTTCAATATCACTATAAAAATTAATAATAGATCTTTGGCCCTGTCTCAAGGTAGAAAGTTCCTGCTCCAATGTGTAAATAGAAGTCTTATCAGAATACGCAAAATCCAATCTGTCAAGTATAGCATAGAAGTTCAAAACGGTGTTGTAGCTACTTAAAACAGAGTCTGCCCTCCCTACAATTTTATTTCTCAATATGGCAACCGCTTGGTAGTACTTAGAACTACCTTTATAGCGTTCGAATAACTTGTGGGCCGTAACCGCTGCTTGACGCCAAGAGACGTACCTAAAGGATTCACCTCTAAACTCAGGGACAGACTTCACTACATCAAGTGATTCGTCGCATTCCACACCTGCAACGATTTCGATGTCCTTATACTCCTGTACAGCAGATGGGGGTTGAAGTGCGTCGATTTTCTTATTTAATTGGTCAATGATGCCCTGAAATTCCTTTCGGGTTTCCTCTGTTGCCTGCCTAACGGCAGCATTGAGAACTACACTCAAAGTTGCCTCATCCATAGTCCTCCGTGTCGTATTTCTGTAACTAATAGTAAAGTCTTGAAGTAGTCTTAAAGTTTCGTCAACTTCGTCAATAATATCGTCAATGGAATTCATGAAACATCCGTTATTCTCGTATAATAAAAAGAATATATCGTTTTGAATTAATTAGAAGAGAAAATTACACCCGAAAATTAAAACGTGATTTTTCATAAATATTGAAATATTTTGAGTCCAAAAATATTTTCTTTCTTTTCAATTTTCCTCAATAGCAAAAACAGACAAACTTCTGACAAATAAGTAGAAAATAGATTCTTATCATATTGTTACGAAAATGGAAATGGTGTTGTTAAAATAATAAGCAAAAGCTCCAAAAACAACACAATGGAGTTGATCACGCATAAAAACAAAAGCTCCAAAAACAAAACAATGCAGTTGTTCACGTGATCAACGAATGAGTAAGCATATAGCAACAAAAACAACAGTGCTTGTTTACAAAATCGATGAATAAACAAATATAGCAACAACGACTGCGTATAGAAGAAATATAGCAGAAAGACAAAGAAACAAAACAACAACAACTCTGCCTGGACGAAAGTAAATAAGATAAACGAACAACAAAAATGGAAACGAGTTGTTTACATTTTTGGATTGTTCCCGAAGGTCGTCATCATCCTTCAAGGGCATTCATCACACTGTTGGTCGAGTGATATAAAAGGCAAGATAAAGCGAGCAACGATGATTCAGTTAGAATTCAGTCAGTCGTGTATGAAGACACGTTATTCTCGGAGTTCGAGTTAAGTTAGTCGTGTGACGACGTCGCGTTGAATTGAGTGCGAATTCAACCACTGGTGTGTGAAGATACGAGATCGAGTTATATCCAGTCAAACTTGTGTGCAGACAAGTTGCGTGAAGAAAACAGTTGTTAGTGTGGTGCTTACAAAAAAGGTTGTGAGCAAAGAAGAATAACTAACAAGTGTTGTTGTTGCTTATAAAGAAAAGGTTATAAGCAGAGAAATATAACGAAAAGGAGCACATATTGTGGAGATTATCATTGTATGCGTAGAATAAGTTCGAACAGTGGCACGAAGGTTGTGCAGAAAATAAAGAATTGACTTAAAATTAAACACAAATTTATTTTTATTTTATTTGCAATCTACGAGCTCATATTTTTAACGTTTTTAAAAGGTAAAAACGTAACAATTGGTGTCAGAAGTGGGATTGCAAAATTCAAAAATAAAAATAAATCAAGATGAAACTCTCAGAGCTAAGAGTTGAAAGGCTCAAACAAGAATTGGCTAAATTGGCGCTGCCAACAATGGGCACGAAGAATGAGCTCCAAAGGCGGTTAAGGGAAGAGCTTCGGAATCGTGGCATTGATATCGACACTTACGACTTCGAGGACGAAGAGGAACGCGAGTTACTGGCCCCTGTAACCCCTAGTGGTACTGATTTAAGTTCGGTGCTAGCCGCACTAGTGGAAAAAATACAAGTATTAACGGAGGGACAAGAAGAGAACAAAAAGCTATTCGAAGCTTGTAGAGCCGATAACCAGAAAGCGCAGGAAGAGAACAAGAAGCTATTTGAAAAGCAATTTGCTGATTTTCAAGAAGCCTCTAGAGCCGAAAACCAGAAAGCGCAGGAAACTTCCAGAGCAGAAAATCAAAAACTTCTGGATGAGTGGCGAAAGGATAGTGAACAAAAGATGGAAGAGTCTCTGTTAAAAATTGAAGACAAACTAGATGCGTATGATGAGACGCTAGATGAAATAATTGAGTCATTCGGCGGAAGAGTTACAAGTGTCGCCGAAGAGGTGTCAAGTTTAGAAGAGGCCGTTGACACGGAAGTAAGGAACTTGGAAGAGTCCGTGGAGGGTAAACTCGTCATGATGGAGGAGAAGAGCCAGCGACTGGAAGGAGTACAAGCCGAAGTAGCAGTAGCTGACAGAAATGGATGGGGCAATGAAGAGAAGGCCTTGGAACTTAACTTGGTGTTAAAAGGTGCCGACGCTGAGGCTCTAGAAAATATGCCAGCCAGCTGCAGAAACGACAACAGTGATTTAATGGTAGCGTTACAGCGTGAATTTGGTGACGAGCACGAAAGAGAAGTTTACTCTATGGAGTTGGGGTACCGTGCGCAAAAGGGTGGTGAGTCACTGCAAGCCCTTGTAGTGAAGGACGACAAATTAGTGCAGCCCACATACCAGGAAGGAAACCGTCTACTGGTAGACAATGGTAAGACCGTGGCGTGTGTAAACGGTATACGCGCCGATGATGTCGGATTGGCGGTGTGGACTGCACGAGAGACCATCTTTGAAGAGACCGTGGCCTTCTTATTAGCCCATGAGACCGTTGGCACGATTTCTACAGCACAAGCGAGAAAAGTGCGAGGAGTGGAAATCGCGGAGGAAAAAGGACGCCTTTTGCATAGATTTAAAAAGCTGTTAAGGCAAGTTGTGGCAGAAGCCGGACGAAACGTCAAGCTGAGGCGCCTCAACTGTGAAAAGAGCGGTCACGTCCCGAAGAAACTGGAACGCGCCACGAGGAAGGTCAAGATCCGATTCACCATCAAACGCGCGGGAGACCAGCCATCATTATCATCAGCGGGGCAAGTGCTGGTTTCCGAGAAGCGAGATCCCCACAAGGCCCAGTAAAGCGAAGTCGAGGTCAGCTGCACGATATAAGTCGGACGCATTTTTGGGGCGAATAACAACAGCAGGTCCTTTGTTTTGCCAGAAACCGATATGTTCTCGTCGAGACGGATTACTTCAGCTAATGGCCGGAAGTGTATGCCATACCCAATCAAGAGGCGAACACAGTAGAAAAGGTTTTTGTGAGCCACTGGGAATGCTGCTACTAGGTGCCAATAGAGCTACACTCCGAGGCAGAAGTTCGAGCCAGCCGTATTCAAGGGAATGTGTGAGGTGTATGGAATGGTGGAACAATTTGGTCGAAGCCTGGAGGAATACTCGAGAAAAGTAGTGAGCAAGCAACAAAGAGATTGGGATGAACACATTCCGAGGTATCTACTGGCGTATCCATCTGCGATGCATGATCCCACAGCTAGATCAACCGTCAAGGTTATTTACGGGAGAGGAGATAATGAGCCTATTCGGGACGAACAGGCTTAAGTGGGCGGCAGTGTTACGAAAATGGAAATGGTGTTGTTAAAATAATAAGCAAAAGCTCCAAAAACAACACAATGGAGTTGATCACGCATAAAAACAAAAGCTCCAAAAACAAAACAATGCAGTTGTTCACGTGATCAACGAATGAGTAAGCATATAGCAACAAAAACAACAGTGCTTGTTTACAAAATCGATGAATAAACAAATATAGCAACAACGACTGCGTATAGAAGAAATATAGCAGAAAGACAAAGAAACAAAACAACAACAACTCTGCCTGGACGAAAGTAAATAAGATAAACGAACAACAAAACTGGAAACGAGTTGTTTACATTTTTGGATTGTTCCCGAAGGTCGTCATCATCCTTCAAGGGCATTCATCACACTGTTGGTCGAGTGATATAAAAGGCAAGATAAAGCGAGCAACGATGATTCAGTTAGAATTCAGTCAGTCGTGTATGAAGACACGTTATTCTCGGAGTTCGAGTTAAGTTAGTCGTGTGACGACGTCGCGTTGAATTGAGTGCGAATTCAACCACTGGTGTGTGAAGATACGAGATCGAGTTATATCCAGTCAAACTTGTGTGCAGACAAGTTGCGTGAAGAAAACAGTTGTTAGTGTGGTGCTTACAAAAAAGGTTGTGAGCAAAGAAGAATAACTAACAAGTGTTGTTGTTGCTTATAAAGAAAAGGTTATAAGCAGAGAAATATAACGAAAAGGAGCACATATTGTGGAGATTATCATTGTATGCGTAGAATAAGTTCGAACAGTGGCACGAAGGTTGTGCAGAAAATAAAGAATTGACTTAAAATTAAACACAAATTTATTTTTATTTTATTTGCAATCTACGAGCTCATATTTTTAACGTTTTTAAAAGGTAAAAACGTAACAATATTATAGAATAAGTTTTTTGCAATAAAATTTTAATTTAGTCATAAAAGTTAGATACAATTTTTTGTGTTTGGAACCTTGTAATCGATCTATTTGGTATCCAAAATTTTACACTAGAAAGTTTTAAATACTTTAACATTCATAAATGTTTCACTAATCATTTAATTTATAGTACAGAAAAATATACTTATCATAAAAATATAAAATTAATTTTACTTAAATATTATAATAGTTACGTGACCGCTAATACTGCCTTCCGATGAGTGTTCTCTTCATTAATTGTATTTTTAAATGGTTTCAGGTTTATGGTTTACGGTTTATTTCTCCAGGAAAAGGGTTCTCAATGTAATGTTGGGCGCCAGTTAATTTTGATTCAATACAAAATTTCAATGGGTTGAATGTTTAATTTTCAAATTATTTTATTTATTTTGTTTTCAGTGTTTTAGTTTTAGTTTTAATTTTAATGTCAATTTAATTTAAAATTAATTTTAATTCATAACCTTATTTCTTTTTATTTTTAAATTTATTTTATTTTAATTTTATTTTAAATTGTTTTTATATAGTTCTTATTTCAGTTTATCCAGTACTAATTTATTTTCGTCTTAATTTTAATTCTTATTCTAATTTCAATTTGGACTTTATCCACTATGTGGATCTTTTAACGACATAATTTATTTAATTTTATTTATTCTTAAATGCTGTTTTACTTCAATTATTATTTTAAATTATTTTGCCATAGCACTTATTTTACTTTTAATCACTAACTTTAATTCTAATTTTAATTTTATTTTTGCTTCTTCCACTATGTGAACTTATTTCATTCTTAAACATTATTTCATCCTTAAACACTAAGTTCTTAATTTTTATTTAATATGATTTTTATTTATTTTTAAAATTATTTTTATTCACTATGTGGAGCCTTGTAGGTTTTAATTCTAATTTAATTTTATTTTTGCTTTTTTCACTATGTGAACTTATTTCATTCTTAAACATTATTTCATCCTTAAACACTAAGTTCTTAATTTTTATTTAATATGATTTTTATTTATTTTTAAAATTATTTTTATTCACTATGTGGAGCCTTGTAGGTTTTAATTCTAATTTAATTTTATTTTTGCTTTTTTCACTATGTGAACTTATTTCATTCTTAAACATTATTTCATCCTTAAACACTAAGTTCTTAATTTTTATTTAATATGATTTTTATTTATTTTTAAAATTATTTTTATTCACTATGTGGAGCCTTGTAGGTCTTTTCAAGTCTAAAGCGTGAGTTGAACTGAAACTCAGTTTTCAATGAAATAAAATAGCAAATAATAAAGGATAATAAAATGCAGAAGAAGATCAGTGAAAAAGATCAATGAAACTCTTCCGCATAGCAACAGTTAAGAATATTGATGGAAAGCATCAAAATAATTTTTACTTTACTAAGCAGCAAAGAAGCAATAACAAAAATATCAATGAAAAGAAGAGTAATAACTATACCGTTAATTTTCATAGTAACAATTAAGAATAATGAATATCATTTTTACTCTACTTAGTAACAAAAGCAATATCAAAAAATATGAATGAAGAGGAAAGTACTAAAAAATGCAATAAGACAAAATATGAATGAAGAGGAGAGTAGTAACATTTTAATAAAGTAAAACAATTCATTAACCCATTGTTAACTACTCCCCCTTTTAAGATTCAGACGTCCTCGTCTGAAAGACTAGAAAAATAATGAGGAATAACCAATTTTGGAGTTCATATAAAAACGGTGAAATAAAGATTTTAAAATTCATTTACAAAATTTTTTAACATAAAATAAATATTACAAAGTAAATAATTCTACGATTTTGTCTGTCCTTGCCACTGGATTCATTGCCAACTAGAAAACTTTTTTAGACTGCGGTGAGAAATTTAATGTTGTCTTTATGAACAATTCTGTCGTCAATTCTAAGTGTTGTTCCTAAGTCTTGCTGAACTATTTTCTCACTAAAGACCTTGCTAAACTTGTTACCTAAACGCTTATTCGTTCTTACGTAGACCTTATCGCCTGGCCTATATGTTCTTGTGACTGCATGCCTATTATGGTAGTGTAAGTCGGCTTTCTGTTTAGCCACTATTCTTGAATGGATCGTTACCCTTAAGTCCTCTGGTATAGCCTGAATTATATCGATTGGTCTCATATCAACAGTGGAGTGAATTGTCCTATTATATTTCGACGTAGCAAGGAGAATAAGTTCCAGTGGATCAGTTGAGATGTCATCTAATCGAAGACATCTGGTAATTTCCGTCAACGTACTATGGAAACGTTCAACTTGCCCATTGGATGTGCTGTGAAGTGGTGGAATTGCATAAATGTCAGCACCAAAGTTATTTTTTATAAGTGCTCTAACTGTCTCGGAATTAAAAGACTTTTCGTTATCACATACTACCATCTTTGTGTTTCCAAAAAGGTTCAAGGCTTCCAGAAGTGTTTTTTTCACATCAATGATAGCCCTAGAAGCAATAGGCCTAACAACAGCAAATTTCGTAAATTTGTCCAAGCAAGTAAGGAAGAAAAGTTTGTTTGTATTGTAAATATCAATATGAAGTACTTCCCCTATAGTAGATGGTATCGGAGTTTCAGCCATTTGCTGTTTCCGTGGGTGCCTGGAGTATTTTCCCTCCTGACATGTTCTACAAGTGGCTATGATATGTTTCAATTGCCTTTTCATATTGGGAAAATAATAATCCTGAAGAATTTGGCTAACGTTTTCTCTAAGGGATCGATGAGCTCTATTGTGCTCACTGTTAAGTATTTCCAATTGATCACTCGGGTTAAACACATCGGTAACGAATTTAACTAAAGGATAATTGGATATTAAGAAATGTTGTATTTGTGCCAAACAGTGTAAGTCGCAATGTATTGCATTTACAACGCGAGGGTTTATTGAGGTATGAATCAATTCCAAAAGGTCTTCAACAGTTCTATACGAAATTCGGTAGCGGATACGATCCCTAAATATTATTTTCGTTTCCTTCTTTCGAAAATTTTCTCGGAGAAGGATAATTTGGTTCTTAAAGCAATTAACTGGGTTTTCAACGGAGGGTATGACTTCCGTGGACGAAATCTCACTAGCGCAGGCCTGAATGGAATCCGATGATGTTGAGTCTGTTGCCATATTCAAAAATTGTCGAGATAAAGCGTCTGCAACCACGTTGTCCCTGCCTGGCTTGTAAAAGAATGTTGGAGCATACTCTTCTATAAATGCCTTCCAACCAGCGTTGCCGTTTTGGTTATTTTTAACCAAATTTGGTTATTTTTTTTTGTAATGTGTAAATGTGTATTTTTTCTTAATTTTGGTTATTTTTTTTGTTATGGTTAATAAAGCAATCACTTCTTTAATTATATTTGAAAATTTGCATTATAAGCTTTGCAATCGTTAGCAAAGTGTTTTAATTCTTTAAGCGTTTTTATTACGTTCAATTGAAATATTAAAAAATTTTAATACAAATAAATAAAAACCTTAATTTATTATTTGTAATTTAACCCTCTCATTCCCGATGTTGCGTATATGCAACATTGTGTTTATGAGCCTCTAAGTACAGCAATTTTAAATATTTTGTTCTGATTCTTTCGCAAAAATATAGCCTCATGTGTTGTTTAAGCTTACAGCTAATTGGTTGGTAGTCAGCTGTGCACTTAGTAGTTATTCCCCCGAGGTTAGGTTAGGTTAGGTCGGAGTGGTAGCTCTGATGTCACAAAAGCTCACTTGAGCACGCATAGCGGCCCGTTGTGATGCCACGGGTGAACGCAGTCCCTTTACTGACCAAGTTCCACCACAATCAGGGAAAAGGAAGAAGTTGGTCAGCGCAAGGGCTGCACAACGGAAGCACGACTACCCCGCACTGGAAAACCAGCCAGAAAGCTTGATGAAAGAAGCAATATCCTTGATATCAATGGATGACAGCTCCGTTAAGCTAACGAGGAATGGGGAGCCAAATAACCTATATCTACACCTAGCAAGAGACGGGCACTGACAAAGAAAGTGAATAACAGTCTCCTCCTCCTCAGAGGACCTGCATCCACGACAGAAATCGTTAAAAGGGAGCCTCATTCTTTCCGCGTGTCTGCCCATGACACAATGACCCGTAAGCACGGCCACCGTAGTCGAGATGACGTCACGACCAAGACCAAGTAATTGGTTGGTACGCCTTTTATCCATTAAGGGCCAGGTGAGCCTAGCGGTGGAGCAGGACTCCTCGTTGACCCAGGATAGGTTGGCGTCTCGAAAGAATTTCCGCGCAATGGTCAATTTGACCGAGGCAAGTGGTATACCCATTTCAACAGAAGAGGATTCCGGAAGGAGCGCACCAGCTCTGGCGAGCTCGTCGACTCTGCAGTTACCCGGAATTTCACTGTGCCCGGGGACCCACACCAAAGAGACACTGGTGAAGCGCCCCGAAAGAAGGTCGAGACAGCGACGACATTCCCTAACGATCCCAGAGTTAATCACGAAACCCGATAGAGACTTTATCGCGGCCTGACTGTCAGAGAAGACCGAGACGCGAGTGAAAGGAGCATCGTTGACGAGGATCCATTGAGCGGCCCGGTAGATCGCCATCACCTCCGCTTGAAACACGCTGCAGTAGTCCGGCAGACGGAGAGAAATGTTCAGGTTCAGTTTCCCAGAGTAGATACCGCTTCCAACACCATTGTCGATTTTAGAGCCGTCGGTATATATATCCAGGACTTCCGGGGGGACGACCGTATTAGGATTCCAGTCATCCCTATTCGGAATCAGAGAGTGGAAGCATTTGTCAAGACAATATTCAGCAGTGATATAGTCCATGTTCACCGGGGCCACCGGATCAACCTCCAGAATAGTGGAGTGACCAGAAGGTATAATGTGCCAGCGAGACAAAGCATTAAGTCTAGTCGCAGTAAACTTGGCCGCCTGCTTAGCGAGAAGCACAGTAGGAAGCCAGTTGAGCATTGCGAACAAGGCTTTCGTGGGAGTGGTGCGTAGAGCACCAGTTATGTAAATGGCGGCAGACCTTCTGACCTTGTCAAGGAGTCTGACGTTGTGTTGTCTGTCCAGAGCAGTCCACCAGAAAGCAACGCCGTATAAGAGGTTGGGTTCGATGACCGTGGAATATATCCAACGCATGATCCTTGGGCGAAGACCCCATCTGGTTCCGACCGCTCTACTGCAGGAGTAAGCAGCACACGCCGCCTTGCGTGCTCTAGCAGCCAGATTCGCCCTCCAGTTGAGTTTGGGATCGAGGATCAGGCCCAGATATTTAACCTCGGGACTCAACGTAAGTCTGGTTCCACGTATCATGGGAAGAGAGAAGGTAGGAACTTTATATTTCCTCGTAAAAAGGATCGTATCGGTCTTAGAGGGGTTGATAGACAGTCCAAAATCCCTACACCAGTCCAGTACGATTGACAGCGCCAAGTTCAACTTATCCGACAGTGTCTGCGGACAAATTCCCGACGCAGCAATGGCAATGTCGTCAGCGTAAGCTATGACTTCGTTGCCAGAGTTTTCCAGCTCTCTCAAGAGAGAGTTGACTGCAAGGTTCCAGAGAAGTGGTGATAGAACACCGCCTTGCGGTGTGCCCCTACGAACCATTCTCTGACAATTAGTGGCCCCCACTGTGGAGGTTACTATCCTCGACTTGAGGAGAAGCTCGATGAACCTGACCAGATTCTGTCCCAAGTTCAGAGAACCAAGAGCCCTAAGAATGGCGTCCGGGTCGACGTTATTAAATGCACAATCAATATCCAGAAAAATGGCCAAAGCGTATTCCTTAACGTGCATGGACTTTTCCACCCGAGAGATAAGGGAGTGAAGTGCAGTCTCCACTGATTTACCTCTCGTATACGCATGTTGGGAAGCGGATAGAAGCGCTGGATCAATCGAGGCCCTAATATGAACATCAAGGACTCTTTCCAGTGTCTTCAAAAGAAAGGAACACAGACTTATGGGTCTATAGTCATTCGCCCCAGTATGGGACGGTTTCCCAGCTTTGGGAATGAAAATCACCCTAGATATTCTCCAGCTCCAAGGGATATAAAGGAGCCTAAGACTAGCATTGTAGATGGCAAGCAACCAAGGGAGGATTATCTCCTCCCCATGTTGAATGTCACCCGGGATAATACCATCCGGTGCTGGTGACTTGAATGGTTCGAAAGACCTAACAGCCCACTGCACTTGGCCAAGGGTGAGAGTCAGGGGGGAATAGTTTCCAGACGGTGGTTCGTTGACCTGATAAAAGGCCTGACCACCCAGGGTGGCACTTCCTGGAAAGTGAGTGTCAAGGAGAAGCTCTAGCATCTCCAAACTGGACGTAGTCCAGCATCCGTCAGTCCGTCGGATACAGTCAAGGGATTTGTGAGTGGAACTTAGAATTTTACGGAGACGGCCCGTTTCGGCAGAGGATTCTACTCTGGCGCAGTAGTTCCTCCACGAGGCCCTCTTCGCTCGCCTTATAGCGTATTTAAGTTCCCTCTTTTTGGCCTTGTAGGTTGACCATTCGCCTGTCGCCTTCGCTCTATTAAAGAGCCTGCCACAAGATCGGTGTAGATCATCGATCTCTTGGCTCCACCAGGGCGGTTTTCGTTTGCCCCTATGGGCAGCGGGTTTGACGGAGGATGTGGCTGCCGCCCTAAGCGCGGTTGACAGTGTGTCCGCAGCCCTATCCACGTCGAAACGGGTCGTTATAGTCGGGGGGGTAGAGGGAAGGCTGCTACGCAGCTTCTCCCTAAAAATGGTCCAATTCGTGTTCCTCCTGTTGACCGGAGGGGTCATTCCCCCGAGAGCGAAATTGACAAATTCATTTTGCAAAATAAACCTTATTTTAAAAAGTGTTAGAACACATTAATATAATTAAGTCATCCTAAAACCAAGTTCGACAACTAAATAATGAAAGGTAGGTGAGTAATTTAACACGTTGACTGCCGACTACGAGATAACTCGTAGTTTGGCTCCCTAGAAGGGAACGAGATAACTCGAAAATTGCGTTCCCTTCTAGGGAGCCAAACTACGAGTTATCTCGTACTCACTAATGTGAAAAAAATCAAGTTGTCATTTTTGGTTAGTTTTTTGAACATTGCCGCGGCAGTCAACGTGTTAAAAAAACCCGGCTTGAAAATATTATTTAGTTTGTCTGTAATAGTTTTATGAATGTAGTGTTACGTATATGCGTATTATGGTAAGTTTCGAAAAATAAAAACTTATTTTTGTATTCACATTCTAAGATGCGCCCAAAAGGTCTGACACAGGGTGAAATTGAAAAATTTGATTGGGATGATTCGGCTGACGAGGAAAATGAAGAAGAAGAAGATGTAATAAGAGGGTACAACTAGTTTCAAACTATGCAAATAAGAATGGAAGAGATGGTACCGCAAAGACAAGAAGTTCATAACTATACCTCGTCCAGGTATAGTAGAATGCTACAACAAGCACATGGGAGGTGTTGATCTTGCGGACATGATGCTTGAATTGTTCAAGTTAAGAGTTGTCGCAAAAAAGAAAGGTTGTCCATCATCACTCCTTTTGACAATTTGACAATGAATTCAGGAACTTCATCACCTTTCCATCGACCCCGTCATCACCAGCTCGTTCTACGGGTTCTGAATCAATTCCCTATAAAAAGCACATGTTGCACAGCCTGCAAAATCCCTACGATTTGATGGTTATAATCATTAGGCGGAATGGGGAACAAGGGGCAGATGTAGACTTTGGAAAGCCTGTAAATGCAGCAGATGCAATGTGCACTTGTGCTCCAATCCTAAAAAAATTGTTTTGTATCCTTGCATACCTAAATTGAAATAAACGACATTTGAAAAAAAAATCAACTTGTATTTAAATTTATAACACCATTGCCCAATGTTGCCTATACACAACATCCTGTAGCTCTTGAACCAGGACACCTAGAACATTGAAATTTTTGTCAGTTGATATTGAGGTCAACTCTATCTTATATGTCTACTCAAAAAAATTTTAGCCACTCCCGTTTTAATTAGGGCATGAGAGGTTAACTATACAGAAAAAAATAAAATTTTTGTATTATACCTTAAATTTGTTAAAAACAAATACATTTATTTAAAAAAAATTTTTTGGTTATTTTTTTCCTTATTTGGTTATTTTTTATTTTAATTTTGGTTATAAAATATTTTTGGTCGTGGCAACGCTGCTTCCAACGCTTTATTTTCGAATTCGGGTTTCTGTCGGAAACGGAAAAAGTCAATGGCTGATAATCTGTAAATATGTTCAGGTTTTTTATCCCATACAGAAAGTGACTTAAGTGCCCATACGATTGCCAACAATTCCCTCTCATTGGTAGCGTAATTCTCCTCTGCTGGAGACAAGGTCCTCGAAATCATGGTAATTGGACGTCCGCCTTGTGAAAGCACTGCACCAATTGCGTGGGAGGATGCGTCCGTCGTAAGGTCAAAAGGCTTTTCGAAGTTAGGGTATAAAAGAAGAACATCCTCAGAGGCAAGCAATTTCTTCAACTTTTCGAAGGCCGTCAAAGCTTCGTTATCCAATTCAATCTTGACCAACTTGGACTGACGAGTGCCTACGTGCCCATTCTCCCCTCGTAAGTACTTAGTCAATGGCTTTGCAATAGAAGCGTAATCTTTTACGAAACGCCTATAATAACCTGCGAGCCCCAAGAATGACCTAAGGCCCCTTAAAGTAGTGGGTGTTTCATAGTTAACTATAGCCTCGATTTTACTTGGGCACGTTTTAATGCCCTTAGTAGACACGATAAAGCCGAGGTATTCTACAGAAGTTTGAAAAAACTTGGATTTTTCCAACGACACGCGCATGTTAGCATTGAGTAGTTTCTTCAAAATTTTGTCAATATTATTCATATGGCTCCGCTCAGAGTCGGAGAATATGATGATGTCATCAATATAGACGTGACAACACTTTCCTATATTCTCCCGCAAAATGTCATCGCATTTTTTAACCCAAACGGCAAGCGACAAAACTCGTACTTGCCATTATTCACACTGAAAGCTGTTTTTTCCCTGTCACGCTCAACTAAGTTGATTTGGTGAAAACCACTTTTCAAATCCAGGGTTGTGAAAAACTTAGCTTTTCCGAGATTTGCCATAATGACAGAAGGATCAGGGATGGGATATTTATCGCAAATAGTCTTCGAGTTCAATTTCGTAAAATCGAATACAAGACGTTTATTAGGTCTGCCGCATTCGTCCAATCCTTTTTTGTCTACTACCCAAACAGGGCTATTATAGGGAGAACGTGATGGTCTTATTATGCCGTCTCTTAAAAGTTGTTCTACTTCTCTGTTGACAAAATCGATCATTGAAATTGGGTAAGACTGGTACCTGGAGTAAATGGGTTCCTCGTCCTTCGTCCTAATTGTAGCGGAGATATTGGTATTATATGGTAGGGCTTCATTTGGTTTCGCGAATACTGCAGCATTTTCCTGGATCAGATCGTACAACTCAGCTTCAATATTTCCTGGAATTCCCTCTAATACTAAGTTATTGATTGCGTCCAAATTCAAATACTTCAGCCTCTCATATCCCCCTTCGAAAAACATAACATTATTACCTGTATCTATTACGCCATTTATTCCCTTAATGAAGTTAAAACCTAGTATACCATCGAATAAAGGCAAATTTTCAAGTAGATAAAAAGTTTCGGTCCTGTTAAATACATTTACTAAAGTTGCCTGATCAATTCTACTAGCGCCATGAACAGACTTAACAAAGAAAGGCCTAGATAGTTTTTTTATACCCTTCAGATTACGAGTATTTTTTAGATAACTTTTAGTAGACCCAGTGTCAACTAAAAGCTTAACAGTATTATCCCCTATTCTTCTCTCGAAGTAGGGGAGAATTGATTTTCCCCTAAAAAATTAATCTCATCTTCAAAGGACACATTCTCTAGGCTTGCTGGAGTCGAATCTCCCTCCCATGGGTGTTGCTGTTGGCCTTCGTGTCCCAAATGATTTACACTTTGCCCATTCCGACAATTCGGACGACTCGTAGATCTAACAGTGCGCATACTCACATCAGTATCGACTTCCAGTGAACGGGGTTGTAAATTAAGACCCTGCGTATTCGGTGCTCTAATATCTGTTCGATGATTTTGTGGAAACTGAGAGTAAAATGGTTTCGGCCGATTAGGGGGTTGTCTCATTTGACCAATAAAAGGCAAGTTTCCCATTGGAGCTCTTGAACGAAAATGGGATGGCGGTGGGTGAAATTGCTGTGGCTGAACATAACGTTGCTGCGGTTGTTGTTGGACTTGTCCATGTAAGGTTGAGTTTCCTGTTGGTTGTCCTAAAAAATTACCAGTTGATTGGTTATTGGAAATAGGAGCATTAAAGGAATTGAATCTAGGGTTTGTATGGGGAAAATAGACCTGTTGAACGTTACCAAGCCCGTTATTATAAATTGTGGCAAATCGGTATCTGTTTTGATTCGTCTCCAACTCCTGTGCCATTGCCAAAGCAGTAGGCAAATCCACTGGCTTACACGCAAATAGGGTATCACATAGGGGTTTATTGAGACCCGAAATAAAAACTGGTTAAGTGACTGGATCAATGAAGAATTTCCATCATAGGACATTATAACCTTGTTGATTATGGAAGTCAGTTTACTTTCAATATCACTATAAAAATTAATAATAGATCTTTGGCCCTGTCTCAAGGTAGAAAGTTCCTGCTCCAATGTGTAAATAGAAGTCTTATCAGAATACGCAAAATCCAATCTGTCAAGTATAGCATAGAAGTTCAAAACGGTGTTGTAGCTACTTAAAACAGAGTCTGCCCTCCCTACAATTTTATTTCTCAATATGGCAACCGCTTGGTAGTACTTAGAACTACCTTTATAGCGTTCGAATAACTTGTGGGCCGTAACCGCTGCTTGACGCCAAGAGACGTACCTAAAGGATTCACCTCTAAACTCAGGGACAGACTTCACTACATCAAGTGATTCGTCGCATTCCACACCTGCAACGATTTCGATGTCCTTATACTCCTGTACAGCAGATGGGGGTTGAAGTGCGTCGATTTTCTTATTTAATTGGTCAATGATGCCCTGAAATTCCTTTCGGGTTTCCTCTGTTGCCTGCCTAACGGCAGCATTGAGAACTACACTCAAAGTTGCCTCATCCATAGTCCTCCGTGTCGTATTTCTGTAACTAATAGTAAAGTGTTGAAGTAGTCTTAAAGTTTCGTCAACTTCGTCAATAATATCGTCAATGGAATTCATGAAACATCCGTTATTCTCGTATAATAAAAAGAATATATCGTTTTGAATTAATTAGAAGAGAAAATTACACCCGAAAATTAAAACGTGATTTTTCATAAATATTGAAATATTTTGAGTCCAAAAATATTTTCTTTCTTTTCAATTTTCCTCACTAGCAAAAACAGACAAACTTCTGACAAATAAGTAGAAAATAGATTCTTATCATATTATAGAATAAGTTTTTTGCAATAAAATTTTAATTTAGTCATAAAAGTTAGATACAATTTTTTGTGTTTGGAACCTTGTAATCGATCTATTTGGTATCCAAAATTTTACACTAGAAAGTTTTAAATACTTTAACATTCATAAATGTTTCACTAATCATTTAATTTATAGTACAGAAAAATATACTTATCATAAAAATATAAAATTAATTTTACTTAAATATTATAATAGTTACGTGACCGCTAATACTGCCTTCTGATGAGTGTTCTCTTCATTAATTGTATTTTTAAATGGTTTCAGGTTTATGGTTTACGGTTTATTTCTCCAGGAAAAGGGTTCTCAATGTAATGTTGGGCGCCAGTTAATTTTGATTCAATACAAAATTTCAATGGGTTGAATGTTTAATTTTCAAATTATTTTATTTATTTTGTTTTCAGTGTTTTAGTTTTAGTTTTAATTTTAATGTCAATTTAATTTAAAATTAATTTTAATTCATAACCTTATTTCTTTTTATTTTTAAATTTATTTTATTTTAATTTTATTTTAAATTGTTTTTATATAGTTCTTATTTCAGTTTATCCAGTACTAATTTATTTTCGTCTTAATTTTAATTCTTATTCTAATTTCAATTTGGACTTTATCCACTATGTGGATCTTTTAACGACATAATTTATTTAATTTTATTTATTCTTAAATGCTGTTTTACTTCAATTATTATTTTAAATTATTTTGCCATAGCACTTATTTTACTTTTAATCACTAACTTTAATTCTAATTTTAATTTTATTTTTGCTTCTTCCACTATGTGAACTTATTTCATTCTTAAACATTATTTCATCCTTAAACACTAAGTTCTTAATTTTTATTTAATATGATTTTTATTTATTTTTAAAATTATTTTTATTCACTATGTGGAGCCTTGTAGGTTTTAATTCTAATTTAATTTTATTTTTGCTTTTTTCACTATGTGAACTTATTTCATTCTTAAACATTATTTCATCCTTAAACACTAAGTTCTTAATTTTTATTTAATATGATTTTTATTTATTTTTAAAATTATTTTTATTCACTATGTGGAGCCTTGTAGGTTTTAATTCTAATTTAATTTTATTTTTGCTTTTTTCACTATGTGAACTTATTTCATTCTTAAACATTATTTCATCCTTAAACACTAAGTTCTTAATTTTTATTTAATATGATTTTTATTTATTTTTAAAATTATTTTTATTCACTATGTGGAGCCTTGTAGGTCTTTTCAAGTCTAAAGCGTGAGTTGAACTGAAACTCAGTTTTCAATGAAATAAAATAGCAAATAGTAAAGGATAATAAAATGCAGAAGAAGATCAGTGAAAAAGATCAATGAAACTCTTCCGCATAGCAACAGTTAAGAATATTGATGGAAAGCATCAAAATAATTTTTACTTTACTAAGCAGCAAAGAAGCAATAACAAAAATATCAATGAAAAGAAGAGTAATAACTATACCGTTAATTTTCATAGTAACAATTAAGAATAATGAATATCATTTTTACTCTACTTAGTAACAAAAGCAATATCAAAAAATATGAATGAAGAGAAAAGTACTAAAAAATGCAATAAGACAAAATATGAATGAAGAGGAGAGTAGTAACATTTTAATAAAGTAAAACAATTCATTAACCCATTGTTAACTTACATGCGAAAACTGATTTTTTCGAAATTAAAGCACAAATTTATGGCTACTGCAAGTAGCAAAACCAACTTAATAAAATATATAGGAAATGTAGTATAATGAAAACATGCAATATATCTTGTTTACAAGAATTCTGAAACAAGGATTTCGTTAAAAATAATTGTTTACCTGAGAATTTGCTCCTTGCACGTTTGAACGACTACCAAAAGTAGGCTAATATGTCCGTTTTTCGCAAATATTATTATTTCGCTTTGCGCAAACATTAGCCAACTTTCGGTGGTTGGTCCAACGGAAAAAGGACACATTTTGCAATAAACACTTACAGCCAGGCTACCGATTTCGAACGTTGTCGTTCGCTTTGTTTTAAACGACAAACAGCTGATTTGCGGCCCTCTATCATTTTTATAAGAAAGAAAATAAATGCGAAAGATAACGTAAGTACATCAGTACTAAATTGGGGCCCGCTATGCTAGGTTTCTTATGTTTGTAAAAACACAAATGTCAAAATCAGTCACTTGTTTGTTTGTTGTCGTTTTGCTCGGAACAGAGCAAAAATTTTTTGTAATAATATAAAAGTAAATTATATTAACTAATATTAATATGTGTGTATGTATGTATATTACACATAATCATTTCAGTAAAAAATCAAGTTTTCATCAGCTACAGGCTCTAGTGGAATATATGGAAGAGCATCCTAACTTAGCTAGAGGAAGTGCTGTCTATGGCAGCAGCAAATTATCAGTAGAGGAGGAGTGGAAGCAACTCGCTAAAAAATTAAACTCAATGAGACCTCCTGTACGTAACATTGTTGAATGGAGAAAGATAAACATTTTTATTTTATAATTTTGCTTTGTTTGCTATTTTTAGTATTTTTTTGCAGACCTGGGCTGACTTAAAGTCGCGTACCAAAAAAAAAATCGCACAGAACAATAGAAGTATTTGTGAAACTGGTGGTGGTCTGTACCGCATGTGCAATTTAACGGAGTTGGAGCAAGTAATCGATAGAACCTTATTTTTATCAAGATCTGCGGCACCGAGTGGCAACATATTTGGCTACCCAGATTGGAATCAAGCAACCAAAGCATTTGGTGAAAAAGATTGCTTTACTGCAATAGCAGATACACCACCTAGGAGTAGTAAAGAGATGGCGGTAATTACACCTACCAGGCAGCAACAACAATCCTGCACAAACCAGCTCACACTGCCAAACAACCCTAATGACACACAACAGACCATGATTTCAGACACAGATACAGCCGAAGATTGGTTTGTCTCCACAAAAGAAACAATAAAATAACAACAACTACCATAAAAACGTCTGCATGGTGAAACTGGAGAAGAGTTGCATGGTTGCTCTTCAGCTAAAAAGCTAAGAGCAACAAACGATCAAATTTCACTGATTCGTCGACAAATCCGGGTAAGTGAGTCGTCAGCCGCTACAGCGAAGGAACAGGCTGAAGCTACAAAAGTGCTAGCTGAAACAATGAAAGCCCTTGTTACAGGTGTGACCAGAATCGCAGATGCAGCTGAAATATAAGCGGAAGCGGCGAAAAAAAATGCTGAAACACAAAATTTAATTTTAGCATATATTGACGCACTTCGAACAGAAGTAGCAAAGTACTTTTCGAATAAGTAATTTTTTTATACCAAATGATTTTACATTATTAAATTATTACTCATTACAACATTTTATTACCTAGAATCCAAGCGTTTCTTTTCCCATCATCAAACTCAGTTTGTAAACGTTGGTTAACGCCACTAAATTCCCATATAAATGCATCATGGTTGGAGCCGGGATACCTAGCGTCTACATACCTGATGTTCATTTTATCGTCACAAATCTGATAATAAAAATATGTTTATTTATTGGATTTTGAATCATAAGGCATATTGATGTACTCACCATCATAATATCCCTTTCTATTATAATATAAGCGCTTTAAATTGTCGGCTGGCGATCTGATACGGATGTGTGTGCCATCCACGCATCCTATTATTCCAGGGAAATCAGTACGGTTAAAAAATTCTTCCTTTATTTCACGCTCTTCTTCCGGAAGAGGCATTTTTATCCACTGCGGACAAAAACTTTCCTCGAAGAGTTGTAGGAATTCTTTTATAATCTTGCAGACTGTGGATTTGCCTGCAGACGACACTCTTTCATTCCCTATTGTACGCTGGTAGCTCCCCGTAGCCAAGAACAGAAAAAACGTTGCCAGTATTACGGTAACCAGTATTACACTTCTGCTGCATAACTTGCAGAACCATAACAAATATGTCCTTTGATACTCGGAAGTTTGCTATGAATCTATGAGAAAGCAAATGTGTATGTAGTATGTATAATTTATAATTCATTTAAGACGAATATACATAATTATATTTTTATTTATACTTACTGGTTTATTGGCATACTGAGAACATCAGAGATATCTCGTAATTGCCTACGAGATATTTGCTCAACTTGCTCAGTATCGTCCAGAAAATGAACTGCAATTGATAGATCCATGTTTTTTCCTTTTCAATTTTTACAAATTGCACTTAAGCTTCAGTTATGCGACCGTAACGTAATGTAAAGTGTACGGAACGTAAAAATGTAAGTGCAATTATAGATCGTAAAAACGTGTCATATGTTTTTATGTAAACAAAACCAAAAAGAAATAAAGAAAAACAAATAAAGAATTAAAAATTGCAAAAACTAAAAGACAAAAATTCAGATATGGATATAGAAGTCATATTTTTGGGTTTGAGTTTTTATTTTATTATTTTATTATTGTTTTCTATTCTTTTATCACTTTCAATATGGCGCCTTTTGTTTTGCTTTAATTCAGCTATTAACCAATGTTATCACTACAGGCTTTTTAGGTTCAATTTAACGATTTTTTATTTATTTAAAGGTACTTATTAAAAGTTTTATGTACTGTTTCTGTAAGCCAAACAATTTCACTTTCACACAAACACACAAAATTTTGTGATTTTGTTTATATTTTGCATATAAATAGACGAGCAAGTGAAATTGTTTATCCTACAGAAACAGGTCAGGTATTTAGGAAACCAAATTTGTACGAATGTTAAAACATTTTTATCTTCTCTAGTAAAAGTTAAATGCAAATTAAATAATTAGTTTAATTAGTTAAAAATCGATAACTATATTTTTCTAGTTTAAAATAAAAATAAACACCACCTACATAATGTAATAGTAAAATAGTGTTTATTTTTATTTTAAACTAGCTGTACCCTGCGCGCGTTGCTACGCCTCCAACTAAGACAAATTTGAATCATTTTATTGATTTTGTTCATTTAAAAAAAAATTGACATAAACTTTAAAAATGTAGAGGTTTTCGATTATGTACATTTATTGAAGTGCTATCGGAAATTGGTAATACCAACTTATAAGCCTTCGTCGGCTCATGCGCAACAACTTTGCTAAAGGTCATAACATAATCAAATGCACAGTTTACGATTTAATTCATTTATAGTAATTCTCAGTGGCGCCACCTGTCGGAAATTGGTCATACCAACTTAGAAACCTTCCCCGGCTCATGCGCAACAACTTTGCTAAAGATCATAACATGATCAAATGCATAGTTTACGATTCTATAAGGTACATACAAACATACATTCATTTTTATATATATAGAAGATTATAAAAGTTAATAATGAAATAAATTGTAATTTGGGTTTTTAAAATATGTGGTGAAGTTTTATTTAAAGTGAATACCACATACAGACAAACATAACATAAGTAGAAAATTTAAATTCTGTTTATAATTTCAATTTTCAGTTTGGGTGGTTTTTTATATTGACATGTTGTTAACACTGCTAAACAGATGTCACGTAAAAATGTAAGAAAATTCTATTTTTTACAGATTCTTACGTTCCGTTCAGATTACGTTACATTTCTATAACCATTCGTATTGCTTTATACATAACAAAAACGATCAGCTGTTTCTTACTGTTGCGGTTACATTCCGTTACGGTAGCATAACTGAGGCTTTAATAATAACTTTTGTTTACATTTTTGCTGTCAAGTTCAAGTATCACATAGTTGCGTTTTTCATAACAGAATTTTACATTCAAGCGCTTTTGCTTCTATGTTGGCGATTAATTTTTTGTATTTGTAAATGTGACACCACTTTTATTCGTTTGAATTACGTAAAGCCTAGCGAACGACAAGTCGAGAGATAGAGGGCCCCTTTTGTAAACGAAAGTGAGTGACTTGATTTCTTTCGCTTTCATTTGCGTTCGAAATCGGTGGCCTGGCTGTTAAGATTCATCAAAAATTTTTAACTTAAAGTTCATTTGATGACACAGTATATAGAAAACATATGACTAAACTGTTATACTATTTAAATAATAACTACGGTAATTTTTGTCCAATTTTATCAAACGAAGTGTCAATCTCTGCCGCCACTTATTTCATATTTTTTAATTAAATTTTGCAATTAAGAATGGCCAAACTTGAAAAAATAAGAAAAAAATAAAATTTTCCCAGTTTACCTACCCCATCAGATCTCATAACATATAAGTTTGAACAAAATGTTTATCAATACTGTTTTGAAGGCTAAGCTCTTCCCTTTCTAAAAAACTATGGATTTTTAAAAAAGGTTCAAACATATTTGGGTAATCAATAATTTTGTGTGAAAAGATCAAAAAAAAAACAGTTTTTGTCAAATAAAACAAGTTTGGAGGCTTCGAGAAAAATAAAAAAAGTATTTTTGAGTTCTATTCAACCTAGTGCATAACTTAGACTAGGTGGTAACTCAGGTGTATTTTCACTGTCGCACCGTGTAATTTGTCGAAATTATTTTGTTATTTAAAATTGTCAGGTATGATCAGGGCCTTTTGTGGACAAGATTTTGGCTTACTGAAATTTCTACATTTTACCATGCAGCCTAATAATTCCCAAAGCTTTCCTCAGTTTTTGGTTGTTGTTTTTACTATATTTCACAAATTCTCGAATGGATTTGGATGTAGAGACAGTTCGGTTCAGTTACATACATTTCTTAGTGCACCTTGTAGTATAATTGGAGTCATTTTTCTGATGGAACACGTATCATAGTGACATATTTAATTCGACATTTTACTGTCCATAACCGACACAGTTTTGTGTAAAATGTCCATTTTACCACAGCTCTGGCCCATAAATCAGTCTAAATTTGACCGAAGTTGCTTATTCGTATACACCTGTTACTTATAAAATTCCCACACGAAAAACGAAATTAAATCATTCGATCTGGATGGCCAGTTAATGTGACATTATCTGCGTGTGACGTAACGCCGTCCTTTTGAAACCGCATGACATTGGTGTCTGGATTATCCAAATCAGGCCAAAAGAAGCTAGTAATTACCAACATATAGTGCTAGTAAGTGAGAGACCAGTGCAGTTCCCAGAGAAATACGGACTGAAAAATTCGCCTGCTTAAAATCCGCATCAAATAGTAACTTTTTCGAGATGCGTTAGACGCTCTTATATCTCATGTAGATTTGTATCGTCCTAAATTCGATAACTTTGTTTGTTGACGTATCTATTCAACATCGCTGGAGATGATTCCTCATTGAAAAGTCGGCCCAACTGCTCCAGATCTCATTCAACGAACACACGTTGTTATCCATGGCCGAATACCTTGATTTCCTGGGTCACTTCATTTTCGTGCGAGTGCAAGTCCTAGTCACGATCTAAAATGTTGTGACATGCGAAGGTGCGAGTTGTAGTGAGCTACGCAAAATCGATTGCCTCGAATTCTCCTTCACACTTTCACGGAGAACGACGATGTTTTCGACAGATCTTGCTTTTTGTCGACCTACCTGTGCTGGTAGATCGTTTATTACTGTTTACATAAGGTCTTCGAAGATCACAGAAGTTATGCACTTATTTGCTAAAAAAAACACAAAGATAGACTATAAAATTACATCAACATAGAGCTGACATATTATGTAACGATGGAATCTATTCAAGGAGACTACACCGAATCAAGACACAAGATTAGATAATTTCTGAGTAAATGAATTTTTTAGAATAGAAGAGTATTACAAGTTAATTTATGATTTTATTTACAGCTTCAATAAAAAAAGAAAAAACAAGGCCTTCAAATTGAAACAATTAGTTGAGTAATTATATGCTAATTGCATAGTTTATTAATTAATAGAACTCAATTAAAGCTTTAATTGATTGCACAAAATGTCTTAATTGGGGAATTTAAGCTTATGGGTGAACGTAGTGTGATAAAGAGAACGCGATAAATATTGTGATTAGTTAAATTTATTAGAAATATTTCTTTTATTTTTAATAGTAAAGTAATTCCATTTTCATCGCAAGGTGTGGACTTAGATGTGTATATACAATATTTCAAAGCTGGTATGTCCTTTCTCCACACAATGCCCATTTAGTTAAAAAAAATATATTTTTTGAAAAACTCTGTTATTATAAGAGAAATAAAGTTAAGTGTTGTAAGCAAGGTAATACGCATATTTCTCATCGATTTTGAAAAGTGTCTTAAAAATCATGTTCGAGGCGATCGGCCGGTATTTTAATACCCTGTTAAATAATATATTTCTATCAAGATATTCTCAAATATTATCTTTTCACATCGCCAAGTATCAATCAGATCATCACTTTCACAATTTTTTTATTTATAATACATACATATCAACTTTCTACATACATATACATATGATTATTGTCCCAACAAACCAAAACGTTTTAGAAATCGCTTGTAACAAGCTTACCAACATAAGCCTTAAGCTTAGAAAATTGTTATAAATTCGATTGTAAAAGGTTTGTTAAAAATTATTTAATAAACAAAACTGTACCCTTGCTAGAAGCTTATAAATCTAATTATAGAACAAGCTTGCAGACAAATATTTTTTCTAAACATGCCTATGATAAGCTTATGTCTGAAACATTTTTATAAGCTCATGAATATAACCTTATAATATACGTACAGAGTAAATTGTACACTCAACAACAAAAATATTTTTTTTCGTGACCGAATTCATTTATTTATTTTTTGTTTAATTAAGTACATTTAAAAAGTAATATTTTTAGGTTTGTCGGCGTACTTTTTACGGCACTCGTGTCGATTTTTTGCAAGTCATTTATCGCACTATTTGTTATTGTATGCTTGACAGCCCATACAGCAAGTTCTTTTTGAATATCGCTGTCATATTTTTCATTATCAAACTTTTCTCCGCAACTCGAAATATCGCAATCACTTTTTTCAACACTTTCAGAATCAATCTCAACTGAGATGGCTGTTAAATCACTTGAAATTTTTCTCTTTCTTTTATTATTGTTTAAAAGCAATTCAACAGTTTCTTTTGATTCTTTCCGAACACTCTGTTTAAATTTAAATGGCATATTTACACTTCTTTTGTTCTGTTTTATTATTTTTTTTTTTTAATTATACTTTTTAATATTAAGTCCCCACAATTTGCACGAAACACTAAATAGAAAACTTTTTATGAAAAAACGATAAATAAATTGACAGCTTTTTCAAAAACATTTAGAAAACTATAACTAGCATAAGTTGTTTGCAATCATACTTGTAAAATTATTATCTAAACTAAGTGTATAGCAAGTATTGTTGTTAAAGGTATTGTCATGTTAATCATTTTCTAAACACTATTGTAAAAAATCGGTTGTTATAAGTTTATTCTACAATTAAATTACTTTTAGGTAAGGTTTTGGTTTGTTGGGGTATAAATGCAAGTGTAAATGTATTTTCTTTGCTGTGAATAAAAATTGTGTAATTTCCTGCTTCAGCTGAAGCATCACTCAAAAGCATGTTAATTAAGTCGTACTGCGTACAGAATTTCTGACATTTATGTTCATACATAAGGAAATTTATTTTAATAATAAATGAAGTGTAAGTCTTTTCATTTTTGTCGGAAATCACTTGTTTGTTTGACAACCTACTTTCTGCAAAAAAAAAAAAAAAACGGCTTCCGTTTCAGATATAGTATTTCCTTTAACAACAAGTACATCCTTTTAAATTATCTTAAGAAGGAAAGGAGAGAAAAATTTTAAAAAGAATTCAAAGAAAACTCATCAGAATATTTTATTTCTTTTAATACCATATTCATCAGAAAGGTAAGAGTTGATAATAATATAAAAAGAAATTTAAAAAACTGAAGAAGAAGTCCATATTTAAAAGTTTTTTTTCTTAAATTGTGTTGTACAAATAAATGGTATTTCCGGTTCAATTAAAGTAATTAATTTTTTTATGAAGTAAATGATATGTGCAATACTAATGTATATAACAGCCATCAAACATCAAGAACAAATCGTCAGAGGAACAACACAAAAAATTTATCGTGACATATTGTTACGAGGAAAAAATAAACTTAACATAAATAGACAACAATAAGATTAATAAGTCTTGCGGTGCACAGGTAAACATACACATACATATAAACAAATACACCATACCTCGCTTTGGGTTGGTTCGTTTTGCGTTTTTTCGAAGTTGCGTTGTTTTGGGTTCGAAATTTTTATTGTTTTTAAATTTTTTGATATGTATTTCCTTTTTCTCTAAAAGATGGCAGGACTTTTGTTTCTAACGGCGCCATGCTATCAAAACTTGGGTATTCCCTTTCTGATTGAAAATAATACAGTTTTATTTTCACCTTGTTTTTCTAATTTTAGAGTTCAGTTTTAATTACATACATAATTGATCATTACAACCCTTCAGTCAGGATTTCGACCTAGCATTCTCACACCACTTATTTTGTGTGCGTTAATTTTATACATGAGTGGCGGGACCTACAGTTTAAAGTCGACTCCGAACGACAGATTTTTGAGAAGCTCTTCATGCCAATTTTATTTACTCTCAGAGTTTTTGCCAGAAATCTGCTGAAAGGCAGTCGCCGAAGAAATATTTTTTTTCATATTTCGTTTTGATGCTTGACCTGGGATACGAACCCGGGCTTTTGGTCTAATAAGCCAACACACTACCTACTAGACTACGGCGACTACAGTTTTAATTAGTGTGTTATAAATTAAGTGAAATTATTATTTTGTTTTAATTGAATTTGTTTTTTTTTTTTGTGTTTTTTGTGTGTAATACACAATCTAATATATAAAATTCTCGTGTCACGGTGTTAGTGGATAAACTCCTCCGAAATGGACCGACCGATTTTCATGAAATTTTGTTTGCATATCGGGTAGGTCGGAGAATCGGACAACATCTATTTTTCATATCCCTAAATGTTAAGAGAGCGTGGCAAATCGTTAAAATTGAATATTTAGGTACATATTGATCGTAGACGAAGAAAATTTTGTGGATAAGTTCGTAGAGTCGATATCAACAAACTCACCAGATACCTATAAATCGGCTAATTCGATGGTTTATAACTACATATGTACATATATAATATGTATGTCTGTTAGTTTTTGTTTTGGAGCGAGTGCAACAACTACAACTTTGTCAGCGCTACCCATGATTCGGACCTCTTATTGTTATTCTTTGTATGCCTCACCAAAATAACGTACCGACTTTAAATTTTGAACTAGATAGATAGATCCACACACTTATAGTAAGTTTGTTATTTTTATTATTACAATATATATATTATTAATTTATTATTAATATTACAATATATATATAATGTGACCTGTTTTGGGCAATAAAAAAATCAATTTTGGGCGGGACGAAGTTCGCCGGGTCAGCTAGTAATAATAATAAAATTTTATATTATTTTTGTTTTATAATGTTTTCTTTGTTCAATTTGCTTTTTAAAAAGTAGTATTTTCGTAACCCTGAAACCTATCTTCGATTTTTAAATGGGTTGCTATAGAAAATAAATTTGGGTCGTGTTTTTTTGGAACGTAATCACGGCGCAAAGTGAGGTCTGGGTGTATTGGAGAATTTACGAGAAACAAGAAAATCAAAACTCCAACAAAAACAATACATACCAGACATAAATGGAGCGAAGAACGGTAGAGGTGTATTCAGTTAGCGTCATATTAAAAGTGCGTGTTAAGCACAGTGGTATTGAACACCGAAAAGTTTAAACGGAGAACGATCAGAAATAAATAATTTCTTTTGTTTTAATTCCTATTTGCGAATGCACGATCAAAAAACGAAACACTATTTTAAATTTATAAAATTAAACTAAAGGCTAAACCATATTCTTCAAAATCGATTACAACGCAAAGAAAGTTTCAATAGGTTTAACAGAGTGATTATCTGCTTCATTTTTGTAAAACTATTATGCAGTGCCACTCCATATTAAAAATTTTGCGGTTATAACTACCCTACAAGAAATGAATTACCGAAATTAACACATACAAAACTTTCTTACTACTACACATGTAATTTTTATTTGACGTCAGAGTTGTATTTATTGAAACATCAAAAACACATCACTGTTGACTGTCAAATGACCGATAAATTTATTAATTTCAAAAATTCAATCGTAGTAGGCTTTGAAAACAAAAATTTATAGCGTCTTATGACGAAAATTTTGATTGTGATCTTTGTGTTATATAAAAAGACGTGGAAACCGAAATTAAAATTAAAAGAAAGAAATAAAAAATTAAGTTTTTTATACCCAAAATATTTTAAAGAGAAGTGGATAGTTATTTTTAATATTGTATATTTATATTAATATATTTTTATAATATATTTTTGAAGTAATTTATTTTTTAATTTTTAAAATAAAATCGGTAGGCGAATAAATTTTAAGTGTTTTTTTAATATATAAAAAAAGATAAAATGAAAAGAAGAATTTTTAAAACTGCCTTTCGAGAGAAAAAAGGAAGTTTGAACAAAATGTAGAACATATTAAGAAAGTGCGTGATTTAAAACGTGAAAGTGAAAGTGGTGTAAAAAGGGTACCTATTAAAATGATGAAAAAATTAGGAGCAGGTGCCAGTGGAATAGGAGTAGGAGAAGAGGGGTGTAGGGATGTTTCGAAAGTGCTAGTGTAGGTACTGAGGCAATTCTTAGCGACGACACCGAATCAACTATTAGCATAGATAGTGAATCATCTACTAGCGTAGGTAGGGTACATACAGGAGAAAATATTAACTTTAGGCCAAATATAGATAGTGCAACAAAACATGAGGAAATGGGTTCTTAGTAATAATATATCCCACACAGCTTTAGAAGACTTACTTCACACTTTAAACAGGTTAGGAGTTGAAGATTTGCCTTTGTCAGCGAAAACTCTTTGGAACATAAATAGGAAGGAGATTCAGATTTCCAACATTCCAGATGGAGAATTTATATATTGAGACATTCAAAAATATTTTCAGTCAGTATGATTTAATTATTTAGGATAGAGAGGAAGTTTTAATTGATATTGGGATTGATGGCTTAAAACTTTTTAAAAGTTCTAATAGAATTTTTTGTCCCATTTTAGGCGCAATTGTAGGGTTTAATAATAACGCCAGTCCATCCATGATAGCATGTTTTTCAGGCTTTTAAAAGCCACAAAATTTAGATAGATTTATGGTAGATTTCTGTGCAGAAGTAATGGTACTGAAACAAACTGGTATAAGATTAGGCAATAGTCAAAAGTTTTTGCGATTTAACATTAGATTATTAATCTGTGATTCTCCAGCTAGGGCGTTTGTTACAGGTGTAGTGTCTGATAATAGCAAAAGTGGTTGCTCTAAATGTTGTCAGGAAGGTATATATAAGGAAAGAAGGGTCTATTTTTCCAAGAACTGATATAACACTTCAAGACAGGTGTCACCCATAAAAAGAAGCATTTTAGAAGAGACAGGATTTGGAATGGTTTCTCAGTTTCTATTAGATACTATGCATTTAGTCAATTTAGGAGTTACTAAGAAATTGCTTAAAATTTTAAATAATAAAAGTAATGCCAAAAAATTAATGACAGAATGAATTTTATTAAGAATAATGTCCCTTCAGAATTTTGCGGTGTTCCTAGGAGTATAGAAATAAAAAATTGGAAGTCGACAGAATTTAGGCAATTTTTGCTTTATACAGGTATATTTCTGCTCAAGGATTGTGTCAGTAGTGACCAATATTATCATTTCTTATTATTGCATAGTAGTATAAGATTTCTGTCTAGTGAAATAAATTATGTAGGACAGGCAGATACTTCTCAAAAAGTATTAGAAGATTTCGTAAATTATTTTGGCAGACTATATAGTGAGGAATTAGTTAGTTTTAACGTTCAGGGACTGCTCCATTTAGTTGATTACATTTTACAATATGTTCCTTTAGATACATTTTCAGCTTATAAATTTGAAAATTATATGCAGTATATAAAAAAGATAGTTAAAAAGCCAAACAAAATTTTGCAGCAGATATACCTTAGGCTAGAAGAAAGGCAGCGAACTAAATCAAGTTTGACCAGTGTTTCTAAATTAGGAGATTTTATAATAAATCATAAAACAGACAAAGATAGCTTTTGTATTAGCAGAAAGTTAGGTCCCATAAAGACTATAGATACGAAAATATCATCTGAGGGTGTAAAATATAAGTGCAAAGTTTAAAAAAAAACTGAAAACTTTTTTGACAAACCTTTTAAGTCGTAAAGTGATTTAGGCATAGTTGTAGCAAGCGAATTAGACAATTCCACAATAGAAATTAAGCGAGAAGATATAGATTTGAAATATTTTTGTATTCCCCACGATAGAAAGTTTCTTCTCATACCCCTTTTACACCATCTTTTTCATGAGTTTTCGTCCTAATTGATTCTCTTTATTGCTAATATATATTTTTTAATAATTGCTAAAATAAAAACAAATTATAATACATTATATTTTTCCGTCTTTACATGAATTCCGAGAATCTGTTTCAATATTTTGAAGAAGAGAGCGGTAAGAATAAAGATATACAGCGTCTAACATTACTATTAATATTTTCATAATTTTTACCCTTTAGAACAAGAACTACCGATGTCCCAGAAGACCTATGCAATTGGAAATGTTGAGCCAAGGGAAGGAACAAATGAAGGTAAATTTAATTATATTTATTCCTGAAAATAATTTGTAATAACACTTAGCTCAGTTTTAGATCACCTGAATAAGATGCAGGAGCAAATGCATCAACTGACGGTGAAATTGAATAAAATGGAGGAATGCGTAAGTAAACATCAATCAACTTTTTTATAGTATTTTTTTACATAGTGCATCCTTTAAGATCAAATCGGTTATGGAGACGCAGGTCATCCTGAATAATAACCAGGTTGCTATTGTCGGAAACCAACAGGCAATAGCAACTAAGCTTGAGACTATGGAAGAAAATTTAAGTATCTTGTAGTATCCCCCTAATATATTAACTATATTTAAATTCCAGAAGGTGATTAAGCCCGAAATGTTGGCGCATTCCAAATCGCTTTTCGAGACGTAAATTTAAAAAAAAAAATTGAGGGATCCGTAAACCGCATCACAGGGGACACACCAAGTGAAGTGATGGACGCAGTGGCCGCTTCCTTTCCCCTGAAATCCACTGCCGAAGTCGAGGAAATCTAGAAAAAGTTGGAAAACATCGAATTTGCGCAAGCAATGGTAAGTAATTAAATTTAATTGTTAACACTTTTTATAAAACAATTTTTAATTTCTAGATAACATGCTTGCACAAATTAAAGGGAGTGTCCAAAGACGTTAGGACGGTTACTCGCTCCTTATTTAAAGATAGCTTGATGGAGGGCTATAATTGGGATGGTAGATGTGAGAAGCATGCCCTCATCAAGCTTAGACTCTTCGACAAATTCCTCAGGGGTATGTATTTATTTTTTATATTCATATATAGTATATTCATACATTTAATTATTTTTTAATTTTTAGATGTTTTTCACCAGCCTAGCTTTGAAAGGTCTGAGTAAGGCAGTGGACAAAAGCCATCACAGTGCAAACAATTGCGGTACCTTAAAAACAAAACTAAATCCTTTGTAAGGTTGGGATCCCTCAATAGGAAAGTTTGGTCACATCCCTGTAATTATGATACTGTATATGTATATTTATTATAATTATTACTACATACATAACATAATTGGTCATTACAAACCTTCAGTCAGGATTTCGACCTAGCTTCTCACACCACTTATGTTGTGTGCGTTAATTTTTTATACATGAGTGGTGGGACCTACAGTTTAAAGTCGACTCCGAACGACAGATTTTTGAGAAGCTATTCATGGCAATTTTATTTACTCAGAGTTTTTGCCAGAAATCTGCTGAGAGGCAGTCGCCGAAGAAATATTTTTTTTTTCATATTTCGTTTTGATGCCTGTCCTGGGATACGAACCCGGGCTTTACGTCTAATAAGCCAACACACTACCTACTAGACTACTATTATTACTATGTTGTATTATTATTAATATTAGTTTTATTATTATCAATTTATTCATCAAGTTTGACTATTCAACAGTGACATTTTTTCAACACTTTTGATGTGTCAACTTTGACTGATATGTGAATCACCTTTGACTAGACAACTGTGACCGATAATAAGTACATTTGTGATTTAAAAACAGCGAAAGAGTGAATAGGTTAGGTATATGTTTTACAGTCAAAAGAATTCATATGTTAGAAAGAGAAGCAAAATCACATGTACACGAATGTTTACATCAAGTTTTTCACATTGCCCTTAATAACTTGATGGGAACTTGTGATGTGTTTACACATCACAAATGACGGTCAAATGACTAATCATGTTCTGATAGGGTAAAAGAATGTATTTTTTTTATTGTATTACATTGGAAGCAGAACGTTTTCATGACAGAATATTACGTCGTTATATCTTATTGATATGCAGGAGGTTCCAATGGATTGACAAATATCATTTACTTATTGTTGAAATTGAATTGATATACTATACATACATAATTGGTCTTTACACCCCTTCAATCAGAATTACGACCTAGCTTCTCAATTGTTGGTGTGTGTTAATTTTATAGATGAGTGACGGGACTAAGAGTTTAAAGTCGACTCCGAACGACAGATTTTTGAGAAACTTTTCATCGACGAGTATACAGAGTTGACACGGGATTTTGACATTTAACCCTTCACTGAGAAAGGGACAGCAAATATTACCAAAAAGTATTTCTGTCCCTCCCTGACTGCCTGTCTGTTTTGATTTGTTAGTTTTCGGGTTGGGTTTTTATTATATAGTATATAGTATATTGGAAGCTACGTGGTTTTTATAAGGAATTTGAAACATTAAATGTATTTAATTAATATTAACACAGTGGAACCTCGATTTTCCGTGATGGTCGGGACCGGAAGCATTCTGTATAATCGACTTTCCCGGTTAACTGAGTACCAATTTTGGCTAGTTTTTTAATAGATATTTTTATTAATTAATTAATGAATATGTACATATTTATATAAAAAATAAATAATTCAAGGATTTTATACACATGTTTCAAAAATATAAAAAAAAAATTATTTTGTCAGAAAACAGTGAACAGTAGATAAGGATTTCGTATACTAAAGAGGGAATTCCCCTTTTTCGCTTGTTTGTCCAAAATAATAAAAAAATTGTTTGCTTATAATCACGGATAATATAGGTAATCACGGTTAAACGATGCAGAAAAATTTAAGTCGATCCAAAATAAAATTAAGTCGATGCAAAAAATTTTCTTGTTCCATCCCGGATAATCGAATCACGGATAATCAAGGTCCTACTGTAATTAAAATGCAAAAATAAAAACATGTTTTTTATTTTAATAGATATTGTGACAAGCAGCAATAAGAAGCACACAGGAAAAGTGTGAGTAAATGGAAATATATTTATTTTATAAAATAATTTATAAAATTTTTTACAGGAGTAGAAAATGCATCATAGGCTGTCTACCAGGCCAAGACCTACATCGGTTTCCGGAGAATGCTGTGAGGTAAGTGCTATATATTATAAATTATTGTCATTTAAAATATTTTATGTAGGGGAGAAAAATTTTTGTAGTTTGCTATCATTTATGTTAAAAGTGCGTTTCTTTTTTATTTGTGAGGGAAATCTTGTGTTTCCTAACAAAACACAATACTGTCCTCCGGTCCCTAAGGCTGATTTCCCTCACAAACGGTTCTATATATTTTGTTGCATATCGTTTGTTAATCTTTTTAATTCGTATTATTAAAAGTGCGTTTAATTTTATTTGTGAGGGAAAACGTGTGTTTCCGAACAAAACACAGTACTGGCCTCCGGTTCCTACGGCTATTTTTCCTCACAAACGGTTCTATATCGTTTTAATTATATTAAGTCTGTGGCATTAAATAATAATAGCTTAAGTCGAAATTTCCTGTTTAGAGATATTAAGGTGTTTGTCTAAAATAAATTGTGTTTAAGTTAAGTAAAGTTAAAATATAAATGCGTATAGTTTTATTAATAATGGGATTTTATACCTGAACTTTAGCTGAGTGATAGATCTTGAAAAAGAGAATAAGAATATGCAATAAAATGAAAAAAAAAACACTTATGTCATCTTAAGCTATTATCATTTATTGCCACAGATATCAACGAACAGAATGGAAACGAAAGTTTGACGTTTACATAAATTTTGTGAAAGGGACAGCAAATATTACCAAAAAGTATTTCTGTCTCTGTCTGATTATTTCTGTTTTGTTTATTTATGTTTGTTAATATTTAAGCCCGTGTCAGATAAAACTTTGTTGCTTTGCGTGACGTTTATAACTTTGACAGAAAAGCGTAAAGCAAAAGGTGTATGCCACAACAAAAACTTTGACAACACTCGCTTTGTTTGTTTATCTTTTAAAAGTGGTTGGCACGTAAGTTTTGCTTTTAATATTTTGTGTTTAAATAAGGACTAAAAATGGATTTGGAGGATTTATTGGACATACTTATAATTGTACTGCTAAAAAAAAACTAAAAAACATAAAATTTAAGGACAAATATTAAAAAAATAAAATTTGCGCGCAAATTTGCCAAAAATATTTAAAGAATAATCAACAGCTGATTGTCAAAGCGCGCAAAAAGATGAGAGATGCCCAACTTTTCGCTTTGCGTTGCGTTAAAAGCTGTTTATGTCACAAGTGCCATATAAACATGTACATTTATCTTAAATGTCAAAGCGAATTTGTAACGCAACGCGAAGCAAAAGTTCTATGTGACACGGCCTTTAGGGTGGGTTTTATTTTCTATTTTGGTTGAAATTGATGATATTTTTGTAGAATAATAGAACAGTTTTGAAAGGAAATGAACTGTTTTATTGGGGAAACGTAATACGGAACTAATGTATTTGGTGACACCTTTCATCGATTGTCACTAACTTAGTATTTAACCAATTTAGAGGTATATTCACAAACTCCTGAAACAAAAAGTTATGAGTATATATTTTGTTATATTTTTCTTTTTACTTATCTTTTACACACGGAACTTGTTTCATTGTGAAGAGAAATTGCTAAGAGTTCGATTAATAATAAAAAAATTACCGAATTTTAACTTTTTCATTCAAGAAATTAATAAATACTAGTAATATACACAAAGTTCTGCAAGAAAAAAATTTTATAAGCAATATGTCTTATTTGATCTTGATATATTTAGTTTCTTACTTACCTTTTGCACAAGAAATTATATTCATTGCGACCAAAGACCACATACATTTCGATTAATCATTAAATATTTAAGAATCTTTTAACTTTTCATTGAAGAAGTTAAAAAATATCCCAAATTTTCCCTTTTTTAACACAAAATCAATGTTTGTTTACATTTAATTTTTCAACTTTATCCGCCAGTTTTCACTCTGTATATCTGTTGCTTCTAACACATTAGCTTTGCAAAACTTATAATTCATTTTTTTTCTCCCTCTAAAAATTTATGTAAAATTATGCTATGAGAGTTTGTCAAACGTCACTGCTTTCCATTCTGTGTATTCTGTGACAGATATATTCTACAAGTGTCAGCTGTATTAAATGGGTCCAATACTTATTTCTCCATTATACGAGCTTATCAAAAATTTGAAATTTAATTTTAAGTTTTTGTTTTGCTTCTATGGAGTTTGGAATTGGACATAGGTGAGTTCCTTTTCAACTCATTTGTAATACGGATAATTGTAATTAAATTTAATCTTATTAACAAGAATTCTATATAAGTAATATATTATAATGATATGTACATGTATATAATAATGTTAAAATTAAGAGGAAGAGGTGTAATGTTTCTGGGGAAAGCATGGTGGAAGTTTTGGTTTTCAATTTTAGCTACATTTTTTTAATTTTTATGGAAAACTTTTTCTATGAGTTTTAGACATCGAGGAGCTTTTAGGTGTCGTTTATTTAATGAAAATCAGTGAAGGCGTTTGGCTTTACTTAAAGAAGTGTGTGTGATGTTGTAGCTTTTGGTTAGATGCTGTTTGTTTTGTAATGAATAATAAATAAGGGATGAAAATGAAATTTTTGTAAAATTGGGTCAAAACATTTTTTTTTTGGATAAAATGTAAGTAGTTTATATGAACTAACTTTGGTATTTCTTTTTTGGCTATTTTTTGCTTAGAATTTCAAATTTTTTACTATGGCTTTTTATGTGTTTTGCATTATTTTTTGTTCCTTTTGTAGACGTGCTGAATGGCTTCGTATTTTAAATGTGAAGTCATCAGTAAAGCGATTGTATGCGTGTAGTCTGTTTTTTGCTTCGAGATACATTTATAGAAATCGTATTTCCAACTTTGCGGTTCCGAAATGTGCTCAACTAAATGAATTGTCTACAGAAAAAACAATTCCAAGTTTCAACAACTTAGTTCAAAAATTTGAAGTAGAAAAAGGAAGTGAAGTCAAGATAGGGAATCAGGGTGACAAGATTTTAGAGGATAATCATGGACAGCGAAATGTCCTGTAGTTTTAGAGAGGCCCCCTCCCATTCATAAATAAATAAATAAATAAATCTAGGGAAGTTGCAAAATATAAGACAAGGGTTGCAAACTTGGAATTGGAGTTAAAGATGAAAAATGATCTTTCATCAAAAATTAGTAAACCGCACTCGGTTTGTTTAGAAAATGGTTTGAGTAATTATGCCCGTGAACCGAAACAGCGGCGTTACTGTGTCGGGCTGAAATTGATTTCTCTAGCTGTGCTTTTCCTTTCTCCCTTAGAGTATAGATATTTGCGTCCAATGTTAAATTGGACCGCAAGTAGAACTTTACAACGCTTCGTAAAGGACTGGACAAAATCTCCGGGAAATTTAAACGGAACTTTTGAGGCACTAAAGGTGAGAGTGCACGATTTTGCGGAAGAAGGAAAATTTGTTAATGTCTCCTGCGACGAAATGTCTCTAAAAACTGTTTTTGACTACGATAGGTTCAAAGACAAAATTATAGGCTTACAGGACTTTGGGAATGAAAATCGTTCTCGTAACTTAGCGACAAGTGCAATGGTCAACATGGCAAGTTGGATAGGAGGACAAAGTTGGTCGCAAGCTGTTTCATACTTTTTTGTTTACGGAAATTGTAGTGGCTTAACAATGAAAACTTGTATATTCGAGGCAATTTCAAATTTACAAGCAATAGGCTTAAAACCTCGCCAGTTCGTTTGCGACCAAGCTGCCAATTTTTTCAACTTTTCAAAAATGGTTGGGGTAACGTCCCTATTTTCTAGTTAGCGACGAACGAATTTATTTTATACATGACAGTCTGTATCTTTTAAAAAGCGCCCGAAATTGTCTGCTTACTAAGGATAATAAAGTTTATTTCAACAATAAACTTGTGTCCTGGGCAGATGTTATCAATTTTTATAATGTAGATTCCAATACCCTTAAATGTGCTCCTAAGCTAAGTTTGGACCACATTTATCCCAATAATTTCCAAAAGATGAGAGTTAACTTAGCAGCTCAAGTTTTAAGTCGGACTGTAGTAGCCGGTATGAAAATTTTGCATAAGAAAGGGAAATTAGATAGTTCAAAAGCCCTAACATTCCTTAATACTGCTGAATACTGAGTTTTTTAATAACTTATTTGATATTTTAAATAGCCGCGCGGAAAGCTCGGTTTTCGTATGTTCCCAAGAACAATTACAGTTCTTGCGAGAAGCCTCGAAACTTTTACGGACAGTAAAAGTTATAGATTTGAAAGGGAATGACAACGAAAATTTTAAAATTTATTACAGGATGGTTAACTAACATTTCCGCCTTAAAAAGTCTTTGGACATATCTTCATCAAGTAGGTTTTCAGGGACTTAAGACTCGCAGGACGATTTTTGTCGTGGATGCAGGTCCTCTGAGGAGGAGGAGACTGTTATTCACTTTCTTTGTCAGAGCCCGTCTCTTGCTAGGTGTAGATATAGGTTATTTGGCTCCCCATTCCTTGTTAGCTTAACGGAGCTATCATCCATTGATATCAAGGATATAGCTTCGTTCATCAAACTTTCTGGCTGGTTTTCCAGTGCGGGGTAGTCGTGCTTCCGTTGTGCAGCCCTTGCGCTGACCAACTTCTTTCCTTTCCCTGATTGTGGAGGAACTTGGTCCGTACAGGGACTGCGTTCACCCGTGGCATCACAACGGGCCGCTATGCGTGCTCAAGTGAGCTTTGTGCCATCAGAGCTACCACTCCAACCTAACCTAACCTAAGACTCGCAGGTTAACCCAGGACCATTTAGAACATTTTTTGGTCAAATACGTAAAGGTACAGGTAGTGCTGTAAGTATAACTCCCCGCAACTTTTCAAGCTCTTTTCTAAAGCGCTGGGGGTTACACTATGTAAATGTAGTTGTAAATGGAAACTGCGAAAATGTTTCCTCAGTTGATAATATCTTAGATTTTTCAATTGTAGACCTAGCGTGTACTCACGATAAAGATCATACGCAATGAGATGAGTTCCATTCTCAACCAAACCCTTGCCCCTCCATAATTGATATTGAGTTACGCCATAAACATTTCAGCAGCGAAGAAATGCTGGTCCTTCAAGACAACGGATTTGTCTACATTCGGGATATTTTTATAACAAATTATCCCAAATGCATATATGTGAAGTTCCTGTTACCTATTTTAATGATAATTCCTTCATGATTATGATGATTATTCCTTCACATATAGCAAACAGTTCCCTAATAGTCGCCTAGTTAAACCTCCTCAGGGCTTTGTAGTTTATTATAAAGCATAGAGTAAATTTATAGATTTGTTCAACAAAAATTGCCATTGACATGGTCTTCGTCAAATACTTTTCGACGAACTTCTCCAAAAACGCCCCTTTCTTTGTTGTTCCAAAGTAAAACATGAGGATGTTTTAAATCTATTCGTTAGAATTAGAATTTATTTCATTGTAAAATATTCCAATGGTAGGATCAAAGAACCAAATTTTAAGCAGAAGTATTTATGTGTAGCTCATCGGTAGGTTTTTGATAGTTCTCAAACCATTTATTTGATCTCATACTCAATTTGGTTTAGCACATTTCGGAAATTGTATATATTTTTTATTTATTGCAGTTCTAACAACGTAATACTACTAACACAAAAATTTACATGATTTATGAATTTGTAATTCCATATTTATAAAAATATTAAAAAACAAAATAAAACCGTGTAATGGTATAAAATGGTAAATAATGTAATACCATCACTGATGTGTACCCCTGTGGTACAACCATTAATTAGTAGTATAAGTAAAGTAGGATAAGAAATAAGAATAAGCGTAGTATAAGTAAAGTAGGATAAGAAATAAGTAAATGAATTATAATAAAGTATTCGTTGTTTGATGATAAACATGAACGGTTTGGCCTTTTTAATTACATGGCGACCGGGACTTTGTGACAATGTGATTTAAAAAAAAAAATAAGAAACGGTGCTTTGTGAACAGTTAGCAATTAAAGGAAAAGTGTTTTAAAAGTGTTCTAGTTATATATTTTTTTTTTTTTAATACAAATAATAAGTATTATAAAATAAAAAATTAAAGATTATCTTAATATAAAAAAAAAATATATAAACTAATAAGAAAAATCTAAGTACAAAAAAAAATCATTTTAATTGAAAAAAAAATTACAAGGAGTAGTTCTTCTTAAATAATAATAAAACAAAAACCCAAATATTTTATGCACTTTAATGATGAAACATATTTTCTCAACCACAAACTAAAAAAAAAAAAAAAACTCAAAATTATAAATTGATTAAAAAGAAAAAAACAAAAATTAGTTGATAAATTGAAAAAAACAAAAGTATTATATTAATTAATTATATTAATATATACAGAAAATTAATTTTTTTTATGTGCACATAAAGAACAATAAAGTGAAAGAATAATTGCAAAAAGCAGTAGAAAATTAAAACAATTTAAAAATTTTTAGTTAATAAATAACATAAAAAACTAATTTTTGAAAAAGTTAAAAATAAAAAAAATATATAAACCTTATTTTGAACTATATATATATATATATAAAAATATAAAATATATATAAAAAAAAGAAAGAATGTAATAATAATTTATAACCCTCAAAAAAAAAACTGTGTAAAATAAATTTATAACCAAAAATATTGAAAAGAAAGAAAAATTTAAAGAAAACGTGTACTGGCAAAAAAAACGGTTAAGCCGTTAGAATATATATGTATATTAAAAACAGTTAGAATGCATACAAAAAAAAAAAAATAAAACTCAACTTACTGGAACAACATACATATATAAATATATAACGGTCAAAAATATATAAATATACCAAGGTGAAAAAAATGTCAAACCAAGGTGAAAAAAAAAACAAAAAAACCTAAGAATTAAAAAAAAAAAATTTTTTTATTCTAAATTAAACTAACAACTGAGCAAAGAATCCTATCCGAAGAAAATATTCTTACAAACTAATAAAAACAAAAAGAAAAACTATGATATTATTAAATAAAAATAATAACTATTGAAAAAAAATTGAATTTAAAACAATGAACACCTTTAAAAAAAAAAACAACTTAAAACCTACAAATAAAACAACTGAAAAAAAATTACAACAATAAACCACTGGCACAATATACAAACAACACTTCCAAACAAATGAAAAAAAAAAAATAAAATGTGCGAAGAAATAAGTGAAATAAAGTAGAAAAAAAAAATTAAGAAACTGAAGTATAATTCATCCATTGAAAAAAAAAAACAAGTAACATACAAGCAAAAAAAAAAAGAAAAGAAAAAAAAACAAAAAAACATCAAAACAACAAAAATAAAACCAACAATCAATAGACAACGAAAAGATCAACATTACAACAATCAACTGGTTCGGAAGAAGACAACAAAAACAATCAGCATAGGAGGTGATTTACAAATAAATCAACACTGTATCCCAGCAAACATTATTTCTCAAAATATATACTAACAAAAAAAAAATATACTTTTACTTAACATATATATATACTTTTACTTAATTTTATGTACATAAATAAATTTATTATAATATATATACAATATTACTACAATTTAATCAAATATTACTAGATATTATTTAATACTACCATTATATTACTATATATTACACTACAAAACAAAAAATTACTTAATATTATATTAAAAAGAAAAGAAAAAAGAAAAACAAAACTAATTATTAACTACTTATACTAAATTTATATAAATATGAAAATTAATAAATTTGGATTTCATAAAATATGTATATACCTGTTCTAATTAAATATTATTACATATTAAATTAATTAAATATTATTGCATGGGCTTAGTAAATGTATTCGGGTCAATTTGACAGCGATAATTTTTGGGGATTATTGTCCAAGTTAAACACCGTAAAGAAGAGGATCATTCAGAATAGACCGATAACTAGTAACGAAGGTGAAGGAAGGAATATATAGATTTGTTGGTGGAATCTTTTAATAATATTTTGACCTATGCGGAACAATTTTTCGACCAAATACAGCCAGCTTTGCAGAGGGAAATATACGGTAGAATCACACATTGTAGGGAAATTTTATTTAAATGTTTTTGTAAATTGGATTGCAGAATCAAAGTCCCATTCGGCGACAATCTGTTTGATAGAGTAGATAGGAGAATATTGATAGAGTCTGTGTTCGATACAGAGGCAAATAGGAGTGATTCGGATACCGAGGTAGAAGCTAAGGGAAAGTTGAATCTGGGACAGATAGTTGAGGAAACTAGAGGAGTTGGCAGATTGAAAATGGCGTCAATAGAGGAGAAAACTAAATTTATTTCGATGTGTTCGAATATTATTCGTGAGACTTATGGTGGAGACCCACTTACATTGAATTCCTTTATTGACAAAGTAAATTTAGTGACGGAAATCATGTCCGATAACTTGGAAGGTTGTTTCATCTCATTTATAAAATCTAAATTGGACGGCAAAGCCAGGGAAGTGTTACCTGATGAAGTCACTAGTATTGGTCAGATCAAGGAGGCATTGAGAAATAGGATTCGGCCTGATAGCTCGAAGGTGGTGGCTGGAAGGATTACAGCCTTAGGTATTAAGGACAATAATTATGCCGATTTCGCGAAGAATGTGGAAGATCTAGCGGATTCCTTAGAGAGATCACTAGTCATAGAGGGTATTACCAGGGAAAAAGCGCACGAAATGAGTATAGAACAAACGGTTAGTGTATGTAGGAGCAACGCAAGGTCGGATATGTTAAAGGCTATATTGGCGTCAAGCACTTTTAAGGAACCTAAGGATGTTGTGGCAAAATTAATTTTGGAGGAATCTAGTACTAGTGGGCAGGCACATGTCTTCTCTATGAGATATAACAGGAATAACTTTGAACATAGGCAGACCAAATAGGGGTCGAGGAAATAGACGTAACGCATCAGTGAGGACTTTAAACTCGGTGGCCCCTCAGCAAGTACTGTTGAGGGAGGAGGAGATTCGGAATTAAGAGCCGTTTATTGTCTCAATCTTAATTACACAGATTTCATAAAATTAAATTGCACTGATACTAAAGGACCATCTAGCTATCTTGTGGACACTCAAGCGGACATATCGCTGATCAAAATATCTTGTTTAAAGCCTGAAATGATTTTCAACCGGAATAATATTATCAACATAACTGGGGTCACCTCCGAGACGGTTCCCACCTTGGGCACAATTTGTACCAATTTAATTGTTTCTAATTTCATGATTCCCATTGTTCTTCATGTCGTCAGTAACGATTTCAATATACCATCCGATGGCATACTGGGAAAGGATTTTCTCAGGGACAACAAATGTAGGATAGACTATGAGAATATGGACATTACAATTTTTGTTAGAGAGGAACGGCTTCAAATTCCAATACTTCAAGGTCCAAGGAACTTTACTTGCATAATTCCACCCAGGTGTGAGGTTTACAGAACGTTCAATTTGCATGACATTAAGGAACCCATGTTTGTAGATTGCCAGGAAATATCTGAAGGAGTCTTTATCGGTAAAGGGATTATAGATTCGGACAACCCTATTTTGCGTACACTCAAAAAAATATTGTTGGTTAATCTAACCAATTTTAGTTAATTTACTGTTAATGCAAATTGTTGTTGCAATTTTTATGGTTAAACTATTTTTATTGGTTAAAATAACTAAGTTTTAACAGTAACTGAACTACTAATGTAAATTGTTGTTGGAATTTTTATAAACAAACAATTTTGATTGGTAAAAATAACCGACTTTCAATAGTAACATAACTGCAAATGTAAATTGTTGTTGCAATTTAACAAATTTTTGTGGTTAAAATAACCATGACAAAATGGTTACAGGACCCTCATGTAAATTATTGTTGTATTTTAAACTGATTTTGTTGGTTAAAATAACTATTAAATTAGTCAAAGAACTTTTATTATAAATTGTTATTTTATTTTAACTATTTTAATTGTTAAATTTTAACCAATACTCATGGTTAACATATAAAAATAAAATTTAACTATTATATTGGTTAAACTAACAAATAAAATTGTTAAATACTTGAAATAACGGTTTTGATATTTTTTTTGTCTGTCACAAACTTACGGAAATATTGCCATGTACAGATTATAACCTTTGCTCTTGTAAATCTGTGAATATTGTATTAATTAAAGTAGCGATGGAAACTCTTAAAGCGTGAGTTTCATCATTTTATTTCTTACTAGCAGATTTTACCCGGCGTTGCGCGGGTTATGTAGTTTGGATTAGTTTAAAAAATTAAAAAAAATTATTGGGTAATTTTTGCAATAAAAATAACAATAAATAAAAAACCGGTTTATCGGTTTCGAAACCGGTTTTGAAACCGGTTTCTTAAAAAATGCAATTTTTCAAATTATTCGGAAACCGGTTTAACAAACAACCCAGTTTTTTTGAATACTCTAAGTCCTAAATATAAATGCACTCAATTTGCCCGTTTTTCGCCCCTTTCCCCATTTGTGGACCCCTTTTGGTTCAACTTTTGAAACGGAACACCTCCAATAGCTATTTGGGAAACTTAACCAAGCTAAATCGTAAAAAAATACCTTTAAAACAGATAAAATACAGCATTTATGCATAAAGTACTAATTTTTGCCCATTTTTTCTCCCCTTTGACCCATTTTTTCCCCTTTGGGACAAAATTTTGAAAAGATTTATTGCCTATAACCTGCACCGTCAAAAGTTCGATCAATATCCCAAATTTCAAGAAAATCGGTCCAGGCGTTCAGGCGTGATTGGCTATACACTCAATTTGCCCGTTTTTGGACCCCTTTTGGTTCAACTTTTGAAACGGAACACCTCCAATAGCTATTTGGGAAACTTAACCAAGTTAAATCGTAAAAAATTACCTATAAAACAGATAAAATACAGATTTTATGCATAAAAGTACTAATTTTTGCCCATTTTTTCTCCCTTTGTCCCATTTTTTTCCCCCTTTTGGTCAAAATTTTGAAAAGATTTATAGCCTATAACCTGCACCGGCAATGGCTCGATCTATATCCCAAATTTCAAGAAAATCGGTCCAGGCGTTCAGGCGTGATTGGCTAACAAACAAACCAACAAACAAAAAACAGACTTACAGAAAGATTTATAATATATATTAGGATTGGCTTCAGTTTGTGGTGCGTCTTTTTTCTACATTAACATTATTGTGAAGTGAAAAATATTAAATTAATAAAAAAATAATGAATAATTAAAATAAATAAATAAAATTAAAGTGTCAAAAGTGGTAATACTCAGTTTAATATGGAAAAAAGTTCGTGTTCATCAACCTGTTCTTTTTCTAGCCAAGAAGAGGAGCTGTCTAAATTGTTGGATGAATGGAATTTTGGGTACATGCTGGAGAAATTACAATGTGAGTACAATTTAATAAAAATTCTTTCTAATTGTTAAATTTTAAAACATTTTAATAAAAAAAGTGTTTATGTTTAACAAATTAATGAGAAAATACCTTAATATGTATACATTCAGTGACGTACATGAGCATCATAACGGCATTTCTTTTGTGTATGTACTATGCTTTTGTTAGTATTCTTGTAGTGAAAAATGTGACTTGCATTTGTTTACAGCGAGATCGGTAATTTAACAATTTTTATTGTAAACATACTATAGATAGACAGTAAAGTAATAATTTCCACAGTTAAATTGGACTTCCAAAAAAAAAAAAACTATTAATCTATGATATTCACTGTTTTTACTCCTAGCTGAAGCCGTAACTTTGACTAGACTACTAAAGATTGGAGAAAAGGCTGAAATATCGTTATCGGCTGTAAATATTTCTGCTGGTGTAGTGGAAAGTGATAGTATTACGAATGATTCCAGTGACGAAACAGGTAAAAACTCATGATGGCATTTGAGCATTTTTTATAGTACCTAATATTTTTTAGAAGTTAGAAAAGGACACGAGTGGCTAAAAGTTTTTACAGAGCCCTGGAGTGAAGTAACAAATAATTGGCGTATATGTTATTCTAAAAGAAGATATGATATTCACGCAGTCAATGAAAATAATATTGTAGAAGTGCTGAACAAGTGGAAGCTGTTTTCACATTCATTGGGATATACCTTAGTAAGTATTTCATGCTTTTTAACAAATTTTTTGAATAAATAAATTTATATAATAAATCTCAACTTAACAGGTTGATGTATTTTAGTATACTGTATCCCACATCACACTGTATCTCTGAAAATTGGAAGGGTTTGAAAGTAAAATAATCCCAATTTTAAATAAAAAAGTCATGGATGCCGGAAGCTTAGAGTACTTGAAAAAGATCAATGCTAATGATAAAGGTAGGCTTATTTAATATTTATTATTTTTTTAAATTTACATATTTATTTTTTGTTTTATTTATTTTAAAGGATTAGAACCGTTAATATTTCTTTTACTTCATGTTATATATAGATCGACAATCAAAGACTCACAAAGTTCTTTCTTACTACATGCCGTTACAGTTAATGATGTGCAAAATCGCTTGGAACACCTTAAAACGTCATTATTTAAACGAGGTCAGACTTTACAGCCACTGATAATAGCAGTTGAATTTGACATTAGCGAAACAACATTTTACGTATATTACGATGAAATTAAATATAAACTACCTTCATATTTAACTAGTTTGGATACAAGTTTCAAGATTTTTCAAGTTCTTAATTTAAAGTATCGCCGCGATTGTACTGAAGTTTGGTCTTTTATCCAAAGATACTTCTATTGTATTAAACTAAAGGAAGACCAAATATCTCCAAATATTTTATGTTTAATTAACGATCTTACGTAATTATTTATTATCTTTTTTTACAAAATGATTTCCTGCTTCAAATGTGAAAAAGTTTTTAAAACTATAGACTAACTTGCTGTACATTTTAAATATTTACATAATTTAACGCCTTCAAGTATATTGTTTTGCGTACACTGTTGCCATTATTTTCAATATTTACGAACTTTTAAAAGGCACTTTAAAAAAGTTAACTCATGCATTCCAAATTATATAAATTCTGTAGAAAATCATAGTACTTCAAAAACATACCCTGCTACACCTAATCAAACTGAAGAAATTATTAGAAATAATAAGTCACAATTTCCAGCTAAATATTTTGCAGGAACTTGTTGATGTGGTAACTGACATTTTATTTGCTCCTAAACTTATTATATAGAAAAAACTTAGATATAGAAAATATATATATGTTAAAACCAGCTGATTTGTTTAAATCGCCACTACATTTAAGTTACTCTTCCCATAGAAACAAATATATTCGACCTAAGTATTATTAAAATACAAGTAGTATTTATTAATTTTCTTATCTAGATTTAAGTTAAACTTATCTCCTTTGTTGAATTAATAGATAATAAAATGTAATATATTTAATATACATACATACATATAAATCAATAAAAAATTACTAAGTAAATCCAAATAATTTTTTTACTGGAAACAAAAAAGGTGGTATAAAAACTATATTTTTGTAAATTTACAAAAAATATTGTACTTTTACTGTAAAATTAGTATGGTTACAGTTTTGCGGTAATGTTACCATTAATGGTAATTTTACCACTAAAAAGTTCTTTTACAATTATTTCTGTAAAAATACTATAATCCGAGGTATATTGTACAAAATAATTTGTAGCCTAACCAAAAAATTTTACTCTAACCAAGTTTTTTGTAAATAATTTTTTAACAATTTCATATTGGTTATTTTTACTATTTTTGTTTGTTGGTGCAATTTTAACCAACAAAATTGGTTAAATTTACCTACATATTTTTTTTGGGTGTATAGTTAACACGACTGATCAGGTGAAATGTGTCAGGAATGATCGAATTAAACTCGAAAAACTTCGACATTTTAATGTATACTCAGTGAATCACAATGACATAGACACGGAACGTATCGAGAAACTGAGGGCTGTACTTGTTGACCGGATGCCACATGACGTTCGGAATGATTTAATGCCATTATGCTTATCTTACGCTGACATTTTCGCTCTTAACCCTGGACGGTTACTCTTCGTCGAATTGACGAACCTCATTTACATTTTATCACATAACTCTTTTATGGTTGACCAAATTTCGTCCTTTTTTTCAACAACGTATTTGATAATAAAAGCTTGCAGTCAGTAAACAAATAAAAATTTTATTTTGTTGGTCGATTCGACGAAGAGTAACCTTACTGTACAAAAATGAAAATCCAGGATTAAAAAAATGGGTGGCCCGGGTACGTTTACTCACTACAAGCTTTCGTAATCAATCAACATTGTTTATAAAAAGAGCGAAATTTGGTCAAACATAAAAGAATTATATGATAAAGAGTAAATGAGCTTCGTCGATTCGACGAACAGTAACCAATTAGGGTGAAAGTGTTCGTCGATTGAACGAAGAGTAACCTTAATGTACAAAATAGAAGAGTAACCGTCTAGGGTTAAGGACGATAAGATGTCTGTTAACAACTTTTATGAGCAGAAATTCAGAATGGTCGATTCGTCTCCCGTATATGTGAAAAATTATAGACTTCCTCATACTCAAAAGGATGAAATAAATAGGCAGGTCCAAAATTTGCTGGATAACGACCTGATTGAACCCAGTACTTCGAATTTTAACAGCCCATTGATCCTAGTCCCTAAAAAGAGTAAAGATAACCAAAGAGCTTACAGGATGTGTGTGGATTACCGAGCAGGAAGCTGATTGCGGACAAATTTCCCTTGCCACGGACCGACGACATATTGGACAATTTAGGTCGGGCGAAACATTTTTCGGTTATTGATTTATTTTCCGGTTTTCACCAAGTCCCAATACATCCCAATTCACGTGACATAACAGCATTCAGTACTGACAAAGGATCCTTTAGATGGAAGGTTCTCCCATTTGGTTTGAGTGTTGCACCAAACTCCTTCTCAAGAATGATGTCGATTGCATTTTCAGGTCTGGGACCTAACAAGGCATTCCTTTATATTGACGATGTAATTATCACGGGTTGTAGTAGAAACCACCATTTGGGGAACTTGAAGGAAGTTTTTGATATAATGAGGTCCCATAATTTGTGAATAAATCCCTATAAATGCGAATTTTTTCGATCCGAGGTTACTTTTCTGGGTCACAAGTGTACGGCAGGAGGTCTTCTGCCGGAAGATAGGAAGATTGAGGCCATAAAAAATTATCCTACTCCGGTTGACAAGGACTCGGTTAGAAGATTTGTTGCTTTCGTAAATTATTACAGGCGCTTCATTCCAAATTTCGCTGTAATGGCAGCCCCTCTCAATAAACTGACAAGGAAAAACGTAGAGTATACATGGGATGAGAAATGTCAAGAGTCTTTTGACAAGTTGAGACTTGCATTGATGAGTCCTAGAATTTTACAATATCCGGATCTAACAAAACCTTTTGTAATAACAGTTGATGCATCCAAATATGGATGTGGAGCCATTTTGAGTCAGAACTTCAATGGGGATGACCTTCCAATTTATTATGCGTCTAAATGTTGTACGGAATCGGAACAGAAGAAACCTGTTATAGGATTGGAACTGTTGGCAATACATTTCGCTATCAAGCAATTTCGTCCCTACGTTTACGGAACATCTTTTACGGTGTGAACGGATCATCGACCGCTGGTCTATCTTTTTAATCTGAAAGACCCATCATCAAAATTGTCTCGTATCAGATTAGAGTTATCAGAATATAATTTTACCATCGAATACATTAGGGGTAGAGACAATGTTGTTGCTGATGCACTTTCCAGAATTTCAATAAGTGACCTCAAGGTTAAGGGCAACCAAATATTGGCCGTCACGACGCGTTCGAAATCGAAAAGTGAACTTATCAAGCAGATCGAGCAAGTGAAACCTGCTTTAGATTGTGACACATTGCAGGTCTACGACAAATTTTCTCATCAATTCAGTAGGAATATTGCCAGGATTAGAACGGAAATAATAAATCATAATGGACATATATTAAATTGCGCATACATTTTCATAGGAAATGCAGTAAACTGCTATCAGTGGATTTTGAATTTGTTAACGAAACGGATGGATTAGACTGTTTGCTTTCGAAGCTACAAAAGGAGGCTAACAAATGCAAAATCTACAAAGCAGAATGGAGGAAAGATGATCAATTTTTTAGAATTTTTAAAATTCAGGACTTGAGAGAACAGGGTAATGTGACACTGAGAACTTTGGAACTGATTCTTACTGAACCGATAGCTATAATAGGAAATGAGGATGAGAAACAGAAATTGATGCAGATTTACCATAATGACGTGTTATTAGGAGGACACTGCGGACAGAAAAAGTTGTACACTAAACTGAGAGCTAAATATTATTGGAAGAGGATGACTAAGGATATAGCGAGATTTGTGAAAAATTGTCCACAGTGCAGGCTAAACAAGGTCAGACCATCCAACATAGAGAAACTAGTTCTTACACCTACTCCCGTTAGGGCTTTTGACATCATAGTTATGGATACAATAGGTCCGTTACCCCAATCAATTCATGGGAATAAGTATGCGTTGACACTGATGTGCGATTTGACGAAATATTTAGTTTCGATTCCTGTACCGGACAAATCGGCTCCCACTGTGGCCAAAGAAATTTTTTCGCCTTCAACATATCCCAGCGTTCTATTTGCACATTGATTGATTCATTAGCTTCTGGTGAAATCGTATTTTATTGTTTGCATTTATTTTAAAGAAAAATGTTTACACATATATTCTGACTAGCAGATTGTACCCGGCGTTGCGCGGGTTATGTAGTTTGGATTAGTTTAAAAAATTAAAAAAAATTATTGGGTAATTTTTGCATTAAAAATAACAATAAATAAAAAACCGGTTTATCGGTTTTCAAAACCGGTTTCTTAAAAAATCCAATTTTTTAAATTATTCGGAAACCGGTTCAACAAACAACCCAGTTTTTTGAATACTCTAAGTCCTAAATATAAATGCAGTCAATTTGCCCGTTTTTGGCCCCTTTCCCCCTTTTTGGACCCCTTTTGCTCCAACTTTAGAAACGGAACACCTCCAATAGCTATTTGGGAAACTTAACAAATCTAAATCGTAAAAAAATACCTTTAAAACAGATAAAATACAGCATTTATGCATAAAGTACTAATTTTTGCCCATTTTTTCTTCCCTTTGTCCCATTTTTTCCCCCTTTGGGTCAAAATTTTGAAAAGATTTATTGCCTATAACCTGCACCGACAATGGCTCGATCTATATCCCAAATTTCAAGAAAATCGGTCCAGGCGTTCAGGCGTGATTGGCTAACAAACAAAAAAACAGACTTACAGAAAGATTTATAATATATATTAGGATGAAAAATACTTTTCATGTTGTTTTTCATTTTTTACATACTTTCATCGACAAGCTTAACTAACATTTTAAAACGATTTGTGGAGCGGTTTGATATTTTAAGAAATTGATTTTCTTTGTATAATCATTGAACTGACAGAATTAAAAGTATTCTATCCTCTAACGGCATCCCCTAATAAATTAACAAAAAAAATTCAATATATCTTAACCCATTAAAGACAAACTTTGAAAAATATTTTAATTATATATTATTTAATTATATTAAAATAGGAATACAAAAATAAAGGAAAACAAAAAATTCTTGAGCACCAAAAATGGCATATTGGCAAAATGGCTACATATCTAGCATTTTTTACAATTCCAACGACTTCTGTGTGCAGCCCTTGCGCTGACCAACTTCTTCCTTTTCCCTGATTGTGGTGGAACTTGGTCAGTACAGGGACTGCGTTCACCCGTGGCATCACAACGGGCCGCTATGCGTGCTCAAGTGAGCTTAGTGACATCAGTGGTGCGATTCACTAAGCTTTTTTAACGACAAATGTGTCTTTTAAAAATATTAACCACAAAATTAACCATTCTACTATTCACTAACACTTTAACGATTTCTGTTGTCGTTTAAAGTCAGTTGTTTCAATCAGCTGTTATTTTTAACCAAATAAATTGTGGTTTATAAACGCCAACATTTTTTTGAGGTTTAAAGTGTTTTTAGAAAATTGTGCCTATAATGGCGTTTGAGTATTTAGCCTACAATTTATCTGATAATGAGCCAGCTGATAGTGCCCTTCAGTCAACCGGCGTGATCTTCGTAACTTAAATAATCCTTTTGGGTTGGCAGTAACAGTGTTCATTCTATCAATATAAATAAATAGTTAAAATAAAATAATTATTTGTAATATTTTACTCACCTTGCTTTTTAAAATTTCCAAAATAATGCTTTTCGATTTGTTTTTTCTTTATTCTTCTTTGTGCTTTTCTCTTATTTTGAAATGTAATTGGACAAGGTTGCCATATAACTTTAATTTGAATGTAGAGAAAAATAAAACTGTTTACCGTGGCTAAAAATAAGTTAGTGAATCATATAGTGGTTAGTGCAAACCCCAAAATGTGTGGTTAATGGTAAAACCTGTTAAAAGTGTTAAAAGTTAGTGAATCGCACCACAGAGCTACCACTCCGACCTAACCTAACCTAACGACTTCTGTTGTAACAGACCTTGCCAAATGTATAAATTTCAAGCTTTTCGGGAATGTGATCGACGCTGTGTAAGTCTACAATATTCAATAGAGAAGGACGAAAATTATCAATTATAAATTTTAAAATTATCAATTATAAATTTTTTTCTGAATGGATTTGAATTTTAGGTAGTTTTAAGGTGAGTAATCCAAAAATCTTATTTTTGCACCTGTATATTAACTATAGTTTAGATGTTAATACACAAAATGGAAAACATTTTTGATTACCTTTACAAAATTTAAGTTTTTGTTACTCGGCAAATTGCAGAATTTATTATTTGTTTTTTTTTTTATATTATACATACATATGTACAATATGTAAAACACTGACATTTGTACATATATTGTACAATATAAAATGTTGTTTACCATACTAAAACAAATTAATAAAAACTAAAGGCCTTACTCATAAATAATTTTTAAATTTATTAAAGAGTCATAAACAGATTTTGATTAGATATTTTGTTTTATAAACCTATGATAAATTTAAAATTTGATTATGAATATAGGGGTACAACTTAATTAAAAATCTTATGACAAAAACAGAAAAATCTTATGTTATGTTTATAGTAAAGTGTGGCAACTCTTAAGTATTTTTATATGTGTATAATTACTTGGTACTCTAAAAAATACCCAAGCGGTTATTATAACGGTATTATTTTCACGAAAATTTTACACAACTTTCAGAAAATAAACCACGCGTCATTCGTTATTCAACTGTTGAACCATAAAGTAATAGACTGTGTGTAAAGTTAACAATTGTAAAATAAAAGTATTTTATATTATAGTGCATTTTATTTCTTTAATTTTTATCAGTTATTAAAAAATGTACCATTACCTGTGTAAAACCAGTGTAAGTACAACCAATTTTGTTTTTAAAAATTATGTACTTTAATTTTTTGTTTTTAATTTTCTCGTAAATTTATCAAAACTAACTTATAATATTCTTCACATTTTGGCTTCAACAACTAGTGATCATCTGAAATTATAGTAAGTATAATTTTTATGATTTACTTTTAAAGTAAAAAGTCTACAGTGGACTTTTTAAATGTAGTGCCACTTCGAAAATCCGGACACATTTACGGGGTTTTCATATCCGGACAAATCCACAATCTAATATGCATAAAACTATCGGGGTTGTCATATTATCCAATTACTGTCGGAATCGGTTTTGAAAACGAGAGAAAATCGAAATTTTTATATTCGATCTAGAATTAAATTCTTTATCGATTAAATTTACATTGGATTTCGTAAATAAAATGTATCTTTTTGTCGTTTTCAAAGAGTATTCGAGTTTAAGTTATTAAAATAGACCGTACAAGTGTTCCAGGGTCAGCGCTATGGTGCTCAAAGTAGGGTGCCTTATAGCGTAGACAGACGACAGCGTTAATGCGCATTAACGTTCTTAATTGGCATTAACTTTAGAATTATCCGCATGCTAATCCGCATTAAGTCTGATATAAATGCTCAAAATCGATGAGCATTTAAACTGGATTTAGGTTTAGCAGTGTGGCAACACTGCAAAAAACCATGTAGATGTGTCAAATTGTCATTCTGTATGAATGGTTATTTTTGAAGAAGAAGAAAATTAAAATGGATTTGAAGGCAGAAAAGGTAAGTTATTTCATTGAATTATATCCTTTAGAAGAAGATAATAAACCTACAAACTTCCACATGTGCCTTTCTCTTATTTAGGAGTGTCCCACTGCCATCCCAACTTGTAACAAAGCATTTAGATTTATGGTTGCTAGTGTATGTATAATTTTAACATTATGCAACAATCTCAGCAAAAGCAATTTAAGTTCTTTGTTAAATAAATAGTTATTTTTCACCAGTAGCAAAGCTGCTAATTTTACTTTCTCCTTTCTTTCCATTTGATCTCGATGTAATTTACAAAAATTTTTTTTTCAAAATAAATAGTTGTTTACAATCAAACAGCTGTTTGCTATATCCAGAAACTATCGTCTGTCAGGGTAAAATTTTAATTCGCATTAGTGAGCTGTTAATGCGCATTAACGCTGTCGTCTGTCTACGCTATTAGACATGTAAAATTTTTAAACACGTGCCATTTTTTGGTTTCCCATTCGATTTCAAAGATTTTTATATTTTTGGAAAGCGGTCGGCTCTTAAAAAAAACATGCGTGTGCTATTAATCCCTTATAATTTCCGAGTTATAGGCATTTGAAAATTGAAATTCAAAAATTTTATCATACCTTGGTCCGCTTTATTTTAAAAATATAGGGCGTACTTTTGCACCAAATGGACTCAAATGTTGGTTGTTAGTTAGACAAATAAATTACCTATAATATACAAGATATTCCGACAATGATTGGATAATATGACAACCCCGATAGTTATATGCATATTAGATTGTGGATTTGTCCGGATTATAGTAGCTCGCTTAAAAATCATCCTTATTTGAATTTCTGATGCAATCGTTATATAATTTTTTGGTGCAAAAACCACGTGTAAAGCACTTCCTCTAATTCGGTTCTCACATTTTAAAAAAAAATCCATTTATGATCCGAATGAGCTGAAATTTAATATATAAATGGACCTTGAGAAGATCTAAACAGAAATACGCGTTATTCGATCTCTTTTCGTTTTTTTTTAGATCAAAGGCGTGTCGCACTTCTCTTTGAAAATATCTGTAAAAAATACTATCCTATTAACATATTCCAACTTCGGATACGTGTAACAATTTTTTATTTTATTCAAAATATTATTAGAAATATAAAAAAATAAAGCTAAATATCTCTTGAACTGAAGGAGATCTTCTCAAGGTCTATTTATTTTTTAAATTTCAGCTCATTCATTGAAAAATTTGAAAACCGAGGGAAATAAATTTGGGGGGCAACCTACTCGCACCCATTCTGCCTACGAGTCGAACAGCAAATCAACCCGAAAACACCTTATTATCTTTCGTTACGATGTCTCCAATAGGATATGAGATACTGAATAAATTCCAAAAATAAAAGTTTCTAAGCCACTGTATGACAGTGCAAAATGTGAATCAAAGTGTGAATAACAAAACATTCGTGGTAAAATTATTAGAGCAATGACATTTAAATTTTGTTCTTGTACAAAAAAAACTT
>OV656866.1:57923606-57994672 GCA_927399465.1 Sarcophaga caerulescens | reverse complement strand
AAGTTGTGATGATGAAATAGTATAAATATGAGAACAATTAATGTTAAACATTATTTGGAAACATTACATATGAACATACAGTAACTAGATATATAAAATGTTAAAACTATAGCAACACTTGAAACTTAATCAGAATTTCAAGGTTTTTATGTTAAAATGTCTTTCATATAAAAATTTTAAACGGATAGAAAATTTCAGGAAACATGAAACCTCAGACAAATTCAATGTAAATAAACTTGAAAGTGGTTCAAGGTTGTCGTTAAATATTTAAAGTAAAATAATTTAATTAAAACAAAAACTGTAGCAAAACTTGAAACTTGATCAGAATTTCAAGGTTTTTCTTTTATCATAATTTGAATTAACGTGAAAATCAAAAATAAGGAAAAATGTATAAATCCATCAGAAATAAAAACAAATAAAAAATTATAGGAAAAAATAGTATTAGAGTTGTTAACTGATATTAATATAATTTACCAAATTTGCTTAATATTGTGAAATATATTGCAAATAAAGACTGAGAAAAAATTCAAAAAACCACTGATAGACTCTTTAAATAATAAGATCATAAACAGATACCAGATCGTGAGCAGATCTTAAGCAGATATTGACCAGATCGTGAGCAGATCATAAGCAGATAGTGACCAGATCATAAGCAGATAGCGACCAGATCGTGAGCAGATCATAAGCAGATAGTGACCAGATCGTGAGCAGATCATAATCAGATAGTGACCAGATCATAAGCAGATAGTGATATTAAGAACGTGCAAATTCATGGTTTGTAACGAATGCAATGAAAACAAAAGTAAAATTGAAAAAGAAAGAGACGAAAGCTGTGTAATAAGAAATTATTTTTAAACACCGTTAAGAATACACTTAACCTTTTGAAAAAGGAGAATCCCGATAATATAAATGATGCTGTTAGAATTGCAAAGAAAGCTGTTCATTCTAATTTCAAAGGCAAAAGGAGATCCAATATAAGTATATCAAAAGTTATTCCATTGCCAAAAATTGGTGGCCTTCTACCATTAATTCCTGTCTAGACAGCATTATCAGCATTAGGCGGTTTAGCTACAGGTGGATCAGCTATAGTAAAAGCTATAAATAGTATAAAAATGGAAAAGAACAACTAGCAGAAGTTAACCGTCACAATAGATATATGGAATCAATTGCTATGGGAAAAGCTCTTTTTCTAAAACCATATAAAACTGGATATGGTCTCAACTATAGTCCAGCTCCAAAAAACTTTTAGAAAATCTACCCAATCGCCCGCTAACTGATTTAGTTATAAGAAAATATGGTAAGCATCTCAAATACTTTAGAGGTGTTTTCATGCGTGTTTCTTTACCTAAAAAACCATTCAAACAAGAATGTGGTGTAGTCAATTTGGATGATACAAAAGGTGCTGGAACACATTGGGTAGCATATTACAAAAATCAAAATTAAAAAGAATACTTTGATAGCTTTGGAGACTTACAACCACCACTTGAGATTGTCAACTACTTAAAATTTCCCATTGACTATAATTATGAACGAAAACAAAAATTTAATACATTTAATTGTGGGCACTTGTGTTTAAAATTTTTATTCAATAAATATAAATTGAAATGAAATAGAAAAATTGTTTAATTTATATACATATAATATATTTTTTTCTTTATTAATTCATATTATTTTGTACATTACATTTCTTATGAACTACTTAATCTATATATTTACATTTAAAAACATTTCATCATCATCATCGTCTTGCATAAATTCTCTACATACATTTAAATTTGATGATGATGATGTTGATGGAGAATTTATTTTATAATGTCCCCATGCATATGTATTGATACCATTTTCTTTAATATATCTCTTATCATCTAAATAACTTAATGTTAGTTTACTAATATTTTGTGTATAAATTTGATGTACCTTAGATCTAAATATATACATTGTGTCATAGTATAATTTTTTCTCTAATAAACATTTTCTAAAGTCATTTATACTTAATTTTTTAGTTACACATTGTTTAACACCTTTAATTTTTTTAATTTCGGTATCAACTCTGTCAATTTTTACTGAATACATTTTAGCTCTTAAACCAATGAATTCTTTAATATTTTTACCGTTACACTCATCCTTCATCATTCCTAGTACTTTTTTATTAATTTGCGGAAAATTATATGAATTGTCTTTTGAATATGCAGATGTATCAAAATGTGTACTAACATCATTTTTTATATCATTATATAGATCATCTGTTTTAATGTCGTAAATAAAGGAATCAGTATCCATGTAATTGAGTTGAATGTTTTCACAATATTTAGGTTTTATGTAATCATAATGAAAACTATACATTTTCCATTTGGATATTTCTAAAACTGAAAAACCAATATAAATTGGTTTATTATATTCCGTTTTAGTTCTATTCATTTGAATGGCATGCATATTTTCATGAATTTTGAGTGAACTATGGAAATTAGGTTTAGCAATAAGAGCTCTAGCACCTAATTTTTTACCTCTACTCTCCCATTCACATACTATTTTAATGTCTTTCCTCTTATCAACATTTTCCATAGTTTTTCCATATACAGCATTATTTAACAATTTAAAAAAATTTTGTTCAAATGAATTTTTAGCTAGTGTTCTATAATGGTTATTCAAATCAATATATTTCTTTAACCAATCAGACTGACTAAACTCGAGAATTCTATGGATTTTTTTCAAAATCAATCCATGTTGTAAGCATTGTTGTAAATTTCTATAATGTATAATATAATTTTTCTTATCATTCAGATCTGTTATTAATTTTCGCTGTTTCATGCTTTCAATTTTCTTATTCTCAGCACAAAATGGTAAATCATTATGATAGTCGTGTAATGTCGATGGATATTCTAGATCTACTTCTAATATATAACCCAATGGAGAATCCTCTCCTATACTATTAACATTAAAATTTTCAAAATTTTCAACCCATTTAAAATTTTTATATGGAAGGTATTTTGACATTGCATAACCATATAAATTATTTACATCTAAATATATTATATAATTTGATTCCTTGTTAGAATCATAATCACTAATATATTTATTATTAGCTATTGAATATCTGTTAGAACATTGAACAATACCTCCCCTGATACCTCGAAGAACAAAATTATATATATTAATATCAGTTAACAACTCTAATTCTATTTCAGTTGTTTTCAACATTGCATCCCAGGATAGACCAGGAGTAGTATAATATTGAGAGGGATCTAAATTGTAAATGTTTTTACATACTTGTCGAAAATTTTCAAATATGTCACAGAGTAAAAGAACGTCTACCTTTAAATATAAAAGTAAATAATCCTTTAATGTTATACATTTAAATGTCTTCCATACTTTTTGTGCATGTTCATAATCCTCTACACTACACGACTCGTTAGTTAATTTATTAAAGAAAACTGTAATGGGAGGTAATTGAGTTTCATTGAGACGATTTTCAGAATCTAAGTAGTCGTACGGAAAGACACCTTTACGTTTCATTAAATTGAATTCTTCATCATTTGAATAGTTTGATTTTACTATTGTTAAATCGTTGTCGGATAAATAAGTTGCTAATTTCTCTAAACTAGATGGCATAAACCTAAAAGAATCGAGAAAACGTAACTCAATAGTTTGTTTTTCATTTACAGTAATTCTTTTTGATATGGATACATAAAGTTCCTTATTTAAAGGTATAATATTTATATCACCTTCAATAGATGAAAGCTCTCTAACAAACAAGTGACAATCATATGCTGAAAGATTATGAAAAAATATAGGAATGAAATTCGCAATTTGATATTCTAAATTACACTTGTTATGAGCAGCACCTCTATATTCACCGGTTAGATGACAATGGTCAGCTACCTTGTCTTTATTTAATAAATTTTTTTTGCAAATATGACAAGTTTTGCTTTCATAATGTTGTATCTGTTGAAGTGGCGTTAAGGAATTCATAGGTTTAATAACACTTAGATGTTCAGTGTAAATATCTAAAATATCGTTAACTAAGCTTTTAAAAAAATGTTGTGGTGCATTATTACCATTGTAAATTTTAAAAATATTTAAATCTGAATTATATGAACATTTAATATAATAACTATAAGCAAATGGAATATGCTTTTGTACTGATTTAACATTTGTTGAATTTTGTACATTAATTGATTCTAGAATACATTCAAAATCAGCATATACAACAAAAGGCACATCCAATTGTTTTTTAAAATTTTTATAACTAAGCATACTGTTTTCGATACTAGGCATTTTAGTTACCATCTTATTGCATTCTTTCTTATGATTTTCCAGAGATGACTCATTATGGAAATGTATTAAACACGTATTACATACATGTATCTTATGTTGATGTTTTGTTATTTGACTTTTGATTAATCTGTAAATATAAAGGACAAAATTAATTAGTACAAGTTTTTAAAATATTTCTTTCTTTATATTTACCTTGATATATTTTTAATCCATACATAGTGGAATTTTTCACCATCTTCCAACAGCAGTAAGTTAATGTGCTTAGATTTTTCCTGTTGCGAAAAATAATACGGACCGACTATATTATTCTCATTATCTAATGCAAACACATTAACACTCATTCCAGGATTATTGATCTCAAATAGTTTTATCTGATTAACTGGAAGCGGAAAGTTCAAGTTCTTAAAATTTAATTCAATATTATTCTCCAGTCTTATGATTTCATCTTCAATATTAACATTATAGGACGTTGTTCTATATGAATGGTCTTCAATTGGATATAATGCTGATATTATTGCCCATTTGAAACAATACTCATCATTATTTTGAACATTAATGCATGCAAACTTTCTCTGTATTTCCGGTGGTAGGGGGATGTGTTGGGAACCTTTTATACATTTATATTGATTAATGTTTATCTCAAGACGTGATATTTCAATTAATGCCCAACCGCTGTCACGCTCCTGAAATTCACCCATCTTTTTAATTATAACATCACATTGCTCGTTGTAAGTATTAAGAATGTCATCACTTGTTGAATATATACTAAGAATATTCATTTTAGTCTGATGTGACTTTATTTCAATCATACAATTATCTTCGTCATCCTTTATTAACATATATTCACAAAACAGTTCCATGTTAAATTTTATGCTTTCATATTTTTTAATCACATCACTTAATAATTTAATTATTTTGTCTCTGATTTCCGTTAAAAAGTTTTCAGGTATTAAATTATTTTTGTTGTTGTTTTCAACTAAATATGTTATAATTCTATTATTAAACGATGATTTTATGCATTTAACACCATCAACATCCAAACCATTGTCTAGTTTCTCAGCACATTTAAGTTTATGTTTATTTGTCCTTTTATGATTAAACCAATTAGTTTTTAGAATATATTTTGCACAATACTCACAATAAACACTATTTTCACTGTTTTTGTTGTCTTCTGTGTGAGAATGTGAGTGTCGATGCCATTCCCCATGATTTGAAAAATATTTCGCACATTTTTGACATTTAAATGATGTGGATGGTCCATCATGAAACAATCTAATATGTCTTCTTAAATTTCTATTCAGAGTGAATACTTTTCTACAAAATTCACAAACTAAACCGCCAGCCATTTCTTATTTATTTTTTTTTTTTTTTTTTTGTTTAGGGGCTTATAATGTGTTAAATAGATTTTCTTAAACAGGAATGTCTCTATTAACTAACAACTATCGTTATTTATACCAAAATTTTTTTAATATACAAGTCAGAGTTGAAAAATTCTGTACTTTTGTACAAGTCAGAGTTGCAAAATTTAGTACTTTTGTACAAGTCAGAGTTGAACAATTCAGTACTTTTGTACAAGTCAGAGTTGAAAAATTTAGTACTTTTGTACAAGTCAGAGTTGAAAAATTCTGTACTTTTGTACAAGTCAGAGTTGCAAAATTTAGTACTTTTGTACAAGTCAGAGTTGAACAATTCAGTACTTTTGTACAAGTCAGAGTTGAAAAATTTAGTACTTTTGTACAAGTCAGAGTTGAAAAATTCAGTACTTTTGTACAAGTCAGAGTTGAAAAATTCAGTACTTTTGTACAAGTCAGAGTTGATAAATTCAATACTTTTGTACTTTTTTCAGTACTTTTTCATTTAATAAATACTGCAGTACCCCTGCTACGCTTTCAGTACTTTTTTATTATTACATATTTAATGTCTTGCGCTTTTCAACTATTAATGTATTAGCAAACAAAATAAATAAGTGGTGTGATTAGGTCATAATTCTGATTGAAGGGTGTATACAATTCAGTATCATTTCAAAATTTCAGTTTTGCAACCCTGATACAAGTTAACGACAGGGACGGTTCTGTCAGTGAAGTTAATTCTGCAGTGTAAGCGTTTTTTTTAATATTTTTTTGCTTCACACCTGCATCGTCTCCAATTACAAACAATTTGATGGTAAAATAACTTTGCTGAATCAGCGTCTGCATGCTCGTGCATGTTGGTGCAACGTGATCATGCGATCAAAACAATAAACTATTTTTTCAATAAAACCATATTTCAAAACAAGAAAAGCGTACTTTAAAATTCCTTATCAAAATTATATTTTTCCAATAAAAAAATAAAAAAATTATACAAAAAAATAAAATAAAGAATACAAAATACAGAGAATAATACTGAAGAATACAGTCTTTTACGGCTATGCATGCTCCCTAATTTTAACACACACACACATCCCCACCAAAACAAGACAAATTAAACATTTTTTATTTCAACATTAATCACACCTGGCAAAGCGTGAGAATTCAGCAGATCAAATATCACAATGAAAAATATATGAAATATTTTTTTTGTTTACACGCGCCAGTCAGTATGTAACTTGATATGCGTTTTGCATTGAATAAACAGTGGTAATATGTTTATTAATTTTTAATAAATGCACTTTTATAAAAAATAAAACAAATTAAACATTTTTTTATTTAAACATTAATCACACCTATATGCAAAGCGTATACAATAGGTCGATCATACACAATTTTACAACTATTTATTTCTTTTACAGCTATGCATGCTCCCAAATTTTAGCACACACACACATCCCTACCAAAACCCAGAAGATCTATCTAAACAACAACACGTACAACTATATTTCTGTTTCTTCAACATTAAATCATACAAAAAAAATAAATATTAAATAAACAAAACCACATCCAAAATTCTTTATACTTAAAACAAAAACTGTAATATGAAACGTTTTTATTAAAAGTTTACATTAAAAAATATATTTATTAAAAAAAACGCAGACACTATACATTTCTTTCTTATCAATTTAAAAGTAAATATTCTTATAGCACAAAAAACAACAACAACAACACACATTAAAAAGGCATTGAATTTTCACAATACATGTTACAAACCTATTAACCGATCGTACACAATTCTGCAATGATTTAATTATTTTACAGCTATGCACGCTCCCAAATTTTAACACACACGCACACACATTAAAAAGCATTAGCATGCTCCCAAATTTGTATGGAAAAAAATTGATCGCGAACATACATACAAAAAAAGTATTAGAATGCTCCCAAATTTGTATGGAAAAAGTGGCCCCGAAACCCCATAAACATACTACTCATAAATACCGTAAGGCACACAATTTTGTCGGCAACATTTCGTTTCCATTAGACTTAAATTATATAAACTTGAAAATTAGTAATTAAAATATTTAAGTATAATTATATTACTTTCCAATATTGTAATGTATCACTTTCAATTGAATAATTTTAATTTTTCAAATATTGCCGCTTAAATTTCGATACTATCGCTATCGAAAAAAAACCATCGATAGTCCATTAAAAATAAAACTATCGATGGTTTTGCAGCTCTACTGTGTGTTCGAAAATGGGTTCAGGGCAGAAAAGAAGAAGAATGCACTGAAAATTATTAAAAGAACTGCGTTTGGAAACCCCCGATTTATATAAAATTTTTCTGCGTATGAGTACAGGGAATTTTGACCATTTGGTAAGTCGCTATACTAAACATTGATCACTAACATATTTGTATTGTTTTGTAGCTTCAATTAGTGAAACCACTTATACAACAAAAAACAACTAAATTTCGTGAGCCAATTTCTCCAATTGAACGTTGCGCTACTTGGCGACTGGTGAAAGCTTCAGATCTCTTCAGTATATGTTTAGAATCCCTCATAATATTATTTCAGGGATTGTAACAGAAGTATGTATGTGATGCTATTTATAAAGTTTTACAACCTACTTATTTAAAGGTAACGAAATATACATATTTTTGTTTCGCTTCTTAACGCTACAGTATGACATTCTATGCTCTTCTTATTTTATGATCAATTTCAGATACCATCAACTGAAGAAGAATGGGTGTCAATTGCCAAAAAATATCAAAAAATGTGGGACTTTCCAAATTGCTTCGGATCACTAGATGGAAAACACATTGTAATGACTGCGCCACCTCACTTTGGAAGCGTTTACTACAACTACAAAGGTATTTACATCGACAAATGTAATTTCTTAGACTTAATTTTTTTTGTAGGAACACATGACATTGTTCTTATGGCCATTTCCGATGCATGTTACAAGTTTTTGTATATTGACGTGGGATCAAATGGCAGAATTTCTGATGGTGGAGTTTTTCGAAAAGTTCATTTAATGAGGCCTTAAAAAGGAGCTAACTTAATTTACCTCCTCCAAAACAACTACCTTTGAGATCTTTGCCCCTTCCATATGCTCTTGTAGCTGATGATGCACTTGCCCTTACCCCAAATATAATAGCTCAGTTCACAATCTTGGGCATTTAGATGGTAAATTTATACCATTGTAAATATTTGCCGATAATTGTGAACGGTTTTTTTTTGATTAACTTTGCAACACTTATTGCAAAGTTTTCAACACACAGCTGACTATAAAAAAATACTTCTACTTTATTCCTTAAAAAGTGCAGTTGTGCAAAATAATAAAATACATATATAAAAATATGCCGTAAGGAAGCCTAAAAGAACAAATATGTAATAGAGTCTTTAATAGACGAAGCTGCGGAAGAGATTATATTCAACGTTATGTTCTGTAATATTCTTTGCAAAATTTAATTTAAAGGCAATTTTTTCATTTAGGTATTGAAAATGATGATGACGCTGTGGAAGAGGTTTTAGATGGAGGATTTTTCAGTGCAGTACCTAAGTCGAATAATTGGCGCGACAATATTTTAACGACGTTGGATGAAAAGAGATTCCGGCAAATTCTAAGAGTTGACACGAAACAATTTGCGATGTTGTGTGGTTTAATAAGAAATAATATAGAATTTACTAAAGCTCATTCTTGTAAACAATTTTCTATTGAATTAAAACTAGCAATAGTACTTTTTCGTCTAGGTTCATCAGGAGAAAGCGCATCTTTCAGAAAAATTGCAACTATTTTCGGAGTAGGTGATGGCGGAACCTTATCAATAATAACAAAGAAAGTCTTCAAAGCATTTTTACACCTTCAGGTGAAATATATATACTGGCCTAAGGAGACTGAACGATCGCAAATAGTAACTGAGACATTTGATGAACTGCCTTTCTGCATTGGGCATATCGATGGAACAGAGATAAAGTTGGCAGAGTCGCCAATCCAGGATCATACGTCATACTTTTCCAGAAATCATATATATTCTATAAAAGCACAAGTAGCTTGCGACTACAAACGTAAAATTCGACATGTAACAGTTGGGCACCCTCGAAGCTGGCATGATGTTCGTATTTATAGAAATAGTTCACTTTTTAAACAAAAAGAGCAGTATTTTTCTTCACATCAATGGATAGCAGGAGATGCAGCATACCCTTTATCTGCAATATTAATTACACCTTACAGAAACAATGCACGACAACTTAACAAAAACGCACAAATAGCTTTTAATTTACGGCATAGCAAATACCGAGTTAGAGTGTAGCACTGTTTTGGAATTTTAAAGGAAAGATTTGGAAGCCTTAAGCAACTCAGAATGCGTATATGCAATAAAAATAATCATAATTTATGTTGCGACTGGTTTCTTGTTTGCTGTATTCTCCATAATATTTTAATAGACCATTGCCCAAGCTTATATGAAACAGTTTTGATTCAGGAAAGATCTGCAAAAGATTCTAATAATAGTGATGATGATTTTTGTTCATACATAATTGGTCATTACAACTCTTCAGTCAGGATTACGACCTAGCTTCTCACACCACTTATGTTGTGTGAGTTTGAGTGGCGGGACCTACAGTTTAAAGTCGACTCCGAACGACAGATATTTGAGAAGCTTTTCATGGCAATTTTATTTACTCTCAGAGTTTTTGCCAGAAATCTGTTGAGAGGAAGTCGCCGAATAAATATTTTCATATTTTCGTTTTGATGTCTGACCTGGGATTTGAACTCGGGACTTCAGTCTAATAAGCCAACACAATACCTACTAGACTACGGCGACTTCTGATTTTTGTTCTGGTGAAATGAAAACACAAGCCATACGAGGGCGGTTCGGAAACTTCTTAGCCTAGCACAAAAAGCGCGGTATAAGCAGAAAAAAGTTAAGTGTTTTGGAAACTTCCATCTCTGTTATGAACACATGTTAAATTTTGTTTCGATCTGGCAACTCCTTCATATAGAAACAGGTGTTCAAAAAAGACGCATCAGCGATTTTTTACAATGGAAAAATTTGAAAAATTTGCTGTCATTAAATATTTACATAAAAAAGGTTTATCGGGACAAGAAATTCATTCATTTCACCTAACACATTCACCATATCATTATGAATTTCTTGTGCCGATAAACCTTTTTTATGTAAATATTTAATGACAGCTCGCATTTCAAATTTTTCCATTGTAAAAAAATCGTCTGCTCAATTTTGGAATTTCTATTGAGAGATTCAATAATTGGTCTGATCAGATAAAGTCTATCTCGATTAAGATCATCTTGAGAAGGTTTTTTTATCCTTATCATTAAAATGTATAATTTCTCGAATTTTTTCGAAGCGTCTCCTGGTCATTTGATTTTTTATAATATTAACGCAACGGTCCTCTTTTTCAGACCAATAATCTCGGGAATTTGGAAGCTTATAGTAAGACATATAAAAAAGAATTCCGACAAATTTACATAGTTCCGATATGCTAAAATTTATGTTATCTATTCCTGAATATTTTATAGACTCGTTAACTATATGTTCCTCCAAAGATTTTGGAAACAAATGACACCAAACTTGGTATGGGGTTTCCAATTCTTTAATATGGTCTGGAAGACTTATATCTCCCCCATATTTAACTTGCTCTTCTTTAAATTGGAGGTTACCCTTTTTCCACAAAACCTTTTCAAATTCGGAAGACTTGGGATTTATATTTACACCACTGAATTCAAAAGAAAATGTAGACCAAACATTTATAGGACTAGTTTGTAAAGAAGACGTAGAAGGCATTAAATTGAGCTCTTCTGATTGTTCGTAATGTATATTCATGTCTATATCCTGATCATCATTTTGACAATAGAGTCATGTATAGATCCTTCAAGCTCAATTTCTTCGTCAGATTCAGAGTCGAGATATTTTTGAAGAATTAGTTGCATTTTAGACGTTCCCTGTGTGTCTTTGCTCCTTTTTTTTCATTTTCCAATTGTCCGAGCAAACAATCAGTGTCAGTGTCACTTTCGTCAGTGCTATTGTAAAGAAAATCATCGCTATTGCATACCAATTCGCGTACTCCTTCATCCGTCAACTTTCCTTTTTTGCCAGATCTTTTAAACCCTGACATACCTCAAAAATATCCTTAAAATAACACAAAGTCTATGGAAATAAAAAAATAAAGAAACTATATTGCACTATATACAATATATGATTGAAAGCAGTCAACCTGTTTCTTCAAAGCTCAATCTATGAATGAAAATAAAAAATAACGCAGCAGAAAATTCAAATAAAAACGAATTTCAAGTTTACGGGTGAGTGCTCAGTGTGTCTTAGAAGATACAACTATTAAATAAGGCTCTGTGACAAGGAATCGGAATATATTTTTTTCCTATTATTTCTAAACGCTTCTAGACATATTTTTAAACAAGATAATATTTTTTCCTTATATCAATTTTTAATCCTGTCCGATTTTTCAATATAGCAAAGCACCTAATTCACCAAATTTGGAAAAAATATAATTTTCAAATTTGATGTTTAAGCAATCAGAGAATTCAACATTTTTTCCTTTGAAATATATTTTAAATATAAGACTGACGCTTTCTGAATGAGTTTATATTGTTTTTCATTTATTTATTTTCTAAATAGAATAGTGAGAATTTTTTCTTTGGTTGTATCTTTAAAGATACACTGAGCATTTAAGGGTTAATAATTCATTTTTATTTACAATCTATCCCAAAGGATAATAAGTAAATTATATAAAGTTAAATACAGTAACATTGATTGTTGAACTCCAATGAGAACAACAATATTGTCTTAAAATACAATCTTTATAAACTTGTTTAAATTTTAGTTAATAATATTTACATTATTTATATTATACATATACTCAGGTCTCGTTTTATGCGATAGATGCGTTCCAAAAAAATCGCATAAATTGAATTCGCATAAAACGATACTCTAGATTCATATAAAAATTAATGATTCATTCCAAAACCCTAAAAAACCGCATAAATTTAAACTTTAATTGAAAAATCAAAGCAAAGTCGCTTAAAAAAGTCAACAAAAGAATACTTATTTCATTTTCTTAAACAATAAAAACAAAAAGTTCTAAAAAAAATAACATACATACATAATTGGTCATTACAACCCTTCAGTCAGGATTACGACCTAGCTTCTCACACCACTTATGTTGTGTGCGTTAATTGTATACATAGTGGCGGGACCTACAATTTAAAGTCGACTCCGAACGACAGTTTTTTTTTTTTTTTTTGAGAAGCTTTTCATGGCAATTTTATTTACTCTCAGAGTTTTTGCCAGAAATCTGCTGAGAGGAAGTCGCCGAAGAAATATTTTCATATTTTCGTTTTGATGTCTGACCTGGGATTCGAACTCGGGCCTTCAGTCTAATAAGCCAACACACTACCTACTAGACTACGGCGACTTCATAAACAAAAATAAAATATTAATTCATTATTTACAGAAAAAACAAAATGTTCCAAAAAATAATAAATAAATAGTAAACTGAAGTTTATAATTATGAATGTTTTAGAATTGGTTCGACGTCACTTTTATTATTACATACCTATCAGGTAGTGCATACATACATATGTAGGGACTAGACCAACGAATTTTTAGAAGGTTTGTTTCTTTTATTGCAAGATATGTAGTCTGTTATTAAACTTTGTGACTTTGAGTTTTTAAGTTGCCTATGCAACTCCTGATATCCGGAAAACAGATCAGTCAAACCGCGTTGAATCTTCAGTGTTCTTTCGGTGTCTTGGTTCATATTAAGAATAAGATTTTGTAAATCATTAACTTTGTGGAGGATATCACCAATTTGTTTTGAATTGAATTGTACAACACTTTCTTCGGAATCACTCTCTTCACCATCCACGTATTTCTCATTGTAGGTCACTGAACTAATGACGTCGATATCGGTTAATGGTTCGTCAGCTAACAGTTCTTCTACATCATCCAGCTTCAGCGAGTCAAATCTATCTCCTCCAATTTGATGAGCTAAGTCAATTATTTCACTGGTTAGTGTCGACAAAATGAAACACACCATAATGATTATATCAGTGGTACAAACTTGGTTTAATTTAAAAATGATGCTAAAATTCAAAAAGTATCATAACATTTTAAAATCTATAAAAAACCTAAAAAAAATTTTTTTCATGTAAAATCGCATAAATTCGAATTCGCATAAAAAAATCCGCATAAAACGAGACCCAAGTGTATTTATATATAAATGGTTATTTAAAAATACATACAAGACATTTTGATACATATTAATTAGTGTCGAAATGGCAAGTCCGATATATGATTCCTCTTCAGTCTTCTTACTTCGTTTGTGTCATCTAGGAGTGTTATAGCCAGCAGACTGCAATTATTACTTAACCTCTGTAGGTAATTTTCACTTAATCTGGAAATTTCCTCTTTAACCATTGGGATTGATAGATCATCATGGATAGCTTTGTTTGATATGAACCATGTAGCGTTGACAATTGACCTTAAAGTTTTTGATTGATATCTTTGTAGGATTTCGATATTAGAATTACTGGCGGTTCCCCATAATTGTATACCGTAAATCCACACCGGGCTCAAATTGCCCGTTTTTCGCCCCTTTCCCCTTTTTGGACCCCTTTTGGTCCAACTTTATGAACGGAACACCTCCAATAGCTATTAGGGAAACTTAACCAAGATAAATCGTAAAAAAATACCTTTAAAACAAATAAAATACAGCATTTATGCATAAAGTACTAATTCTTGCCCATTTTTTCTCCCTTTGTCCCATTTTTTTCCCCTTTGGGTACAAATTTTGAAAAGATTTATTGCCTATAACCTGCACCGACAAAAGCTCGCTCAATATCCCAAATTTCAAGAAAATCGGTTCAGGCGTTCAGGCATGATTGACTATGCACTCAATTTGCAAGTTTTTGGACCCCTTTTGGTTCAACTTTAGAAACGGAACACCTCCAATAGCTATTTGGGAAACTTAACCAAGCTAAATCGTAAAAAATTACCTATAAAACAGATAAAATACAGAATTTATGCATAAAAGTACTAATTTTTGCCATTTTTTTCCCTTTGGGTCAATATTTTGAAAATATTTATTGCCTATATCCTGCACCGACAAAAGCTCGATCAATATCCCAAATTTCAAGAAAATCGGTCCAGGCGTTCAGGCATGATTGAATATGCACTCAATTTGCCCGTTTTTGGCCCCTTTCCCCCTTTTGGTTCAACTTTAGAAACGGAACATCTCCAATAGCCATTTGGGAAACTTAACCAAGCTAAATCGTAAAAAATTACCTATAAAACAGATAAAATACAGAATTTATGTATAAAGTACTAATTCTTGCCCATTTTTTCTCCCTTTGTCCCATTTTTCCTCCTTTGGGTCAAAATTTTGAAATGATTTATTGCCTCTAACCTGCACCGACAAAAGTTCGATCAATATCCCAAATTTCAAGAAAATCGGTCCAGGCGTGATTGGCTGTGCACTCAATTTGCCCATTTTTGGCCCCTTTCCCTCTTTTGGTTCAACTTTAGAAACGGAACACCTCCAATAGCTATTTGGGAAACTTAACCAAGCTAAATCGTAAACAATTACCTATAAAGAGATAAAATACAGCATTTATGCATAAAAGTACTAATTTTTGCCCATTTTTTCTCCCTTTTTCCCATTTTTCCCCCTTTTGGTCAAAATTTTGAAAATATTTGTAGCCTATAACCTGCATCGACAAAAGCTTGATCAATATTCCAAATTTCAAGAAAATCGGTCCAGGCGTTCTGGCGTGATTGGCTAACAAACAAACAAAAAAAACAGACTTACAGAAAGATTTATAATATATACTAGCTGTACCCTGCGCGCGTTGCTGCTTCGCCAACTAAAATAAATTTGAAGGAAAGACATTACACAAATATCCAATTAATTTTGAATCATTTTATTGAATTTGTTTCCCGTTGTCCAGATGATTCAGACGAACGGGCCTGAGTAATACGCATTCGTTCATTTTCTAATCTCACTTCTCTAGAACGGGTCTCAGCGGCATGTACTCGAAGATTTTCCAGTCTCAATGCTCGTTGCTAGTCTGATTCTGAGGCTCGTAATGCTCTTTTCTTCCGTGCTTGAGGTGTAGGTCGACCAATTACTTGTCATTCATTTTGAATAATTTTCAGTGGTGCCATCTATCGGAAATTAATCGCACCAACTTAGAAATCCCGTCGACTCATCCGCAACAACTTTGCTAAAGATCATATCATGATCAAATACACAGTTTACGATTTAATTCATATTTTGTAATTTTCAGTGGCGCCACCTGTCGGATATTGGTCATACCAACTTAGAAACCTTCGTCGGCTCATGCGCAACAACTTTGCTAAAAATCATAACATGATCAAATGCATAGTTTACGATTTAATTCATTTTTAGTAATTTTCAGTGGCGTCACCTGTCGGATATTGGTCACACCAACTTAGAAACCTTCGCCGGCTCATGCACAACAACATTGCTAAATATCATAACATGATCAAATCCACAGTTTACGATTTAAATCATTTTTAGTAATTTTCAGTGGCGCCACCTGTCGGAAAGTTGTCATACCAACTTAGAAACCTTCCCCGGCAGATAACCTGCACCGACAAAAGCTCGATCTATATCCCAAATTTCAAGAAAATCGGTCCAGGCGTTCAAGCGTGATTGGCTATGCACTCAATTTGCCCGTTTTTGGCCCCTTTCCCCCCTTTGGACCCCTTTTGGTTCAACTTTAGAAACGGAACACCTCCAATAGCTATTTGGGAAACTTAACCAAGCTAAATCGTAAAAAATTACCTATAAAACAGATAAAATAAAGCATTTATGCATAAAAGTACTAATTTTTGCCCATTTTTTCCCCCTTTGACCCATTTTTTGTCCCCTTTTGGTCAAAAATTTGAAAATATTTATAGCCTATAACCTGCACCGACAAAAGCTCGATCTATATCCCAAATTTCAAGAAAATCGGTCCAGGCGTTTAGACGTGATTGACTAACAAACAAACCAACAAACAAACAAACAAACAAACAAAAAAACAGACTTACAGAAAGATTTATAATATATATTAGGATTAGGATTAGGATTGTTTTTAGCCTTAATATGTGTTTGCCATGTAAGTCTACGATCAATATGCAGTCCTAAGATTTCACGTTGTCACTTTGCGGAATGACGCAATTATTAAGAGATACATACATTTGGGCAGTTTCCACGACGCAGGGCAAATGTGACATGAGTAGATTTTTCGGTATTTACTATTATTTTCCACTTATTTAACCACATTTCTATTTCGTTTAGTTGTTGGTAGTGGTATAGTGTTGGTAGTGGTATATTTCCGAATAAGCTCTATTTACCTTTACGTAATAATATCTATCACTGAGATATGATTTTAGTATTAGGTAAAAATGTGTTGGAAGTAACTTTTTAAGTTTAAAAAATAACCCAGTGTGCCAAACTTTGTCGAAGGCTTGCTGTACATCTAAGAATACACCTGAACAATATTCTTTGTTTTCTAAAGAATTTCGTATATAAGGGACTATACGATGGCATTCTTATGTCTGAATCCAAATTGGTAATCGGGTATTATATTAAGCTTTTCTAATACTGGTAACATTCTGCTCATAAATATTTTCTCGAATATTTTGGAGAAAGTGACTAGCAAACTTATTGGGCGACATGATGTAACAACATTGTCAGGTTTTTTTGGTTTAGGTACCATTACTACTTCGGCACATTTTCATTGTGTAGGAAAATTTAGTTTAGTCTTAAATTTGAATTAAATATAAGAGTTAATAGTAAAATAGCTTTCTTTGATAGAGCTTGGAAAACTTTTCCGTCAATAGAGTCGTATCCTGGAGATTTTTTGCAATTAAGGTTATTAATTTCTTCTTGAACTTCCTGTGGTGAGATGTGTTTAATTGGCCAATCCATCGGACAAGGACTATCTAAAAAATTATTTATATCGTCTGTATCAGGACCATTATTTATATCATGAGGCGGAAAAGTTTTATATAAATGCAAAGCAAATGCTTCTGATTTAGTTTTATCGGTTCTACACCATACACCATAGAGAAAGAAAAATGTATAGAACTTTGAGTATTAATTAAAAAATTTATTTTTATTTGTAAAATACTAATTAAACACACAAAACATACATAGATAAACTGATAAAGAGTTTTCGAAATCAAAGCCATGTCTTTAAAAAGTGAAAATAATAAAAATGAGCTCAGCTTATTAAAATTAAAAAAAAAAAAAAAAAACTTAAAACAATTCAATTATAGAACAAATCTAAGTTTAAAATGTACTTCATACTTCAATAAAAAAATATAAATAAAATTAATAAAAAAGTTAAAATTAAGAAGGAAGTGGTTTCTATTAAAACTACTTTTGCGATTGGCACTTATACTTCATTTCGATTTCATATCTTGGCAAACGTTCATTCTTTTCCATTTCTAAATTTCTGAATCTTTCTTCTTTTTCTAATTGTAATATTTTAAAATCCATTTCACTTTTTATTTTTTCTTCCTCAAGCTTAAGCTTTCTCTCACTCAACGCAATCTTTTTTTCATGTTTTTTCTTTTTCCCATTCTAATGTTATTTTGTGCATTACTGTTCTCTCCGCTTGGAAAGCAGCAAGGTGATCAGCTGATGATTTCGGATCATTTTTTTAATTTCTCAGCAAATGTTTTCGCTTCTGACAGCACGCAATTTGAAGGACTTTGCTCACTTAAAACGTCTGTTGGAAAAGATTTTTCAGCGGCTGCACTATTTGAAAAATTAGTTGGGGAAGAAGTGCTGGCGTTTTCTTCTACATCCTTTGTAAAAGAACAATCATGCCTAATAGTTAAAGGTGATTCCTCTACTAAATCGATTAAAGGATCGTCCATTTGCATCGTGCCTCCACTGTCAACAACCACGAAATCACCATTTAAATTTTTTTCACCAAAAATTTTGTTAAGTTGATTATAGTGGGGGCACATTTGTAGAACTTTACCTAAAATATAAAAAATTTGAAATCAATTTTTAATATAGGGTTATCCATTTCGTGGTTTCAAAAGTAAACGTAAATAAAACACATAAAATATTTTTTCCATGATATTTCTTTTTTATTGTAAAGTTTGAACGTTGACATTATGTGTGAAACACTACATCATTTAAATGACCTCCACGCGAAGTGTTGCAAGCATTGATTCTTTTGAGGTAATTTTCGACCACTTTTTGACACATATTCGGCGGTATCTCAGCCATAACTTGACGAATGTTGGTTTTTAAGTGCTCAAGAGTTGAAGGTTTATCTGCATAAACAAGGTCTTTCGCGTAGCCCCACAAAAAAAGTCTATTGGTGTCAAATCGCATGATCTTGGTGGCCAGTTGATATCGCCACGACGAGAAATTACGTGGCCAGGAAATGTCTCTTGCAATAAAGCCATATTCGCTCGAGTTGTGTGGCATGTCGCACCGTCTTTTTGAAACCACATATTCTCCAAGTCGTATTCTTCAATAGCAGGCAAAAAAGTCGGTCATCATATGACCATAACGCTCCGAATTGACGGTGACAGTCGTTCCATCGCCGTTTTCGAAGGAGTAAGGTCCAATCACACCTTCGGACCAAAGAGCGCACCAAACACTGACTTTTTCTGGATGTAATGGCCTCTCTTCAATTACTTGAGGATTCTCAGAACCCCAAATACGACAATTTTGTTTATTAATATATCCACCGAGTGTGAAATGTGCTTCATCGCTGAAGAAAATTTTGTTCGAAAAATTGCCGTCCACCGCCTGTTGTTCAAGCACCCATTCCACGTATCTACGACATTGTGAATGGTCAGCTGGCTTCAGTTGTTGCGTGAGCTGGACTTTATATGGATGTAGGTGTAGATCTAAATGCGAAATACGCCATAATGTGCCGTAAGACAGTCCTAATTCCTGAGAACGACGAGGAATCGACACATTCGTATGTTCGGCAACACTTTCACTTACAATAGCGATATTTTCAGCGGAACGATGATGCACGGGCCTTTCAATATTTGTAACCACTCCAGTCTCTTCAAATTTCTTTACAATTTTGCCAATTGCTTGCGTTGTTGGACGATTATGTAAACCATAATCTCCTCTTAAAGCACGATACGTGGCTGTGGCAGAATCACCATTTTTGTAGTAGGTTTTGATAATTTTTATGCGTTGTGTGATAGTTAAGCGATTCATTTTCGTCAATGTCAGACTTTCAACTGAAAAGAAAAAAATTGATTTCACAACTTAGTTTGACAGATGTCGAATTCCAGTCCCATACTTTTGAAACCACGAAATGGAATTTTTTATAAAAAATTTGGGCCGTTGGTGCCTATTTATTTTAAAATACACATAATTAACAACACTTGTTGCAGGCTGTTTGCTTAAAAGCTACTTGGAATTTTTTACTTCTAATTGTGGAGCATCTTCAAGATAATTTATAATTTTATTTATTTCGTCCTCTGTCGATTTTTTTTCGGCTTTTCTCTTTTAATTCGTTTTTTTGTGTTGTACGTTTCCATTTTTTTGTGACTTTATTTTTCAATGTTTTTATTTTTATGATCAGCTGTTCATTTGCTTAAGTATGACAATGTGTTGGTTAAATATAAACAACGGTTTTGAGTGTGAGATATTTGCCAAACCGTGGCAAGGGTATTTCTGTGTATTTTGTTAGTGTATGGTAAAAAAAATACCCAACATTTGCAAATGCCATGTTGCCAGACCATTTGCCCAAGATTGTGAACTGAGCTATTAAAACCATTTAGCGCACGTAATATGAATGCAATTCAAAGAGTTTTTAACTATCGTTTGTCTAGAGCACGAAGGGTAATAGAAAATGCATTTGGAATAATGTCTGCAAGGTTTCGTGTAATGCGTACCGCTATAATGCTAGAGCCATCAAACACAAGACAAATTACTCTTACGTGCTGTGTATTACACAATTACTTAATGAGTCGAAAGAGTTCAGTCTATTTTAACTCACATCTTGTTGACCATTATTCTGACGATGGCTCAGTTATACAAGGTGAATGGCGCAATAATCAAAACGGCGATAGTCTTTTGGATCTGCAAGTCCACCGTTCTTATATCGCTCAAGAGTCTTCAAATGTTAGAAAGAAAACTCCATGTACTTTGTGGAAGAAGGGGAAGTGCCGTTTCAGTACAAACACATATAAATACTAGCTTTATCAATTTTTTAATAAAATACTTTTTGAATTTTTTTTAACATTAAAAATTCTTCATTTATTTTCGTTCATTTTTTTACACACACATATGTATAAAAAAATAACTCATTTGTTTTCATTCACTTACAGTGAACTACGGATAAATGCAAAAACCGCATAAGTGCATTGTAACATGAAGTCGTAAGCCTTTTTTATAGTTTTACATACACAATTGCACGGATAAGTGCAAAAACCGCATAATTGCACAATTTTTTTTAACCTGAAAGTATTCCTTTAGTACCATTTTGTGTGGATAAATGCACATCTCTGATACTACATTTTAACCCAACTCTACAAAATAAAGCAAAAAAAAAAACAAGAAAATCAGCTGATGTTATCAACTTATGTTTCATCATTTTTACTTCTTTTGTATGGCTGACTGGAGAAAATCAGTGTTTTTCTGTGTCGTGCACTTATGTGATGTTTATATAAATGCAATAGTTGTGCACTTATCCGAGTTGCGTATAAATGCAAAAACCGCGTAAGTGCACAAAAAGGTCGGAAAAAACGTGTGTGCAATTATCCGTAGTTTACTGTATTTACAAAAATTAAAATTTAAAAAAAATTAAAAATTATTCATTTATGTATATATTTATCTACATCATTTATTTACATATGTACATAAGTATATTCATTTCAATTTTTACTGCTACATCGTAAATCCTAGTCTTAATAATATAAGTAAAACCAACAATTACGGAAATAAAATCTTGGTTGCCTTAATATACAAAAACTTACCCAAGTTCTTTTTTCGTTCTTCTTCAATGCACCATAGGAAGAAGGCTGACTTCATAAACGCAGTTTGCAATGCAACACTGTTTTGTCAAATAATGAGATGACATTTAATAAATTTATGAACGCGAAAGCTTTTGATCCTTGTATGACTTAAAATTTTTGTATAATTTAATTTTTTATATTGCAAGCATGCAGAACGATGTGTTTTGTTCTCATTTCGAATGAAGAAAAGTACATTTTAGGTATTTATTACCAAATGGTATAATTTTATAAAACTAATTAATATTTTAAATTTTAAGAAGTTGCAGGTTCCGATTAAACTCTGGTGGCATTCACGTACAACTGGACGTATTGGCACAACGCTACAAAAAGCATTACAAATAACAATTTGGAAACTGAGCAATAATTGTTCTTTCATTTGTACTAACAATATAAAAAAAAATTTTAATCCCACAAATCTGTCATTTCTACCACAAAATTTATGCCGCCAATAAACGTAAATGTTTATAAAGAAGCACAAATAAAAACCATGCACGAAATTGACAAATAATTAGCACTGAAAAGCATTGTCATGCAATAATGAACATGAGGCATTGCCAAAACAAATTTTATTGCTTTTATGAACACCATGAATTGTAAGGTTACATTGCAAACTGCGTTTATGAAGTCAGCCGAACATTGTCACGCTTTTTCTCACTGCGCGGCTACCTCTTCGTTAAGCGTTTTAAATTCGCTCAACAAATAAATCGCAAAATTAACGTTAGGGTCGAAAACGTTTTGATTGCGGACTTTTATTGCCGATACCGCCTCTCTCATTGTTTCAGCAATTTGTGCTGCTGCTGATGGGCTATTGCTGCTTACGGACCTGCGAATCTATCGCTGTTCTGCTATATGTGGGGTTGATGACATCAAATATTCATTTGCTATGGGGAATAATATATCAAATATATACAGAATTAGTAAAACAGAGTTTCATATAACAATTTAACTTTACTTGTATCTTGTTTTTGTTACAATAACAAAAAACAAGTAAAATTTTTAATCAAAGCCTTCGCACGTCATTCTTGGGACCATATACATACATATAAAAACTTCAAAAAATTAAATTGCATACAAATTAAGGTCCCAATTATGGTTTACAACAGTTGTAAATTTAATGTTGTATTTTTTAAATTGTGATTATGATTAACAACAGCTGTTTTTAAGTGTTGTCAGAACTGTCAAAAATTTACAACACCTCATTAGCTGTTGTCTCGCGGTAAGTTTAACAAAGGAAATGGAGAAAAATTTTTAAGTATGTATAACAGTGCATATAATTTTTTGTGGAAATTTTAAAAATTATGAATAACTTTAAATGATTTATAGAAAAATTACCAATAAGAAGCAGATGGAAAAGCTGGTCGAGTTATAGACAGCAAATCCTGATATTGGCCGTGTCAAGTTACCATTAGGAGCAAATAAAACACAGCCCAAAGAGACATGGGAGAAATTTCATTGAGGCTAAATGGCTTGGGTCCACCCATTAAAGTTGCAAAAGAATGGTAAAGCGTTAGTAGATAAATTGTAAAAATTTTTTAAGAATAACAAAAATGATTTTGATTTTGTTACAGTTATGGACGCATTATAAAGCCAATTTGAAAGGAAAATTGGCTGCCAATAAAAAAAAAACTTTCAAACTACTGGTGGTGGTCCGTCCACGGAAATTAGCTTGACACCATTGGAGCAGAGCACAGTAGAGTTGTTGCCTATGTACCCGCAAGTAAATGCAAATGGATCTGCAATGGGATTGCAAATTCAAGACGATTCAGATGAGGCGGAATCGTAATGTGATATTGAAGGGCCTTCACCTAGCACTAACCGATGCAAACAGCAGGCCGAAAAGCCACAAAATAAAAAAAACAAGATGGAGGATGAGCGTTTAAAAATATTAATAAGGCAGGAAAAGAACCAAAGGAAGATATTGCTTACGATAAAACGCCTTGAGAAGAATTTATATACAAATTATCAAATAAATAAAAAAATGCTAGAAATAAAAAGAAAAAAGCCTGAATTACAAAATGAATTATTAAAAGCAGGGACCGGAAATAATTGTTATTTTTTTTTTTCTAAGGAAAAAGGTTACGCAAAAATGCCCTTTATCTGCATTTGGGAATTTTTAACCATTATCAGTACATTTATATTATTTTGGTTACCGTAACCAATTACAATGAGAAAAAAATTTTTTTTGTTAGAAATAACCATTATATCAACCAAAAAAAATATTTTGGTTAAGAATAACCATTATTTCCATCAAAAACTTTTTTGTTTAGAAATAACCATTTGGCCTAAAAAATTTTTTTTTTTGGTTATCATTTATAAAATAACACCACAAAATCGTATTGTTACGCAGATGCAATTTTGTGACCAAAACTTATAGGACGTACTCCTAATAGCTCTTCTACAACATTCGATTGCTGTTGTTGGTTGTTTACATTAGAACATTATAAAATACCAACAACAAAAGCAAATGCAAAGAAAAGCAAAACGAAACGAAAAAAAGCAAAATATTTGAAATTCAAATTTAACGATCTTAATGTACAAATTGGTTCTTGAATGTAAGAACAAACAGAAGAAAATAGCATCTGTATTCTGCTTAAATATGGGAAGAAAACGCAACATTTTTATTGTTTTCATTACAACGAACAGAAAGATGAATCTGTTTGTAAGAGCTGTGCTTCTACGTTTGGTGGAAATCACGTCACAAATTTAAGGAGACATATGCTGACTAAGCATTTGGAAATATACCAGCAGTCAAGCAATGAACATGAAGACAGAGATGATGAAAGTGACAGTGATAAAAAAGTTAAATTTTCGGTCTCATATTCTAAAAACCAATGCCTGTCTTAATTTCGTCACGCAGCAGTCCCAACCACACTCATTTTTTGATAGCGATAGCTTCAAGAGTTTGACTGGCCAAATTTTCAAGGGACTAGATATGAACCCTATTACGTCGGACAATATTATGACTTTAGTTCATGAGGAAGAAATGAAACTTAAAAAAATCATAACGAAAAAGCTGTCAAAGAAAATAGTATCTTTAAAAATGGATAGCGCTACTCGACACGATCGTTCTATTTTTGGTATTAATGCACAAATAATAGAAAAAGGAAAAATTGAAATTTTTACCCTATCCATGAAAGAGATTTGCGTGCCACAGACTGGGGTGAATTTGAAATCGAAGATATTCTGCGTGAATTTAATATAGATAAAAAACAAATATACACAATCACTACAGATAACGGTAGAAACATGCTGAAGGCCGTTGATATGCTTGCAGAAACCACGCCTGAAGAGGATAATGTTGAAAATGAGTCTGTGCAATCGTCGTTAAATTTTGAAGATTTTGAAAGTTCTTTCATAGAAGAGCACAGAAATATTTATTCTGTTAAATGTGCAGCACACACTTTGCAATTGATTGTGAAAGATTTTCTGGGAAAATCAAACATCATTTTAGTGGTTGAAAAGGCGAGACAGATTGTGAAAACTTTAAGAACACTGAAGTGCAGGTAAGTTAGAATAAATCGATGAGGCTTACTGAATAGTTATTTTGTAATATATAATACTGTAACTTTCTTTGTAATTTACTTAGACAAGTTCTACAAATGCTTAAACTGGGCAATCCTTCTCTAGATGTGCCTACGCGATGGAGCTCCACATTTTTAAGGATAGAGAAACTTTTAAAATATAAGAATTTTTGCAGTGAAAGTTTAAATCAGCCAATAACACAAGAAGAGTGGTGCGAACTAAACAATTTACTAGCTACTTTAAGCCCCCTTCATGAGTCTACGTTGAAATTGCAAAGTGAGCAGCTTACATGGGTGACTGTTATAAAGCTTGGTTTGAACTAAAAGTAAAATTGGAATCCTTAAATACTCCGTCCTCAAAGACTGTATTAGACTGCATAAAATTGAGAGAGCCAAGTTTGCTAAATGCGGAAGTTCTTAATGCAGCAATATTTTTGGATCCTCGCTTTCGACGTTTGCTTCCACAAAATAAGAAGGAAGAAGCGAAGAATCACTTAAAAAGGCTGGCAACATAATTAAATGCACTGAAGCAGGTTTGATAGTGTTTATTTTTATACGTGCTTTATATTTTATGGCATGCTTTGCTCTGTTTCAGATTAACAGACATCCCCCTCAAGCATCGCAAAGCTCATTACAAAGCGATGTATTTATTGATGAAACGTCACAAGCAAGCACTTCCTCATTAGTTCGCCAAACATTGCGAAGTCTGGAAGTTGATTCCTCTACAGAGCATGAAACTCCAAGCGTATTGCCGAAAGTGCTTTTAAACACATTTGCAGAAATTGACATCTATCGGGAGGGGAGAATAGATATTGACGCAAATCTTTTAGAATATTGGGAAGAAAAAAAATTTACTTCCCCGTTTTTAAAACAGCTAGCGGACATTGTTTATGCTGCTCCAGCAACTCAAGTCAGTGTTGAACGCGCATTTTCAGCGTTGAGATTAGTACTAAGTGATCTAAGATGTAATCTCTCAGAGAATTCTTTAAGATCTCTTATGTTTGTTAAATTAAACAAAGGTTTTTAAAAATAAATAAACGAAGTGCTTTGTACACTTTGGTGAAATACGAGTATAAAAAATATTGACATTGTCCATTTTGGTTACATCCCTAATAAATCAACATTTGTAAAATCTTTTTATTGATTTTAATCATTCTTGCGATAGCATCATCCAAAATATACAAAAAATTTTGCATTTTGTGGGGTAATAACCCAAAAAAAATTTTTTTTTTGATATTGGTTATTTTTAACCAAAAAAATTTTTTTTTTGTTAATGTAATGGTTATTTTTAACCAAAAAATTTTTTTATTAACATAATGGTTATTTTCAACCAAAAAAAAAATATTTTTCATTTAATTGGTTACGATTACCAAAATAAAATATATTTCTTGTTAATGGTTAATTATAACCATTACATAAATTCATTGACATTAATGGTTAAATATGACTGTTTCGTAGTTTCTCTTATAACTGTTACCGTCCCTGATTAAAAGCCAAACTTCTTTTACCCAAAAAAAAACTTGTAATGTAAAATATCTATATATATACAGTATACCACGGTTAAAGACCCCACGCATAATTAACTTTTTCGTTTATTTACCTCGCACTGTGAATCCCCGTATATTTTTTATACACTTTTAATCAAAATCCCATGGTTTAATAACTTTCGCTTAAATACCCAATTCGGGTATTTACCTCAAAAAAATTTTCCCAACACTGGCATATTCGTTGATTTAACATCGTTTTTCTACCCAAAGTGCCTTTTTTACAACTGTGCAAGAACTTCATTAAAACACTTGTTAACTTGACACAAAGAGGCTTTAATAGCACTTGATGTTTTACAACGATACTCCGTAAATAGAAATGTGGAATTAGATGACATTGAAAATTTTGAGACTAGAATTTTTAAAAGCGAAATAATTGACCATCAGTATTTTATTATTTTTTAAAGTTAATATGTACATATTAGTTTTTACTACATGTTATATGATTTATGTATGTATGTATGTATATGTATATGTTTTGTTTTTTTTTTTGTTATAAAAATCGATTTTTTTTGTTTTATTGTTTTACTTCTTCTGTAACATTAATTTTTACTTAATAAAAAGTTTTAGTTGAATTATAATTCTGGTTTTTTTATTCAATTGCTGCCTATCAAAACGAAATGTTGGGTATTCGGATAATTACTCTTTAAAATGTATTTATAGCCTTTTTACACTTAGCATCATCTTAGAGGAATGAGTGGAAGATGATAAAAATGGAAAAAGTTGTTTACATTTGCATCATCTCTCATCTTTCATTTTAAATACATAAAATCTGCTCATAATTAATGGAAAAAATGGAAAATTCTTCAATTATCGGATTAATAATTGCACTTGAAGACCAAAATCAATTATTAAAACAATATACGGATCTGCTTGATGTTATTATGGACAATGACTTTATTATGGAAGATGAAGAAATCTTACCACTTGAGGCACGTGCTCAAATCGACGAAGTTTTTGGTCATTTGTAATAATTTTTTTTATATTTGTAATTCTTAAATTTGTTTTTAAATACACATATATTTTTATAACTTTAGATTCGGTATGGAACTTTCTGGGAGAGAGACGTTCCAAATAGTAGTCCAGAATTTTTTAAAGAAAGCTTTCGAGTAGATAGGACAACCTTTTCATTACTGGTAAATCGGTTGGAGTGTTTAAGAAAAAAGGACACAAACTGTCAGAAATCTATTCCATTAGAAAAAATTTATTTCATTAATTTATACATACATTCAAAAATTTACTTACTTTGTTAAGTCTCACTCATTTTGTGACGTTTAATTTTTTTATATGTACATATAAACAAATGTAATTTTTTTAGTGATGACACTAAAATTATCGAAAGATGATGAGTGGAACAAAATGAGATAGGAACATCTTGTCAAGATGATGAAAGATGACGCTTTTTTGCTCTGTATATTTCTTATGGGAAGATGTTGTCATCTTGCCAATTGATGAGAGATGAAAGATGAAGCTCAGTGTAAAAAGCCTATTAAGCGTGTTCGTATAATTGCCCCTGTGGGGTAAATAAACGTGGACGTTTAAATGCCTTCCCCGGATAAATACCCGAAAAGATTTAGATTTATTAGTGAGGTATTTAACCGTGGAATACTGTATATGTGTTTTAGCTTAAAGTAACTATGTGATCTAAATGAATTTTAATATGAATGAAGTTTTTTTTTTATATTGATATATTTTAAGCACTTTTGAAATGAATTTATTGCAATACATACAATAAAAGAATATAATCAAGCAAAACCAAACTTTATTTAAAAATGTAAACATTAATAAAACTGGCATTTTAATAATAATTTTAGTGTTTTAAAAAAAGTTAAAATTTGTGTTTTAAATAGGCTTTTTGTTCTTTTTATGCACTTAAATTTTTGTTTTCAATTGACAGTTTTATACACTCCAAAATGTATTTTAAAGGAAAAGTATACTAACATTGAAGAACAACCCTGTCACACACACAACATCTAGATGTTGTAAACCATAATTAAGAAAGTTATAAATGTTGTGTTGTCTCTGTCACAACACAACATTTTTGTGTTGTGAACCATAATCGGGGCCTAAATATATTTATTTAATGGAATTCGTGATATGAGACAAATAAAATATTAAAAACAAATATTTAGTCGTCTTGAAAGATTTCGCTGGACAAGATGTCGCTCGACGTCATTAAACTCGAGCTTTGTGACAGAGGGGTTGATGAACTTAATTGCATTTTTATTGGTCTAATAACCTTAGCTGATACGCCTCCTCTTCGGGAAAATCTTTGATTTGCCTGCCAACACTTTCCCCAAAAGCCTCGAATGCACTTACGTCTTTATTAATAGCAATTAGTTTTTCTAAAGCGTCATCTAATTTTCATTTAGGCTCTGGGGAATGCTTTCGTTAGGTTAGGTTAGGTTAGAGGACGTGTACTTGTCCGTTAAGACAAGTACAATACCCGGAGGTCGAAATTGACCCATTGTACAACGTCCTTGGAGAGGGAAGGAAATAGAGGGAATAGGATGAAAGGAGGGTATAAGGGTAAGGGGAGGATGGGAAACACACAGAAAGAAACAGACACAAAAACAAGGGTTGAGCGCGCGACTACACTTATGAAGCCCTAGCACCTCTCAACCAGCTCAAACTGCTAATGAATCTGTGGAGAGCCTTGATGTCGGCTCTCGACACAGAACTCAAGCTCTCAAAGAAGGCTCTGCCAAGGGTCCTCAACCTCAATCTACCAAGGGCTGGGCAGTTACAGAGGAGGTGTTCGATAGTCTCTAACTCCTCCTCATCGCAACATACCCTGCAATAGTCCGGCTGGGATCTGTTCCAGATCCCCGTCAGCGACCTAATCTCGCAGTGCCCTGTGATAAAACCGACAACCAACCTTACGCTGGCCTTAACCAAGCCCAGCAGCCAATCTGTTCTCTTACTGTCCACAGCAGGCCATAGACGTCTAGAGACAGAACAACCTGATCCGTTCCTCCAACGCCTCTGCTCTTCCTCCCTGACCCATCCATCGATGAGGCCATAGAGGTGGCAGACTGGGGGTTCAGGACCAACTATTAAATCGCCCCCCGAAAGGGAACCTAACCTAGCGAGGGCATCCGCCGTCTCATTGCCCAGTATTCCGCTATGACCCGGAACCCAGCATAGACGGATACGGTCCGGTCCAAAAGACCTCAACGACTCTTTGCACTCGCGAACCAGTCGTGATTTGCACCAGACCGACGCAATGGCCTTAAGGGCAGCCTGACTGTCAACGAAGATCATGTAAGATTCCGAATCCGAAGATGGGCCACCAGCTATGGCCTCAATAGCCTTCAGTATTGCGAAAATCTCCGCCTGAAAAACGCTGCAGTCATCATTCAACCTGAAGTGGAGTTCAAGACCGAGTTCTCTACAGAAAACCCCAGCACCTGTACATCCACCTAACTTAGACCCATCTGTGAAAATGGGTATACCACTCTGCCCCCGGAGTACCCCACCATTCCATTGTGCCCTATCCGGTATAAATGTCCTTAAACCAGGTAGGAATATAGCCTCGGGCACAATGTAATCAGTGGCTTTTTCCGAAAGTCCATACCTTCCGTCAGGAAAGACGATACTCAGAACTCTGGAGTGACCTATCGAGCGCTGCTTCCAGCAACCCGATTCCCTCAGGCGTATGGCACTACGCGCTGCACACCTCTTGACATATAAGTCAAGTGGAGTCAGACAGAGCATAGTATCAAGAGCAGCCTGAGGGCAACTCTTCCTCACTCCAGTGATACTCAAAGAGGCAATCCGCTGAACCTTGTCCAAGATTTTCCGTTGAAAACTCTTGTCTAAGGCACACCACCAGACAACATAAGTAATAACCGGTCTAACAATCGCCAGATATATCCAGCGAATGGCCCTAGGCGGAAGACCCCAGTTCTTACCTATGGAGTTCCTACACTGGTAGAAAGCATTCAGTCCCTTCTTCATTCTTTCCTCGGTGTTTCGTTTCCAGTTCAGCTTACTGTCCAGGACAACACCCAAGTACTTGACCTCAGAAGACAACGGCAGCTCCCTACCAGCTAATCTTGGCAGCCTGAAGGTTTCAATTTTGTACCTACGCGAGAACAGAACGAGATCCGTCTTATTTGGATTTATCCCCAGGCCACAGTTCGTTGCCCAAGAGGATAAAATTCCAAGAGCAGACTCCATCAGTTCCCCCAGCGTCGGCAAAAATTTTCCACCCACAAGAATAGCCACATCGTCGGCATATGCCACAACCCTAAAGCCCCTACTTTCCAGGAGCCTCAGACCAACATTTGCGACCAAGAGCCACAATAGAGGGGATAGGACACCCCCCTGTGGTGTACCCCTGGTCGCACGCTTGACGATAGAACATCCACCCAGATTCGATCGGATTAGTCTGTTACCCAACATGTGGGCGATAAACCGCACCAGAAAATCTGGGGCATGTATATCCCTTAGTGAATTCTCAATAGAAGAAGTGGTAACATTATTGAAGGCCCCCTCTATATCAAGGAAAGCCGACAGTGTGTACTCACCCCTAGCCAAATTCGCCTCAACAAAACCTGTCACATCATGAAGAGCACTCTCAACTGACTTACCCTTAATGTAAGCATGTTGCGACCTACTCAACAAAGACCGGTCCATGTTTGACCTCAAATATAGATCGATAAGTCTCTCCAAAGCTTTCAAGAGAAAGGATGAGAGTGATATCGGTCTATAATCCTTAGGGCCGATGTGACTGGGTTTACCAGCTTTTGGTATAAAAACCACAAACACATCTTTCCAACCATCAGGTATATCACACCACCGGAGACAGTCCCTATACACGTCCAAACAAATGCTTTCGTTTCTGAAAAAGAAAAATCGGTCGTCTCAGAGTCCAACGATGTTTCCAACAATTTATCAATATCTCACTTTAAGTATTAAAAAATATTTGTATTCATATCAATTATTTTTATGCAAATTTTTAATTTATTTTTTAACAGATACCCAATACTGAAAGTGAATGGCAAACAATAGCTGACGATTTTCAAAAATTGTGGCAATTCTCACATACATTAGGTGCACGGGATGGTAAACATATCCGGATAAAGGCACTGGCACATTCAGGCTCCCAATTTTACAATTTTAAAGGATATTTTAGCATAGTTCTGTTAGCTGCTGTTGACGCACATGTCAGATTTATTTATGTAAACTTCGGTTGCAATGGCAAGTCGTCAGATAATACCATCTTTAGTGAGAGCTATCTGTGCCAGTCTTTACAAAATGGGAATTTAAATATTCCACAACCCAACCAATTGATTAACGGTGACGGAAATAAAATTCCTTATTTCTTTGTTGGCGACTATGCTTTTGCGCTGGACAAACATATAATGAAGCGATATAGCAAAAGGCGCTTTCGGAAGGCTGTCTAGTGGGTTCCGCATATTTCGCAGACCCATTGAAGTTAAACCACAAACTGTGGACGCTATAGTGAAGGCTTGTTGTGTCCTTCACAATTTTTTGACCAAAAAGAAAGCGGCAACAATAACAGAACCGGTAGAAAATGCAATTGCGGAGGCGTTTTCCACTATTGGAAGTCAAACCAACAAAACTTACAAGTACGCGTGTAGAACTAGGGATGAGCTTTCACGATATTTAACCACATATGGCAATGTGAATTTTCAATGGGAATAAATAAATATCAAATAAACTGTATTTGTATCCATTAAAAAATAAATTGTTTTCATTTCATTTATACTTTTACCTGATTGGAATTGTCAACGGTTTTTCTACGAATTAGAGATGCGTCAAGAAATTTCATCTCGTTGTACCAAAACAAACTTGGACTGTGTAAAGATTCTGTGTCGCAACTAGATTTTTTGCTTTTTTCGACTTTTTTTTTTCTCTGCGCTGTAGGCTGTTCGAAGAGACTTTATTTTTTTCTTGACTTCTTCCACAGATATTTTAGTTTCAGCAGCAATAGATTCATAGGCCTTCATTTTCAAATCATTTCGTCTGTATGAGGAAACATTCATATTCCACAGAATTTCATGGCTTCTGTATAGTTCTATGAACCGCAACACTTCATTTTGTTTATTAATTTTATTATTAAACATAATTTTAATTTATTAAAAAAAGAAACAAACACGTATGACGGATAAATATTTCAAAACATTCAAATGACATATTGATTCTAAAGGGCTGGTTAGCCATCCGTAAGAAACGTAAAATCGTAACGTACGTAGCCTTAAAAACGTTTGTGTAGTTATCGAAACGTTAAAAACGTTGACATATGTCAACAAATAAATAAATAAAAACGAAAAACAAAATTAAGCAAATTTATTTAATGCCATATAATGGATTTTGACGATTTGTTTCTTGATATGAGTTTTTTTAATATAGTAAATTTAATTAATAAAAAGAAATCGACTGTTGGACGCCGCAAAAGAAGATGGGGTGTTAGGCCCATTAACCGAGATTATATTGTAGCTGGATACAATAAGAAAGTTTTCAGGAGGATGAAAAAATGTGACGAAGAAGAATTTTTTAAGCACACAGATTAACGCCGACTATATTCAATTTGTTGCTGACCCTAGTTCGAGATAAACTAGTCAGACCCAAACAAAAAATTGGAGCAGAAGAGAGGCTGGAAATAACCCTTTTGTAAGTAAAACTAATTATAATGGTGTATTAAAATAGTTTAATATGTGAAGTTTTGTAGATATTTAGGACATGGTTGTTCACTACAGTCAATAGCATGGAGAAACAAAATTGGGAAATCTACTGCACGTTCTATTGTGTTAGAAACCTGCGAAATACTTTAGAGCGTTTTATCTCCAGTCTATTTGAGCGAGCCAACAACATCTCAATACGTAGATATTGAAAAAGATTTTAATTTAATGTGGAATGGTCCTAATTGTGTGGGTGCAATAGATGGGAAACACGTCCCCATAAGTCTGGTTCCATGTATTATAATTATAAAAAATATTTCAGTTTGGTCATGATGGGAGTGTGTCATGCAAAATACACTTTTACATCCGTTAGTGTGTGAAGCTATGGCAGTCAAAGTGATGGAGGTATTGTTTAATTTTAGATACTTGGCCGACTTCCTAAACGCAAGTTGCAATTCATAATTTTAAAAAATTCGTATGCAATGCTAAACATGTCTTAAATGCAACCTTGCATTGCAGAGACATTTTTTGCATTTTATCGGCATTTAGGAACGTCGCTATGCAACTCATCCATAAAACATAAGTATGTCAAAAACATATGTTATAAAATTGAAATTTTTGTTTTTGGAAAATGGAGGTAACACAAAATTATTTACCCATATTGTTGGCAAGTGCTGAGGAATTATCTCAGGCTAATGGCCTGTTTTCATACCACAAGTGACTCAAAATATCTGTTCATTTGAGAACATTTGGTTTTTATAACACATGTGGCAGTCTTTTTTGAGTAAAAACGTAAGAATAGAGTTTTTTTTGGTTTTCCTATGGCATTTCCACTTGTTAGAAATGTCAAAAGTAGACAATCAAAAAAAAGCGATTGTGTATGGCCTTTTGTTTTAAAATTGTAAAAAATAATTTGTTTTTAATGAATTTCATTGACCATGACTGCATAGAATATTTTTTTTTAATTTATAGGTGCCCAACTATTGCGTAATTAAGCATGACATAAAAATCAAAAGAAATTTCAATATATAAAATTTATTTAGTTTTTTTAATTGCTTTTATTAATTTCTTATGGAGGTTTGAGGGTTGTTTTTGCATTGTTGTATTTGTTGTAGAGGCCACCTTCTATGAATTTGCCTTGCCTCGGACTAAAGAAAAAAATATCCGAAAACAACAAATGTCTTCACGGCACTGAAGGTGGTCCATTGTACCATTATAATTCTAACGAGATTGGAGCAACAGATTGACAGAATATGCCACTTGTCATCCGCAGCAGCCCCTAGTGGTACTGTTTTAGGGCTGTCGAAATCGCCACCTCCATGTAATAACCGAAAAAGCACAGATTTGGAACCACGAAGCGTACCACAATTACACCAACAAATAAATAACACATCAGAAAAATACAAAATAACACCATCAATTCTAGTAGAAAAAACAACCACTTCACCAAAACAGAAAAAGAAAACACAATGAAAACAACAAAAATTTGTTTTGATAAAAAACAGAAAAAATGTAATAATAATAAACAAAATACAGGGTTGCCTTGTATTTATTATTTATATTTTATTATATATTAACAAAGAAAAGAACTCAATGGTATAATAAAAATATATCTTGGCAACAATGTAACTTGACAAGACGTAATAATAACGTAAGTCAGGCAATTATGTTATAAAAACTCATTTTCTTACGTACTTGCCTGTGTAGAGATTGCCTGCCTGTCAACAAGCTTGTGTTATGAAAACATCATATAAATCTTCAAAAAACATTGATTTGTTAAAGAAACGTATTAAAAAGAAAAGAAAGAAGAGACAAGTCCCCATAATATTTAGGAAGCACCTAGTGATGTCTTCTCTCGAAAAGGGGAAGGAACTATCAACATCTTTTATTTCCCTTAAGATTGTTTCCCAAATGGTGTTTCGCTTCTTCTTTTTGCCCGTAAAATCTGGTTCGTGACGAAGTCTTGTCGCAATTAACAATTTTTTCCGCTCATGGGTCCACTTTTTGTCTCTGCAATATAAAATGTTTAATTATTTATATAAAATCTATCAATTATAAATAATTTATTAAAAATAGACAAGAAAATACTTACTCAGCCATTGCAGCTCAAATATTTGCATACAAAATAAAAATGATGCGCGATTTTGACAGCTGATACTCATTAAAATGAGTTGCCAAACGATTAGGAACATTAGACGTTGCCAGAAAGTTTACAAATGCGTTTACGAAGTGTATGCATTGTAAATATGCATTGCAACTTGCGTTTAGGAAGTCGGCCCTTTTAATAACTTTAATACAATTTTTATTACAGGAATATTTCGATTATCGTCATTTGGACAATCTGTAATGGAAGACAAAGTACTTGTGCCAGCGGATAAGCCATTATGTCCAACATATGTACATCCTTTCCCACACTATCCTATAGGTGACGCAGCATTTACATTATGAAGAAATTTAATGCGCCCTTACCCAGGATCAAACTTGGATACAGTAAAAACTGTTTACAATTACAGAATCTCCCGCGCTCGCAGAGTAATAGAAAATTGCTTTGGTATTTTATGTGCCCGATGGCGAATACTGTTAACAACTATTGAGATGTCCCCGGACAATGTGGACATTATTGTGCTGGCATATACTGTTTTACATAACTTTATTATGTTAAACGACCAAAAAAGATGGTATTGTCCAGCAAGTTACGTGGACAGTGAATTAGAAGACGGCACTGTGCACGAAGGAGACTGGAGAAGGCAGCTCCGAAATAATGCTGACAGACCTATGCGTTCGTTTACGATCCATATTCGCAGATCCACTCAAACCGCAATGGACCTGAGAAATAGGTTAGGTTAGGTGGGAGTGGTAGCTCTGATGTCACAAAGCTCACTTGAGCACGCATAGCGGCCCGTTGTGATGCCACGGGTGAACGCAGTCCCTGTACTGACCAAGTTCCTCCACAATCAGGGAAAAGGAAGAAGTTGGTCAGCGCAAGGGCTGCACAACGGAAGCACGACTACCCCGCACTGGAAAACCAGCCAGAAAGTTTGATGAACGAAGCTATATCCTTGATATCAATGGATGATAGCTCCGTTAAGCTAACAAGGAATGGGGAGCCAAATAACCTATATCTACACCTAGCAAGAGACGGGCACTGACAAAGAAAGTGAATAACAGTCTCCTCCTCCTCAGAGGACCTGCATCCACGACAGAAATCGTTAAAAGGGAGCCTCATTCTTTCCGCGTGTCTGCCCATGACGCAATGACCCGTAAGTACGGCCACCGTAGTCGAGATGACGTCACGACCAAGACCAAGTAATTGGTTGGTACGCCTTTTATCCATCAAGGGCCAGGTGAGCCTAGCGGTGGAGCAGGACTCCTCGTTGACCCAGGATAGGTTGGCGTCTCGAAAGAATTTCCGCGCAATGGTCAATTTGACCGAGGCAAGTGGTATACCCAATTCAACAGAAGAGGATTCCGGAAGGAGCGCACCAGCTCTGGCGAGCTCGTCGGCTCTGCAGTTACCCGGAATTTCACTGTGCCCGGGGACCCACACCAAAGAGACACTGGTGAAGCGCCCCGAAAGAAGGTCGAGACAGCGACGACATTCCCTAACGATCCTAGAGTTAATCACGAAACCCGATAGAGACTTTATCGCGGCCTGACTGTCAGAGAAGACCGAGACGCGAGTGAAAGGAGCATCGTTGACGAGGATCCATTGAGTGGCCCGGTAGATCGCCATCACCTCCGCCTGAAACGCGCTGCAGTAGTCCGGCAGACGGAGAGAAATATTCAGGTTCAGTTTCCCAGAGTAGATACCGCTTCCAACACCATTGTCGATTTTAGAGCCTTCGGTATATATATCCAGGACTTCCGGGGGGACGACCGTATTAGGATTCCAGTCATCCCTATTCGGAATCAGAGAGTGGAAACATCTGTCAAGACAATATTCAGCAGTGATATAGTCCATGTTCACAGGGGCCACCGGATCAACCTCCAGAATAGTGGAGTGACCAGAAGGTATAATGTGCCAGCGAGACAAAGCATTAAGTCTAGTCGCAGTAAACTTGGCCGCCTGCTTAGCGAGAAGCACAGTAGGAAGCCAGTTGAGCATCGCGAACAAGGCTTTCGTGGGGGTGGTGCGTAGAGCACCAGTTATGTAAATGGCGGCAGACCTTCTGACCTTCTCAAGGAGTCTGACGTTGTGTTGTCTGTCCAGAGCAGTCCACCAGAAAGCAACGACGTATAAGAGGTTGGGTTCGATGACCGTAGAATATATCCAACGCATGATCCTTGGGCGAAGACCCCATCTGGTTCCGACCGCTCTACTGCAGGAGTAAGCAGCACACGCCGCCTTGCGTGCCCTAGCAGCCAGATTCGCCCTCCAGTTGAGTTTGGGATCGAGGATCAGGCCCAGATATTTAACCTCGGGACTCAACGTAAGTCTGGTCCCACGTATCATGGGAAGAGAGAAGGTCGGAACTTTATATTTCCTCGTAAAAAGGATCGTATCGATCGTGTCGACGTTATTAAATGCACCCTCAATATCCAGAAAAATGGCCAAAGTGTATTCCTTAACGTGCATGGACTTTTCCACCCGAGAGATAAGGGAGTGAAGTGCAGTCTCCACTGATTTACCTCTCGTATACGCATGTTGGGAAGCGGATAGAAGCGCTGGATCAATCGAGGCCCTTATATGAACATCAAGGACTCTTTCCAGTGTCTTCAAAAGAAAGGAACACAGACTTATGGGTCTATAGTCATTCGCCCCAGTATGGGACGGTTTCCCAGCTTTGGGAATGAAAATCACCCTAGATATTCTCCAGCTCCAAGGGATATAAAGGAGCCTAAGACTAGCATTGTAGATGGCAAGCAACCAAGGGAGGATTATCTCCTCCCCATGTTGAATGTCACCCGGGATAATACCATCCGGTCCTGGTGACTTGAATGGTTCGAAAGACCTAACAGCCCACTGCACTTGGCCAAGGGTGAGAGTCAGGGGGGAATAGCTTCCAGACAGTGGTTCGTTGACCTGATAAAAGGCCTGACCACCCAGGGTGGCACTTCCTGGAAAGTGAGTGTCAAGGAGAAGCTCAAGCGTCTCCAAACTGGACGTAGTCCAGCATCCGTCAGTCCGTCGGATACAGTCAAGGGATTTGTGAGTGGAACTTAGAATTTTACGGAGACGGCCCGTTTCGGCAGAGGATTCTACTCTGGCGCAGTAGTTCCTCCACGAGGCCCTCTTCGCTCGCCTTATAGCGTATTTAAGTTCCCTCTTTTTGGCCTTGTAGATTGACCATTCGCCTGTCGCCTTCGCCCTGTTAAAGAGCCTGCCACAAGATGGGTGTAGATCATCGATCTCTTGGCTCCACCAGGGCGGTTTTCGTTTGCCCCTATGGGCAGCGGGTTTGACGGAGGATGTGGCTGCCGCCCTAAGCGCGGTTGACAGTGTGTCCGCAGCCCTATCCACGTCGAAACGGGTCGTTATAGTCGGGGGGGTAGAGGGAAGGCTGCTACGCAGTTTCTCCCTAAAAATGGTCCAATTCGTGTTCCTCCTGTTGACCGGAGGGGTCATGGCAGGGGGATACTCGTTCGTGTCGATAGTGAAGGTAATGTATCTATGGTCCGAAAAGGAGCATTCCTGAGATACAAACCAGTCCTTAAGGTTAGTAGAGAAATCGGAGCTGACCAGAGTAACGTCCAACACCTCCTTTCTGTTTGAAGTAAGGAAGGTTGGTTCATCGCCCCGATTAGCTATGACTAGGTTATTACTCATAATAAAATCAAAGAGGCACTCACCCCGTTCGTTGGTACCGGAACTGCCCCACATCGTGTGGTGGGAGTTGGCATCCGCACCGATGATGACCGGAACTCCGCGCAGTCTCGCATCTGCCACTAGTCGACCGATGGGCTCCTGAGGGGGAGAGAGCCCATAGTCATGCGCCAGATACGATGACGTGATCCAGATGGTCATCGAGTTCATCTCGACGACCATGGTGACGGTGTCCTTATCGCTGAACCTGTGAAGGAGAAGAGCGTTAATACTATTCTTAACCATGACACAAGCCCTAGGCTTACCTGAGTTCTGGATATACGCTAAGCGATATCCTTTGATGTTGAGTCCGCAAACCTTACCGTCTACAATCCAGGGTTCTTGGACCAGAACGAGCTCTGCTTCCTCGGTTGTCAGTCGGAGGAGCAGAGCGGCGGAGGCTGTTTTAGAGTCCTGTAGATTAAATTGGATGATTCTCAGCATTGGTCAGAGAATCAACCACAGTCACGTCAGCGTCCTCTTCGTCCGACAACGGTGAGGTTGCACCCGCGTCAATGTCAATGCCGTCGAAGAATTCCCCCACCAGCTCAGAGTTGGACTTCTTGCTGGATGAGGAGCGTCGAGAAGAATGACTACACACGCTTCTACACTCGACGTCTTCGACGGGTTCGAGGGGTCCGGGGGTAGGGTCGGATGGGGCAGGATCGGATGGGGTAGGGTCGTGTGGGGCAGGATCAGATGGGGTAGGTTTCTGTGGGATGGGTTGGGATGGGACGGGATCTACGGGGATGGAATCTGTTGGGGGATGTGCGGCAACGCGGGAATCCGACTTATAGACCCTTAGCTCGATTGAGCTAAAACCATATTTTATCACGCCCCCTCGGGCATTGATAAGCGGAAGTGACTCCTCATTCAGAATGATCACCGCTTCTCGGTAATCACCTCACTGGTCTGAAACTTTAGCCACCCTCCAGTTATGGGTGGGCAGGTCCGTGTTGCTGGCCTTGAGGATCCTCAGCATGGTTTCCGGGTCTGATGGCCCGGTCGGAATTCTCGCCTTGTATCGGGGGCGGTTGGGAATCTGGTCCGGAGGGACGGCAGCAAGCTTAGCTCCTGGCCAGACTTCATCAATCCTACTGATAGACTCCTTGTAGAGCTCCATAGAGCGGAGATCCGAGCAAGCTATCATCTTGATGTGCCCTTGATACCACCCCGCATCAGTACAGCCGGGTGAAGGGCCAGGGTTGGAGTCCATTACTCCAAGGAAGACGTCCAAGAGCGCATGTTCCACCAGCTTCCACTTGGTGGGAGCAATGGAACCATCAGGGTGGCTCTGGTCAACGATTGCCCAGGTCAAACCTTCCTTTAATACCTCACTTAAAGGCTTTGGAGGTTTGCTGGGGTCGGGACGTCTGGGTAGCGTCGACGGACGGGGTCTTGCAGGGGGGGGGGATGTTAGGGTTGGTCACCTTTGGGCGTTTGGGAGGCTGGAGTGGAGCGGTAAGCTCGATTGATCTTTGCCTCTTTGGGGCTGTCTCTGCCGTAATCGGAGAGCCGGGGGGGCGATCATTTTGATGGGCCTTAGCCCAGGCAAGGCTACCCTTCTCGTCCTCTGAGAGGAGAGCCGGGTCGGTCGAGCCAAATCTCGCAATGATCCGCATGGCTGATCTGCGAGTTCTATATGCCCTAACGCTAGCACTCACGGTATTTTTGACACCCAAAGATGGATTGGTGTCAGGGGCTTGCTCGCCAGACTTGTCTGCCAATGCCTTGGCGGCAGCCGAAGAGTGCGTGGACATGTTCGCAGCAGCCTTAGAGGTAGACGGTGCCTCGGTAGAAGGTGCCAGGGTCGAAGGTGTGGCGACACTAGGGAACGGCTTCACAGCCGGAGCCTTGTGTGCCAAGCGGGGTTTCACCGAAGTGGGAGCTTGGGTCTTGGTTTTAGAGGTTGGGACAGCCTTTTTGACAAGTGCCTGTCCAGGGAGGGTTGTGCGTCCACCTGTACCAGTGGATACTTTGCGCTCACTCTTTTGAGTTAGCGCTGGTTTGTGTGGTCTGTTAGAGTTGGTATTCATTGCCAGTGGGTCCCCACTCAAAGCCGCTATCCTTGCCCGCAAAGTGTAGTTACCCTTAAATGGTCCCGTGGTTATCTATGCATGCAGGGAGGCCACGCGAGGGTTGGCATCAGCCCTTATGGGGACAGTTGCTCAGAGCCAGACCGGGTACTAATCGGGAGTCTTCTCAACCGAACCTACACCGCCAACTTAACGGCGACGGACAAGGAAACGTACTTTGAGGCCTGCCAGGGTTTTAACGGGACGGGGGCAGCTGTAGCCCTAGCCTGGAGCCGTTCACACCGGGTTTCACCCCGGTGTTACCGTGCGTACACAACTAGGTCCAGAAAGCTACAGCCACCAGCTCAGAGCAATCAAAATCAGAAATGGGGGGTAGGAGTGGTCAGAAAGAAGAGAAAAGGGTCGTGCCAAAAGGGGGGAGGGGTCAGCCATAGTCACCCCGGCTGAGAGGGAGGTGTTTATTGACTCCCCAGTCTAGATCCGTAGTGTTTTGTTAAGGGCAGGGCCACCTCTAGCAGGATGTGACGATGTCACGCACTAACGGTCTTGATAGGGTAGAGGCTGGGGGCTCCGAGGGAGCTATGATCGCATATCCCTATCCTGCGGAAACCGCTTGACCCCACCTGAGAAATAATTTAGCGGAATATTTTTCAAACGAAGGTGCAGTCCCATTTCAGTATCAAAGGATTTAGATACTTCCTGACATTTTATTCCTAATTCTACATTAAATTTAACCCATTTTTTATTTATTATATATTTAATTAACTTAATTAATAAACCACCATATATGAAATAAAAACACAAAAAAATAAAATTTTAACAATTTATTGAATTAAAAAATAATACAAAATCTTGAAAATGGTTTAGGAATAAAAAACAATAACAATTAACTACTACATGGAAACAATATGAGATAAATACAAAATGCAAAGATATATATAACTTAAATACTAAAACAAATGTATCACAATATATATCTTTGCTGATGGAAATGAAATAGTGGTAGACGATTTCATTTTTATATGTGTATATGTAGGCCAGTTGAAGTTTGTATGGTTCTCGTTTCATTTCCATCAGCAAAGATGTCACACGTTGGATAACCCTGCTCTGTTTCTCCCGATTCATACCAGCAATTGTCGCCACCACCATCCTCCCGAACCCGTATAAGGGATTTTTTTTCCTCCTCCATCTTCTCTTTTCTGGCGTCACAAAGCGATTTGAAGGCTGACAGAGCCTCCGTCAAGCCTTCATCCTCTGCCTTGCGTTTACGCTTTGGAGGAGGTTCGGATCGTACATCCCCTCGAATAGGGAGATTGTCAAGGCTTGGGGATGATGATGAAGACGTTGCAGACGAAAGTTCAATACACGAATCTTCCGACAGACTTGACGAACATCGTGTTCTATATATAAAATTAATAAATTAGAATTAATTTAAACAGATAATATATAATTTCAAACGTATACTTACTTTCGCGGGATGACGAATTTGTCGATGAATTCCATTGATTTCATCAGCGGCCACTGCGACTTTACGGCTGACGCACTACCTGAAAGAGCATTTTCGCTGCGCTTCTCTCTTACGTAGCGGTCGCGCAGGCAAGTCCACAGCTTTATGACTACTTCCTCTAGAATTTATTTAAAATTAATTATAGTTCCAAAACTATCTTTTAATTATAAAAACTTACCTGGAACTTCCATTTCGGCCGCTATTTGCCGCCAAGCGCTCTTCTTCTTCTCGCCCAGCTTATATGAAAAACAAAATTTATTGTAGAGGCATTCATTTGCCTGGACGAGGCAATCGTCATCCACTGAAATAAATTTTTTTATTAATATATTTTAATTTATTTAATTTTTTCAGGGACTGTAATCATTATGAGTTTTATTAAAAAAAATACTTTTTAATTGTTACTTTCTAAGCTTTATTTTTTTGTTCGGAGAATAACAGTTATTTTCTGAGTTTTATGTTTTGTTCAGAGAATAACAGTTATTGTGAGAGTTTTATTTTTCGCTCAGAAAATAATAGTTATTATGTGATTTTTGTATTTCGTTCACAAAATAACAGTTATTTTCGGATTTTTATTTTTCACTTAGAAAATAATAATTATTTGTTGAGTTTTATTTTTTTGCTTATAAAATAAAATTATTTTTAGAATTTTGATAATATAGGAGAAAACTAAGATATTTAGTGCAAGATATATGATTCCTTATGGTACTTTTTCATTATACAACTGGTAAATTTTGAAAATTATATAATATTTAATATAAAAATATGAAATTCAACATATAGGGTCCTAATTAAACTTATTTCAGTATGAATGTACTTTTTGGTACTTTTTCATTCTACAATTGGTACTTTTGGGAATAGACCTCTGAATATATAAATTATTAACAATATTATGATTATATAAGTTATAACCACTATTTATTTGTTTATTATTAAAAAAAATTAAATCAAATTTTCTTACAAAATTAAATATTTTTAATTCAGTTTTACAAATAAAAGTTTTTGTATAGAGTCGCTAGACAAATTTTATCTTAAATCAGTCAATACTAATTTTAGAGCTGAAAATGCCCTTTCAACTGTAACTTGTGTTGCAGGCACACTGTGTAGCACTTTTGCCAATCTGTATAAATATGGGTATTTATATTTATTGTTTTCCCAATAACTCATTATATCAGCATTGACATCAATAGGCTTTGGGTTATAGTTATTTATTTCTGTAAAAGCCTTTTTCATTTCATCATCTGAATCCCTATCGACTGAGTCCACATTTATTGAATTTAAAAATTCATTCAATAATGACCATGTGTTTGAATGAAGTTTAATTAGGACCCTATATGTTGAATTTCATATTTTTATATTAAATATTATATAATTTTCAAAATTTACCAGTTGTATAATGAAAAAGTACCATAAGGAATCATATATCTTGCACTAAATATCTTAGTTTTCTCCTATATTATCAAAATTCTAAAAATAATTGTATTTTATAAGCAAAAAAATAAAACTCAACAAATAATTATTATTTTCTAAGTGAAAAATAAAAATCACATAATAACTGTTATTCTCTGAGCGAAAAATAAAACTCTCACAATAACTGTTATTCTCTGAACAAAAAATAAAACTCAGAAAATAATCATTATTTGTTGAGTTTTTTAATAAAAATTAAAAAATAAAAATCATTGCATGATTTCTTTCTCTAGAAAATTTATCAATAACAGTTATTTGCAATCCCTGAATTTTTTACTTACTTTCTTTTGATCCGGCGAAATTTAAGAATAAAAAACAAAAAACAATTTATCACAATGCGATGCAAATAAAATTTGTTTACAAATTGTAAACGTCAATTGGAATTCAGCTGTTCAGAACGGTGATGAGTATTGTTAAGATAAAGCATAATACAAAAAGTACCAATTGGGTACTATTACTATTTCAATACTATTCAATAATTAGAAGAATATATATATATATTTTTTTAAATTTTATGTTATTATCAGTATTTATTCTTGTAATATTATAGAATATTACATATTTGGTTCAATCTGAGTTTATATTTATTATATTTAGATATAAGTACGGTCGAATTTTGTTCTATTCAAATTGATTTTTTTTTTTTTAAATTAAATTGCAAAACAATAGCTTTAGCTAGAAAAGTAATAATAGCAAATACTCTTATAATTCTTTAAGAACATTGGAATCATAAGAATATGTTTTAAACAATTTTAGAGATTTATGTATAAATAGGAAAGTACCAAAAAAGACATTTGCGTTATATTGCCACTCAAAATACATACTTTTTATTTGTTATGCTGCAACATTTTTTACACACATTACAATCACAATAATAATAATTAAAGAAAAATCATTTTTTATGTACAAATTTAAAAGTACAAAAAAGGAGAATTCGTACCACTTCGTCACTCAAAATACATACAAATTTATTTACTTTGTTAAAATTTTATTGTGAGCACAATAGAAACAAAGCAATTAGTATTTATTTCTAAAAAAATAATTTTTTTTGTTGTTGTTTGTGACAATGTAAAAGTTTTATATAAATAATCATGAATGTACCAAAGAGGGAATTTGTGTCCAAATACAACTCTGCATTCAATAGTCCCATCACTCATGTTCAAATGTCACGTAAAAACGTAGGAGAATTCTGTTTTATACAGGTTGATACGTTTTGTTACGGAGAGAGAACGTTTCAGTAATCGTTTACATTGTTCTCCATATGATAAAAATAGAACGTTTGCTACGGTACGTTACGTTACGTATGGCTGACTGGGGCTTAAAATTGAAACAGTAGATGGAAAGAGAAATTGAAAAGCAAGTTTGTTTCAATTTTAAAAAGTGTAAGTGTATTAGTAAAAAAATGAAAGTTGAAAGCCCAAACTTGCTCACGTAACGTCCTAGTTACCACAATGTATAAAAATAAAATTAACAGATGTTTATAAAGGTGCGGTCAGATATTGCAAATGTTTGCCACAATTTTGTTTGCCCGAAATATGACAGAAGCAAATAAAATTTTGTTTTGTGGTCACACTACACACATTTATTTTCCCATTTTAGTTTCTTCAAATAGCGGCAAACAAAAGTATGGCAAACATGTTTGCCATGTGGTCACACTTAAAAAATATTTGCCACAAAACAAATGTTTGAATAGAATGTTGGCAAACAAAAATACGTATACACATTTTCTCACGTAATAAAAGGTGAATATTTTTTTGTTTTGTGTTTCTGTGATATTTTGCGAAGGGAAAAAAAAGAAAGACGACTATGGCTTTGAAAATGGGGTCAGCGCATAAAAAAGAAAAAACCAGAAAAATTATGTTTTTAATCACAATAAAATTAACATAAACAAATGTTTACATTTTTCCAGTGTAGACAATCACCATGTTTGAAAATCGCTGAAATGATGTACAAGTTAATTTGTTATAAAATATTATATTTTATTGGGCTTTTGGTTTATAAATTATTTATTTAACCTGACGTGTTGTTTTAAAGTTTTTATATAATTTATTCTATTTTAATACCTTAGTTGTGATATTAGTTTTAATGTTAATTTAATTTCGTATTAATTTTAATTTCCACTTAAATCTTATCCACTATGTGGAACCTTTTTAAGAATTTAAATAATTTTGTTTCCTTCAACTCTTAACAGGTATTTATTTTAATATTATTTGAAATTATTTTACAAAATTCTTAACTTTAGGTATTTTAGTTTTTATTAATTTAAATAGTTTTACTTAAAATAATTTTATTTCATTCAACTCTTAACAGGTATTTATTTTAATATTATTTGAAATTAATTTACAAAATTCATAACTTTTAAGTATTTTAGTTTTTATCAATTTTAAATTGTATCACTCAAAATAATTTTATTTCTTTCAATTCCAACAGGTATTTTAATTTTATTTGAAATTGTTTTATAAAATTCTTAACTTATGAGTATTTTAGTTCTTATCAATTTAGAGGGTTTCACTTAAACTTTTCCACTATGTGGAATTTTCAATAATTAAAAATAATTTTTATTTTTTTCTGTTTTCAACTGTTATGTTTTTAATTTTATTTGAAATTATTTTTTCAAAAATCTTATTTTAGTTTATCAATTTTTTAAAGTGTTTTAGTTTTATCATATAAGTAAAGATTTTACTGAAAACAATTAATATTTTTAATGTTAATAGCACTTTCTCAAAATCGTCCTCACCGGACTGAAGCGTAAGTTGAACTGAACTCAGCTTTCAATGAAATATGTTAAAATAGCAAAGGATAATAAGATGAAAAAGAAGATCAATGAAAAAGATCAATGAAACTCTTCCGCATAGCAACAGTTAGGAATATTAATGGAAAGCATCAAAATAATTTTTACTTTAATAACAAAAATATCAATGAAAAGAAGAGTAGTAACTGTAATTGTTAACTAGCGTAGTAACAATTAAGAATATTAATTGTAAACATAAATATAATTTTTACTGTACTTAGTAACAAAAAGCATTAACAAAATTATCAATGAAAAGAAGAGTAGTAACTGTAATAAAACAATAAAAAAAATATGAATGAAGAGAAGAGTAGTAAAAAGCAAGATCAAAAAATATGAATAAAGAGGAGAGTATTAACATTTTAATAAAGTAAAACAACTCATTAACCCATTGTTAACTACTCCCCCTTTTAAGAATCAGAAGTCCTCGTCTGAAATATTAGTAAAATAATGAGAAATAACCAATTTTGGAGTTCATATAAAAACGGTGAAATAAGGATTTTAAAATCCATTTACAAATTTCATTAACATTAAATAAATATTATAAAGTAAATAAATCTACGATTTTGTCTGTTGTTGCTACTGGATTTATTGCCAACTAGAAAATTTTTAGACTGCGGTGAGAAATTTAATGTTGTCCTTATGAACAATTCTGTCGTCAATTCTAAGTGCTGTTCCTAAGTCTTGCTGAACTATTTTTTCACTAAAGACTTTGCTAAATTTGTTACCTAAACGCTTATTTGTTTTTACGTAGACCTTATCGCCTGGCCTATATGTTCTTGTGACTGCATTCCTATTATGGTAGTGTAAGTCAGCTCTCTGTTTAGCCACAATTCTTGAATGAATCGTTACCTTTAAGTCTTCTGGTATAGCTTGAATAATATCGATTGGTCTCATACCAACAGTGGAGTGAATTGTTCTATTATATTTCGATGTGGCAAGGAGAATAAGTTCCAGTGGATCAGTTGAGATGTCATCTAATCGAAGACATCTGGCGATTTCCGTCAACGTACTGTGGAAACGTTCAACTTGCCCATTGGATGTGCTTTGAAGTGGTGGAATTGCATAGATGTCAGCACAAAATTTATTTTTTATAAGTGTTCTAACTGTCCCGGAATTAAAGGACTTTTCGTTATCACATACTACCATCTTTGTGTTTCCATAAAGGTTTAAGGCTTCCAGAAGTGCTGGTTTCACATCAATGGTAGCCCTTGAAGCAATAGGCCTAACAACAGCAAATTTCGAAAATTTGTCTAAGCAAGTAAGGAAGAAAAGTTTGTTTGTATTGTAAATATCAATATGAAATACTTCCCCTATAGAAGATGGTATTGGAGTTTCAGCTATTTGCTGTTTCCGTGGGTGCCTGGAGTATTTTCCTTCTTGACATGTTCTACAAGTGGCTATGATATGTTTTAATTGCTTTTTCATATTGGGAAAATAATAATCTTGAAGAATTTGGCTAATATTTTCCCTAAGGGATCGATGTGCTCTATTGTGTTCACTGTTAAGTATCTCTAATTGATCACTCGGGTTAAAAACATTGGTAACGAATTTTTTGGTATAGCGGAATTTAACTGAAGGATAATTGGATATTAAGAAATGTTGTATTTGTGCCAAACAGTGTAAGTCGCAATGTATTGCATTTACAACGCGAGGGTTTATTGAGGTATGACTCAATTCTAAAATGTCTTCAGCAGTTCTATATGAAATTCGGTAGCGGATACGATCCCTAAATATTATTTTCGTTTCCTTCTTTCGAAAATTTTCTCGGACAAGGATAATTTGGTTTCTAAAGCAATTAACGGGGTTTTCAACGGAGGGTATGACTTCGGTGGACGAAATCTCACTAGCGCAGGCCCGAATGGAATCCGATGATGTTGAGTCTGTTGCCATATTCAAAAATTGCCGAGATAAAGTGTCCGCAACCACGTTGTCCCTGCCTGGCTTGTAAAAGAATGTTGGAGCATACTCTTCTATAAATGCCTTCCAACGCTTTATTTTCGAATTCGGGTTTCTGTCGGAAACGGAAAAAGTCAATGGCTGATGATCCGTAAATATGTTTAGGTTTTTTGTCCCATAGAGATAATGCCTAAGTGACTTAAGTGCTCATACGATGGCTAACAATTCCCTTTCATTGGTAGCGTAATTCTCCTCTGCTGGAGATAAGGTCCTTGAAATCATGGTAATTGGACGTCCGCCTTGTGAAAGCACTGCACCAATTGCGTGAGAGGATGCGTCCGTCGTGAGATCAAAAGGCTTTTCGAAGTTTGGGTATACAAGAATAACGTCCTCAGAGGCAAGCAATTTCTTCAACTTTTCGAAGGCCGTCAAAGCTTCGTTATCCAATTCAATCTTCACTAACTTGGATTGACGAGTGCCTACGTGCCCATTCTCCCCTCGTAAGTACTTTGTTAATGGCTTTGCAATAGAAGCGTAATCTTTTACGAAACGCCTATAGTAACCTGCGAGCCCCAAGAATGACCTAAGGCCTCTCAAAGTAGTGGGAGTTTCATAGTTAACTATAGCCTCAATCTTACTTGGGCATGTTTTAATGCCTTTAGTGGATACAATAAACCCGAGGTATTCTACGGAAGTTTGGAAAAACTTGGACTTTTCCAACGACACGCACATGTTAGCATTGAGAAATTTTTTCAAAATTTTGTCAATATCATTCATATGGCTCCGCTCAGAGTCGGAGAATATGATGATGTCATCAATATAGACGTGACAACACTTCATTATATCCTCCCGCAAAATGTCGTCGATAGCGCGTTGGAAAATGCTCGGTGCATTTTTTAACCCAAACGGCAAGCGACAAAACTCGTACTTGCCATTATTCACACTGAAAGCTGTTTTTTCCCTGCCACGCTCAACTAAGTTGATTTGGTGAAAACCACTTTTCAAATCTAGTGTTGTGAAAAACTTAGCTTTTCCGAGATTTGCCATAATGACAGAGGGATCAGGGATAGGATACTTATCGCAAATAGTCTTTGAGTTCAATTTCGTAAAATCGAATACAAGACGTTTATTAGGTCTGCCGCATTCGTCCAATCCCTTTTTGTCCACTACCCAAACAGGGCTATTATAGGGAGAACGTGATGGTCTTATTATGCCATCTCTTAAAAGTTGTTCTACTTCTCTGTTGACAAAATCGATCATTGAGATCGGGTATGACTGGTATCTGGAGTAAATGGGTTCCTCGTCCTTCGTCCTAATTGTAGCGGAGATATTGGTGTTATATGGTAGGGCTTCATTTGGTTTCGCGAATACTGCAGCATTTTCCTGGATCAGATCGTACAACTCAGCTTCAATATTTCCTGGAATTCCTTTTAATACCAAGTTATTGATTGCATCCAAATTCAAATACTTCAGCCTTTCATATCCCCCTTCGAAAAACATAACATTATTACCTGTATCGATTACACCATTTATTCCCTTAATGAAGTTAAAACCTAGTATACCATCGAATAACGGCAAATTCTCCAGTAGATAAAAAGTTTCGGTCCTGTTAAATACATTTACTAAAGTTGCCTGATCAATTCTACTAGCGCCATGAACAGACTTGGCAAAGAAAGGCCTAGAAAGTTTTTTTATACCCTTTAGATTCCGCGTATTTTTTAAATAACTTTTAGTAGATCCGGTGTCAACTAAAAGCTTAACAGTATTATCCCCTATTCTTCTCTCGAAGTAGGGGAGAATTGATTTTCCCCTAAAAAATTAATCTCATCTTCAAAGGACACATTCTCTGGGCTTGCTGGGGTTCAATCTCCCTTCCATGGGTGCTGCCGTTGGCTTTCGTGACCCAAGTGATTTACACTTTGCCTATTCTGAAAATTTGGGCGACCCGTAGATCTAACAGTGCGCATACTCACATCAGTATCGATTTCCTGTGAACGGGGCTGTAAATTAAGACCCTGGGTATTCGGTGGTCTAATATCTGCTCGATGGTTTTGTGGAAAATGAGAGAAAAATGGTTTTGGCTGATTAGGGGGTTGTCCCATTTGACCATTAAAAGGCAAGTTTCCCATCGGAGCTTTTGAATAAAAATGGGATGGCGGTGGGTGAAATTGTCGTGGCCGAACATAATGTTGTCGCGGTTGTTGTTGGACTTGTCCATGCAAAGTTGAGTTTCCTGTCGGTTGTTTTAAAAAATTACCAGTTGACTGGTTATTGGAAATAGGAGCATTAAAGTGATTGAATCTCGGGTTTGTATGGGGAAAATAGACCTGTTGAACGTTACCAAGCCCGTTATTATAAATTGTGGCAAATCGGTATCTGTTCTGGTTCGTTTCCAACTCCAGTGCCATTGCCAAAGCAGTAGGCAGATCCACTGGCTTACACGCACATAGGGTATCACATAGGGGTTTATTGAGACCCGAAATAAAAACTTGCAGTGCGTCCATCCTATATTTCTGGTTAAGTGACTGGATCAATGAAGAATTTCCATCATAGGACATTATAACCTTGTTGATTATGGAAGTCAGTTTACTTTCAATATCACTATAAAAATTAATAGATCTTTGGCCCTGTCTCAAGGTAGAAAGTTCTTGCTCTAATGTGTAAATAGAAGTCTTATCAGAGTACGCAAAATCCAATCTGTCAAGTATAGCATAGAAGTTCAAAACGGTGTTGTAGCTACTTAGAACAGAATCTGCCTTCCCTACAATTTTATTTCTCAATATGGCAACTGCCTGGTAGTACTTAGAACTACCTTTATAACGTTCGAACAACTTGTGGGCCGTAACCGCCGCTTGACACTAAGAGACGTACCTAAAGGATTCACCTCTAAACTCAGGGACAGACTTCACTATATAAAGTGACTCGTCGCAATCCACGCCTTGAACGATTTCGATGTCTCTATACTCCTGTACAGCAGATGGGGGTTGTAGTGCGTCGATTTTCCTATTCAATTGGTCAATGATACCCTGAAATTCTTTCCGGGTTTCTTCTGTTGCCTGCCTAACGGCAGTATTGAGAATTACATTTAAAGCTTCCTCATCCATAGTTTTCCGTGTTGTATTTCTGTCACTAATAGTAAAGTCTTGAAGTAGTCTTAAGGTTTCGTCAACTTCGTCAATGATTTCCTCAATGGAACTCATGAAACATCCGTTATTCTCGTATAATAAAAAAAGAATATACCGTTTTGGATTAATTGGAAAAGAAAATTACACCCGAAAATTAAAACGTGATTTTTTATAAATATTGGAATATTTTGAGTCCAAAACTGTTTTTTAATTTTCCTCAATAGCAAAAACAGACAAACTTCTAACAAATAAGTAGAAAATAGATTCTTATCGTACTATAGAATAATTTTTTTTACAATAATTTTTTTTAATTTAGTGAAAGAATTTAGATACAATTTTTGTGATTAGAACTTTGTAATTAATCTATTTAGTATCCAATATTTTAGTCTAAAAAATTTTAAACATTTTATTATTGATGATGTTTTATTAATCATTTAATTTATAGTAAAGAAAAATATTATAAATATCATAAAAATATAAAATTAATTTTACTTAAATATTATAATAGTTACGTGACTGCTAATACTGCCTTCTGATGAGTGTCCTCTTAATTAATGGTATTTTTAAATGGTTTCAGCTTCCCTTCTTATTTTCCCAGGAAAAGGGTTCTCAATATAATGTTGGGCGCCAGTTAATTTGTTATAAAATATTATATTTTGTTGGGCTTTTGGTTTATAAATTATTTATTTAACCTGACGTGTTGTTTTAAAGTTTTTATATTATTTATTCTATTTTAATACCTTAGTTGTGATATTAGTTTTAATGTTAATTTAATTTGTTGAAATGGCAACTCTGGTTTGATTGGCAATGCAACACTTCCAATATATTTTTGTTTTTCGTTTTTCCATTCCTTTTATGCTTTCATACGTTTTTCTCTTTTTCACTTTTTAATTGTAATCTGAACTTTGAATAAACAACATCAATTTGAATTCAAACAGCGTTTTTCTGAGAAGACAAAAGGGTAATTTACAAAATCTTACAACAGGTTATGGGCCCAGAGAACGAGAAAAATTAATAATTGGATAAAAGTACAGCATGAGTAGTTCACTATTCAATATTGAGAAATTGGACGAATCAAATTATGATTCTTGGAAGATCCAGATAAGGAGCGTACTCATACATCAGGAGCTGTGGGCGTTGGTGTCAGATGGAGTTAAACCAGAAGATGATGCGGCAAGGCGTGCAAAGGATGAGAAAGCTATGGCAACTATAATACTTAGCATTACACCGATGCAAATTGGGCACATAAAAAACTGTACTACAGCAAAAGATGCTTGGAACACTCTTAGTGGGGTTCATCGTCCCAAGGGGCCTGTGCGGAAGGTAACTCTATTTAAACAACTATTAAATATGCGGATGACCGAGAGTGAATGCATGCAGAGATATGTGTGCAATTTTTCTTCCGTTGTGGAAAAATTGGCAGAGACAGGAGTGGTACTCCAGGAAGAGTTATTCGTTATTATGCTTCTTGCAAGTCTTCCAAAATCATATGAGCCATTAGTCGTTGCATTGGAATCGCGTGATGAGCTTCCCTCTTTGACATCATTAAAAGTTAAATTAATGGAAGAAGGTGAGAGAAAAAAGGTTAATAGTAACGGAGAGGCAACTGTACAGGCATTTATGGCACGCGAAGGTAACGGTACAAAAAATAAATTTTTTCACAACAACAGAAGTACAAATAACAGTGCCAAATTTAACAACAACAATTCCAAGAATATACGCTGTTACAACTGCAGACGAAAGGGCCATTATGCTGCAAACTGCAGAGAGCAAAAAAGAGAAAGAGAGAACGATCAAAAAGACCAGCAGAACAACAACAATAAGAGCTCGTTATTTTCAACAGTAAGCGACAGTCATTTGCATGTAGATGCATGGTGTATCGACAGTGGAGCGTCATCTCATTTATGCTGTAATGCAGGGATGTTTTGTGAGATGGAAAAATACAATGAGACGATAATGCTTGCTGGTAACAATTGTATAAAGGCTGAGGGCAAAGGCACAGTGCGTATTGTGGTCGACGGCTTTGAAGTTACATTGGTTGATGTCTTGTATGTTCCTGGTTTACAATGTAATTTCATTTCTGTTGCTAGAGCAGTGGATTATAATTATACTGTAAAATTTGATAGAAATGTTGCTGAGGTCAGGAATAAGCACGGGGAAGTCACCCTACGTGCTAATAAGGTACGTGATCTTTTTTTGTGTGAAATTGAAACTAAAAAATTGTTTTTTACGAGGAAACAAACTGATGAAGCGATGAAATGGCACCACCGATACGGGCATATTAACTTCGATAATTTAAGAGCTTTGGCTAACGGACAATTGGTTTATGGTATGAATGTATCTATACCACCAAACATTCAGTGCTCAGTTTGCATGAGAAGTAAATGCGTGCAGAGGCCGTTTTTAAGCTCAGAGATTCGTAGTGATGATATTTTAAATATAATACACACTGACGTTTGTGGACCAATTAATAGAGATTCGCTTGGTGGAGCTAAATATCTACTCACGTTTATTGATGACAAGTCACGTTATGTATTCGTATACTTCCTGAAGAGTAAGAACGAGGTTTTCGGCAAATTCCGGGACTTTCTTTCAATGGTTGAACGACAAACTGGGAAGAAGATTAAAGTCCTAAGAAGTGACAACGGCACGGAGTTTGTGAATAACGCTTTTGATGAATATCTAAGGAAAAATGGAATACTGCGGCAACTTACGGTGCCTTATACACCACAACAGAACGGTGTTGCCGAACGTTTCAACCGTACCTTAATTGAAATGGCGAGATGTATGCTAGTTGGGGCAAACCTTGGTGAGCACTTGTGGGCTGAAGCTGTTAACACCGCAGCGTATTTGCGAAACAGAGCCCCTACTAGAACGCTAGATGGCTCCACGCCTTTTGAGATATTTAATGGCAGAAAACCTTATGTGGGGCATTTAAGAACTTTTGGTTCTTTGGCTATTGCTTTGGATAAGCGTCAAAAGGGCAAATTCGAACCCAAGGGTAGGAAATATGTAATGGTTGGATACTCAGATACTTCAAAGGCATACCGGTTGTATGATCGTGAGAATCATCAATTAATTGTTAGCCGCGATGTATATTTTATTGAAAGTTCTGGAACACATGAAGTCGGATACGAGATCCCCTTGCAAGAAATCGCACTTGAGAAGCAGCCAGATAAGATTACTAGCGATGAAGTGGTAAAAAAAGCCAACAACGAGATAAAAGTGAAATCGGAAGGTGATGAAAATGAAAGTGACTTCGAATCGGCTGAAGAGGATAATAGGCATTGTACACCTTTAAGAGGTCCAGGTAGACCGCGTGTGATACGATCAGGTGCTCCGGGTAGACCAAAGAAGGAATATAATTTATTGGGGATAGCTTACTCCGATGATAATGTTCCTGTCCCTCAAACAGTTGAAGAGGCTTTAAATGGTCAATACAGTGGTGAATGGTGGAGAGCAATGCAAGCCGAATATTCAGCCCTAATTGGAAATGATACCTGGGAGCTAGCAGAACTTCCTGCGGGTCAAAAAGCAGTGTCCAACAAATGGGTTTTTACAATAAAAAATAATGAGCGAAATGAGCCCAAACGTTTTAAAGCCCGCCTTGTGGCAAAAGGATGTTCGCAAAAATATGGTGTAAATTATACCGAAACCTTTTCACCAGTTGTTCGTTACGACACCATAAGAATGATTATAGCTATTTCGGCGGAGCTCCAGCTATATCTACATCAAATGGATGTTTCATCAGCCTATTTGAACAGCGAATTGGACGATGAGGTGTATATGACCCAACCGGAAATGTTTACCGATCCAAGATACCCACACCATGTCCTAAAATTGAAGAAGGCATTGTATGGATTGAAACAATCAGGCAGGCAATGGAACTATAAATTGAATGAAATCCTAACTGGAATTGGTTTCAAGTCATGCGACAGTGATCCATGCGTCTTTATTAGACGAAATAACGCCAAAATTAATATCATCGCTGTATATGTCGATGACTTACTAATTGCTTGTTCCGATATTGATGAGTTGCAAGTCATAAAGGCTTCGATTGCTGATACAGTACCAGTAGTAGACAAAGGTCCAGTGAAGAACTTTTTGAGTCTTGAAGTTGAACGTGATGGCGATAAGGGCAAAATATTTATTAGTCAAAAATCAATGATCGAGAAGCTTTTAAATGAATACAACATGGTAACTTGTAGATCCACGGCTATACCTCTCGATCCCAAACACCAAGTCCGATGTGACAATGAACATTGCCGAAAGATTGATCAAACACAATACCAATCTCTTATTGGTTCGCTAATGTACATCGCCATTAATACAAGACCGGATATCTTACATTCTGTGTGTAAGCTCTCACAACGTAACAATGACCCCCATGAGGAACATTTGGTTGCTGCTAAAAGATTACTCAGATATTTATCAACGACTAAAGATAAACGAATAAAATATGAGAAAACTGGAAAACCTGTAGAGTGCTATACGGATGCAGATTGGGGTAGTGACAGCACGGATAGAAGATCTTATACTGGATATGCATTTATGATGGCTGGTGCAGTATTTTCGTACGAATCAAGGAAACAGTCCACTGTGGCACTCAGCAGTACGGAGGCTGAGTATATGTCTCTGACATCAGCATCTAAAGAGGCCACATTTTTGCGGAAATTGATAACTGACATGCAGCTTGATTGTCCAAAATCTATTGTCATAAACACTGACAATATTAGTGCCATCAATCTGGTTAAAAACCCTGTATATCATCAGAGGAGCAAACATATTGATATAAAATATCATTATGTAAGAAACGTCTACAGTAAGGGTGAGATTACACTGAAATATTGCAGCAGCTCTGAAAATTTGGCCGACATCTTTACTAAAAATTTACCTAAACCTAGCCACGAGAAGTTTGTCAAATTACTTGGATTAATTTAGATACATATTTTTTCTTATTGGAAATGTTTATTGAGGGGGAGTGTTGAAATGGCAACTCTGGTTTGATTGGCAATGCAACACTTCCAATATATTTTTGTTTTTCGTTTTTCCATTCCTTTTATGCTTTCATACGTTTTTCTCTTTTTCACTTTTTAATTGTAATCTGAACTTTGAATAAACAACATCAATTTGAATTCAAACAGCGTTTTTCTGAGAAGACAAAAGGGTAATTTACAAAATCTTACAACATAATTTCGTATTAATTTTAATTTCCACTTAAATCTTATATTTCATTCAACTCTTAACAGGTATTTATTTTAATATTATTTGAAATTAATTTACAAAATTCTTAACTTTTAAGTATTTTAGTTTTTATCAATTTTAAATTGTTTCACTTAAAATAATTTTATTTCTTTCAATTCCAACAGGTATTTTATTTTAATTTTATTTGAAATTGTTTTATAAAATTCTTAACTTATTATGAGTATTTTAGTTCTTATCAATTTAGAGGGTTTCACTTAAACTTTTCCACTATGTGGAATTTTTAATAATTAAAAATAATTTTTAACTTTCTGTTTTCAACTGTTGAAAACACTGTTATGGTTTTAATTTTATTTGAAATTATTTTTTCAAAAATCTTATTTTAGTTTATCAATTTTTTAAAGTGTTTTAGTTTTATCATGTAAGTAAAGATTTTACTGAAAACAATTAATATTTTTAATGTTAATAGCACTTTCTCCAAATCGTTCTCACCGGACTGAAGCGTCCTCATTGAACTGAACTCAGCTTTCAATGAAATATGTTAAAATAGCAAAGGATAATAAGATGAAAAAGAAGATCAATGAAACTCTTCCGCATAGCAACAGTTAGGAATATTAATGGAAAGCATCAAAATAATTTTTACTTTAATAAGCAGCAAAGAAGCAATAACAAAAATATCAATGAAAAGAAGAGTAGTAACTGTAATTGTTAACTAGCGTAGTAACAATTAAGAATATTAATTGTAAATATAAATATAATTTTTACTGTACTTAGTAACAAAAAGCATTAACAAAATTATCAATGAAAAGAAGAGTAGTAACCGTAATAAAACAATAAAAAAATATGAATGAAGAGGAGAGTAGTAAAAAGCAAGATCAAAAAATATGAATAAAGAGGAGAGTAGTAACATTTTAATAAAGTAAAACAATTCATTAACCCATTGTTAACTTACACAACTTAAAATAGATGTTAAATCTAAAAATTGGAAATCGAATATATATAAATTGAATCAATTCTTTTAGGTCTAATTTGAAAATTATTTATAGATATTTTTGAGAAAGGTTTTAATGTCACTTTGGTTGAAAATTTATCCTCCAAAATGATTGAATTCCAAAATGTACTAAACTTGTGTAAAAGGAAAATTGGAATTATGTTGCTGCGTTGAATTACAATTCTCCATTATAATGACACTTCAAGAGTTCCATTCATAACATTCTACTTTGAATATTTTAACCTGCTTATTTTCAGGAACAAAATTTGTCGTGATAATTTGGAGAAAAAATCAAAATCATTGCAATAAAAATGAAAAATTTTCTATAACAAAAACTCTTTATTTTTATGTACTGAAGAGTTAGGTCGTTTCAGAGATCTTTTTCTTTAATGAGATTTAAAAAAAATACCGTTTTACTGAAAAAATCATTACAACCCCTGAATAGCTTTGATCTAGAAAGGTATATCAATTGATATATACATTAATGTGTATTTAAATTTCAGACTCTGTATGTATATCTGTATATGCAGGCACCCAAATATTTATACGTATATAATGAATACATCTACAACGAATAAAAAGGTTTCCATAAAATAAATTATTTATTTCATACATTTTTTTTGCGATTTTACGATGTTTTAGTTTTGCTAGCACAGCAATTAATAGCTGTTATTTGCCACTGTTTGGCCTTACGAAAAATATGTAAGAGCAAACAAATATTTGCCAAAAAATCATGAAAATATTTGCCACAGGGTGGTCACATTACAAACATTTTTGTTTGTCGGCAAATAATTTTATTTGCCCAAAATGGAGGATTTTTCTGTTTGCCACGCAAAATTATTTTGTGGTCACATTATGGCAAACAAATATTTTACGTTTTGTGGCAAATATTTTTTAGATGTGACCGTACCTTAAGTTTATTGTTCAAGTGTAGCCAATTGCTACATTTAAAAATCGCTAAATTCTTTTAAAAATTATATGAAACTATTAACTGTTATTTCTAAATATAATTTAATCACAAAAAATGTTTACAATACTCCTTCAGACAAGACGAAACATAAAATAAAACACACGTCATCTAATCAGCGGACTATAATATTTCAAATATAAATAATTTATACTATCTTTCAATATTTGCCTTTACTCATCATACAATACATTGTTTCTATTTTAAATTGCATTGATACTGAAAAGCATATTAGTTGATGTAAAAAAAAATAAAATTTTAGGTTAGGACTCTGACTCTGAATATGTATGGATACCTACACAACGAATTAAAAACAGTATTAAAAAGGATTACATAAATTTCATTATTTGTTAACTTTAAAATTATTTCAATCCTTTTTTAACGATGGTAAACAAGTAGACAACACAGCCCAATACAGCTGTTATTTGCTACTGTTTGATCTTACGAAAAGTTTGTAAGAGCAAATAAATATTTGCCAAAAAATCATAAAAATATTTGACACTGGGTGGTCACATTTAAAACATTTTTGTTTGACGGCAAATAATTTTATTTGCCCGAAATCAACGATTTTTTTGTTTGCCCCTCAAAATTATTTTATGGTCACAGTACGGCAAAGAAATATTTTATGTTTTGGGTCAAATATTTTTTAGAAGTGACCGTACCTTTAGTAGGATGACCCTTAAGGTCAGGCACTCCATTTAATCCATTTGGCATTGATTGTAACTGTTGAACTGTGTTCAACAAACATATATTTTTTTTGTATTAATAACATTTTTTGAATTTTATCTTTTTTATGTATTTATTTTTAATTATCTTTATAACTGAATTTAAATTTATCTCTTTTTTTATAACCTCTTGGAGAAGCCTTTTATTAATTGTTATTGTTTCTCATGAACTAATGTAATTCGCCTTAAAATTAGAGCCCTTTTTTTGTTTCTATGAATTAACTGTTTTTATATACATAGGTTTTCATGCCATAACTTTAATCATGCATATTGTTTTCTTAGATCATAAGTTTTAGTTCTAAGATAGATCTCAATAAAGCAAGAAGCTTATAAATTTATCACATCAACCCCGTTTGTGTTTCACTTAAAAACACAACCTAATCTATTGGGAAGAGGAGCTACCTCACCCCAATATATGGTCCTTCGAAAAGTCCTAGAATAGGCTAGGACAGGAAAGAATTAGTGACTTGCAGTCCACTAAATTCAACAAAACTTTTTCAGTCTGCACCTCCGGCGGCAACTCCAACACAGACAATAGGTTGTCTAAAAGGTACTGCATCGTGTCTACGGCAGATGAATAAAACAATAAAATAAAAGTGATACTTCATTGTGCATCCCGTGTCGGTGAAGCAGTCAACAAACAGCAGGTATACTTGTGCATCCCATCCTGGAAAATTGCAACATACTGAACAGAAGCTATACAAGGTATAGGAAGATTGGCAAAAACACAGGGAAAAGAAAGGTATGTAGTGTGTTAATTAGTTATTTTGTGCGACATTTTGTTTTCTCAAAAAATGAGAATTAATGGCTGGTTTATTTAAAAAAAAACCGCAACCAAAAGAATAATTAAAACCACATAAAAGAACAAAAAATTCACTACAACAAAAATATATGTATTTTTTTAACCTAAAATTACTTAATTAAAAATACATGAAAAAAAAATATTACAATTTAAAATTACCATTAAATTGTATCGTCCCTAATAACTATTGAAATTTATACCACTAAAATTGTCCCCACTAACAAATTTCTACAAGAAAGGAAAAATATAGAAGAAAAAAGGACAGACATATGCATTAACAATTAATAAACAATAGCATTGTCATCTTCACACCACCAAGTACCGGCAAATGTTTCAATCCACTTTGTTCCTTCAGAACTCACAATTGAAATAAGGAAAGAGAAAAGCAAATTCAAACAAAATTCATTCGCGGTAGATGTGTGCAGGAATTTAAATAAATAAATTTAAAAAAAGTGAACAAAAAGACAAACAACAGAAAAAAAATAAAAGTGGTGGGTGAAAAACACAAGTGAATTTAGTTAGTGAAAGAAATTGGAAAAATTTAAATAAACAATTTAAATAAATAAAAATAAAACTCAACTCCAAGTTGTATGTATGGTGTACATAATAACACCACAATAAAAAAGCAAACAACAACAAAAGAAAACATAAAAGTGGTGACTAAAAAGACAAGGAAAATTGTAAAAAAAAGTGGTAAAATTTAAACAAATAAGAGAAAAACAATAAATTAAAAATTGTGAACAATAAATCGTAAAAAAACAAGTGGTGGCTGAAAATATTCGGCAAAAGATTTAAATAAGACAAAGAAAAAAAAAATACCGCTAGTCGACATTCAAGTAATGGTGTTTTCTTTTCTACCAAAAAATGTGCATTTTATTAACGCAAAATGCAATTTTGCGTTTGTTTCTTAAAAATATTTCGCCCTCTAAAAGGGTGGTATGTTTTATTCTAAATAATTCGCACTTGCCAATGGTGGAGGGCATTGCATTTTATGCCCGGTATAAATCGAGAGTGCTGATAATGCCCTGTAAAGCAGATGACTTTTGTTTATTTATAGGGCTACCAGATGAAACTTTTAAAAAGTAGTCTGGTATTGTTATCCAATTTGAAGTTAATTTTTTCATTGTTTTGTGGAGTAATCTTAAGAAAATATTACATTATTAAAGCTACATGGTCAGCAATATAAAAAATTGCATTCAATGTTAGAACAGTGTTAAAGAACCCATGCATTTTACACTCAGAGTGAGCAAACTTCAAGTTGCAAAAAATGCAAACAAAATCACCTTTTAAGAGTTTGCAGATCTTTTAAGTCCCTGTCACCTAGCGAGCGTGTAAAATTCGTTTTTGCAAACAAATACTGCGTTAATTGTTTATCGCCTACACACTTCAAGTCTAAGTGTCTGAGCACAAACACCTGTTCTGTATGCCACAGAAAACATCACACAATGCTCCACTTGGAAAAATCTGAGAATTTGAAACCCAAAAGTGTACCAACTAGCCATTCTAAGCAGACTTCGCAAATGATAAAAACTCGACTTCAAGTACTCGAACAGAAACGAATGCTTTTAATACACTTGTCGAAATTTCGTCTGGACCTGACGGTAATATCAGGGCATTCTTGGTTCGTCGTGAAGGAACTACAGTGTTACCTACCCCACTGGTTCACATAGAAAATTCTGGAGAATTATTTACCGTAAGAGCTCTTCTAGATGCTGGTGCAGAAAAGAGCTTCCTTACCACCCGAATTCAGCAAAAACAATTGGGACAATTGTAGGAAATTTTAAAGGAAAGTGTGTTGTAACTGTAAAATCAAGAGTTTCTGACTTCAAATTGAAAATATTGTGTAGTGTATGCATATTGTAGAGTACAAATGCATACTCTGATTTAGTGTATTGGGTTCCACCAAATTATTACTAAGTTTTTCTTTGAACCAACCGCATATTTGTTTATATTTGTGTGTGTTGTTTATGCGGTAATACTTTCAGTTTCTGAAGTGTGTCACTAGTGTAAACTGACCTAAGTATAGTAATACTTTCAGTTTCTGAAGTATGTCACTAGTAGAGTTGTGTAGTTCACGAACGAACTAGTTCAATTAAACTATTCATACAACTGAACTAAGGGAGCCGGTCATAATAATGAGCTCTTTTAGCTCCGTAGTTCATGACTCTCTTGTTCTCCTTTCTTATTCGTTCATTGCATTCTTATTCGTTCTTTTATTTTGTTTATCGTTCTCATGTTCATGTGTTCTCATGTTCACGAACGAATTAGTTCAATTGAACTAGAGTTGTGTAGTTCACGAACGACCTAGTTCGATTGAACTAGAGTTGTGTAGTTCACGAACGAACTAGTTAGAGTTGTGTAGTTCACGAACGAACTAGTTAGAGTTGTGTAGTTCACGAACGAATTAGTTCAATTGAACTAGAGTTGTGTAGTTCACGAACGAACTAGTTCGATTGAACTATTCATACGACTGAACTAAGAGAGCTGGCTAAGTAATGAGTTCTTTTAGCTCCGTAGTTCATGACTCTCTTGTTCTCATTTCTTATTCGTTCATTTCATTCTTAATCGTTCTTTTCTGTTGTTTATCGTTCTCATGTATGACATTCCTGTTAAATGGTAGCGCCATCATTGGCGGTGTTACCACATAATAATAAAAGAACTTATGGAAATATTTTTCCCACAAAAGCGTGAAAATTTCAAAAAATACAAAAATAAGCAAATAAAAATAATAAATTAAAGGAATGGTTAGACGAGAAATATCCACAGAAATTCTTATTAAATATTTAAAAAAAATCACATGCTTTTATAAAAACATATGTAATTTCTGATGATGTATTAAATTAAAATTTTTTGCTTTTGAATTTCTTGAATATAATTAAAATTTTATACATTAGAACTAATAGCACATAAATCTGATTTTTTTTTTATTTTTTCTAATATCCTACATAGATTTAAATAACTTTTTTTTTTTGTTATTATTAGTTAAGTAATTTTGATTAAAAAGTGCTTCAAGCTAATAAATGAATTAATAAAAATGAAAAATAAAATTTTTTTTAAAATGAAAAATCCCTTTATAGATATGTTCTTATTTTGTTCAGTAAGTTGATATAAATTTACATGGAATACATTAATTCCTTAAAATGTATATATGCATTGTTTACATCAATTTAAATATAAGCGAAAATGAGAAAGAGAGCGGAGTTGTTTAAAAGTACTGAACTATTGAACGACCTAGTTCATTACAGAGAACTGAACTAGAAAGAGCGAACACTCAAAAGAGCTAACGAACCCAACTCTAGGCACTAGTGTAAACTGACCTATGTGATTGAAATGCAGAACATGTGCCATCCAGAACACTTTTGATGTATGTTTAATTCAAGTGTATTTTATTTTAAGTATTTTGAGTAGAGTTTAAGTTATTGAGTGAATTTAGAAAATCACTCATAGAATTAGAAAATGTATTAGTATATAAGACCAAATTTAAATAAAGAAACAATCATCTTATTTTGATCACTGAACTAAACAACTAGTTCTTTTATTTATTACAATTGGCAGTAGTAGCACCAAAAATAGCAAACTTCTTACCCTCTCATCCTATTGAGCTCCAAAATGATGACAAATTACAAAATTTAACTCTCGCAGACCCGTATATTTATCAGCCTGCGGCGATAGACATGATAATAGGAACTTTTTTTTGCCATTCATTAACCTTGAGGGCGTGAGACAAAATATATCTGGTGATTTGGAGGCAAGAGAGTCTCACTTTGGTTGGTACTTGTCAGGACCAGTTAATAAGTCGGAAATAAACCCTTTTTCAACTACGGTATCTATGTCCGAAAATTTTCTTCTCCATGATCCAGTAAAAAGGTTTTGGGAACTCGAGGAAGTCGAAAAATATATTTTAATAACTGAAGCAGATTCATTTTGTGAAAATTTTTACCAAAAGTCTAATACGAGACGAACAGATGGTCGTTACGTTGTACGTTTACCATTTAAAGAACAGTTTCCAAACGATATTTTTTTGGGTTCCTCAAAGAACAGTGCTTTGGGTCAATATTATAGAATGGAAAAACCCTCGAAAAAAACCCTGAATTAAAAGAAAATTATCGAAAGGTTCTTCAAGAATACATCGACTTGGATCATATGGAACCGGTATTTCCCCAAGAGAACAATTCTGGAAAACAATTTTCATATTTTTTGCCACACCATGCGGTTATTCGACCGGAAAGTAAATCGACAAAAGTTAGGGTAGTCTTCAATGCCTCTAAGAAAACGAATAGTGGATTTTCATTGAATGACGTTCTTCACCAAGGCCCAAAGCTTCAATCCGATTTGATGCAGATAGTGCTTAATTGGCGCTATTACAAATACGTCTTCACCGGCGACATCGAAAAAATCGAATCGAATCGCTTATATCAGCAGATTTTATTCCGTAATGAGACGGATAGTTTCGTGAAAACATTCCAAATGAAAACAGTGACTTTCGGAGTTAATTGTCCGCCATTCCTGGCAATAAGAACGCTACAGCAGTTAAGTGAAGACTGCATGCATACACTTCCGATAGCATCCATGATTTTTAAAAACGAAATATATGTGGATGTCTGGAGGACATAGTCTTGAGGAAGCGAAGTCAAAACAAACCCATATAAAACAAGCTTTAAAATCAGCTGGCTTCCCCTTGAAGAAAATTACAGCCAATGACAGTTACCTGCTGAATAACTTGGCCCGGGAGGATCTTCTTGATGAAGATTTCTTAAAATTTGATGATTCTAGCACCATTAAAACCTTGGGAATACGCTGGAATGCGAAGGCAGATTTTTTCTATTATTATATTTCCCCCACAAAAAGTCAAATTTTATCGGTTATTGCAAAGTTGTTTGACCCTTTAGGTTGGCTAGGTCCAATTGTGGTAATAGCAAAGCTCTTGATGCAAGAGTTATGGGAACTTAAGGCAGACTGGGATGAGGGTGTCCCACCACACATACTTGTAAAATGGAACACATTTCTACAAAGTTTACCACAAATCTCCTTACTGAGGATTCCTAGATGGGTATATTTCACACCGACTCATAAAATACAAATTCACGGTTTCTGCGATTCATCAGAAAAGGCGTATTGCGGCGCAATTTACATGCGAACATCAATATCTCATTGAGAAATAAATTGTAATTTGTTAGTGGCTAAAACTCAAGTTCCCCAATAAAAAAGACTACAATCCCGAAACTTGAACTGTGTGAAGCGGTATTACTCTCAAAGTTAGCAAAAGGGCTAATGGAAAGTGCAAAGTTGCCCTATGAATTGCATTTGTAGATGGACTCCTCTATAGTCCTCGGTTGGCTACAAAAACCACCACAAACCCTAAAGACATTTGTTGCAAATCGTGTAGTAAAAATCATAAGTATTACCAATAATAGTCACTGGAAACATGTAAGAACGGAAGACAACCCTGCGGATCTTGGTACCCGTGGTTGTTCCCACCAGGAACTAATTGAGAGTAAGATGTGGTGGCATGGACCCACCTGGCTAACCCAGCCCTGTGAATCGACTATCGACTTGGATACAAAAAAGGTTTCAACTTTTCATCTGAAAGCTAAGCTTTCCCCCCGGAAAGAGTAAACTTTTCGTTGCCGTTTACATATACCGGTGTTGATTTCGCCGGTCCGTTTAACCTAAAAACATCCAATTTACGCAACGCTAAACTAATAAAAAGCTATGCAACCATATTTGTATGCTTCTCCACGAGAGCAGTGCACTTGGAAGTTTGCTCAGATCTCTCGACAGATGCATTCTTAGTTTGCTTCGACAGATTCGTTGGACGTAGAGGATTTCCAAAAACCATGTTCTCGGATAATGGCAGAAATTTTCTTGGAGCCAGTTTATCACTTCTAAAAACTCATAACGAATTCTTAAAACAGGCTGAGAAAGCACTCGTAGAAAAATATAGTGCTCACGGATTCTCCTGGTCATTTATCCCACCTTATGCACCCCATATAGGTGGTCTCTGGAAGGCTGCCGTAAAAAGCATGAAATCCCATCTCAAAAGAGTAGCTAGTAACCTCAATTTTACGTACGAGGAATTTGCAACAATACTAATCAGAATAGAAGCTGTACTAAATTCACGTCCAATGTCTCCATAGACCGGAAACCCATCAGAAATACTTCCTTTGATTCCACGTCATCTCTTGAAAGGTTCACCAATTATAGTTCCACCTGAAGCTCCTGAAGAACCTCCGTTAGAAAGCCTGAGTTTTGTTAAACGCTGGGAACGTCTGAAAGCTCTACAACATATCTTTGCACGTCGTTGGAAAAACGAATATATCACAGAGCTTCAACGAAGAGTAAAATGGAAAGCAGAACAACACAACATCAAGCCAAACGACTTCGTCATAGTGAAAGATGATTTATTACCGCCTACTGAGTGGCGCCTGGGGCACATTGTAAAAGTTATCCACGGAAAAGACAACAAAGTACGAGTTACAGAGATCAAAACCCAAAATGGAACTATAACACGTTCAATAGCAAAATTCTTTATTTTACCAACATCCCATACAGAAGATAATATTCTACACAAATGTTCAAATTAATACACCCGATTTAAATTTAAATGCCATGTTAAAAAAGAGAAATAAGTCGCAATAGAAAATATCTAATAACACAGTATATATAAATTTTCTTTTCTTCCTCTCTAGCGAACACAATGCCAAGGTGTAATTTGTGCCTTAAAAATCATGCACTCCGACAGTGTTTGTAGCCAAGTCCATAGAAGCTCGACGGGAATACATTATTAAATGGGACTACTGCCCAAATTGCTTAGCACAAACGCATTCACGTCCTGCATGCGAATCAGCCAATCGTTGTGCAATTTGTGGTGCTAAACATCATTCTATGATACATCGTGAGCGGCCACATAACGTCACGTTCTCTAGTTTTGTTGAAAAATCTGCGCCTGTAGCTGATGAAGAGACCGCGATTGCAGCTCTTGAAGAGACTTCGCCAGTAGCTGCGAAGGACTGCGAAGGAAACAAAATACGAATTCCTAAAGGACGACCGCATGATCTGCCACCTTCGAAAATTGAATTGTCAACAGTGCCACCTTGTTGGAATCACATGATCCCACCCCTCGTAAGAGTAAATTTGATACACAAGGGGAATCCTATGTTTCTGGATCCTACGAGAGACTGTTCGTTTTTAATTAGAAGCGTGGCAAATTTGTTCCCGGATTTTACGCCCGATTATCGTCGAGGAGCGAATGAGTATGGCATATTTGAGATCACCCCAACTTATGAACCACGCAAAGACTATGGTCCCATCGCTCGTTGGAATTTATTATTGAAGGATGTCGATATTATTGCTCCCCCACCAATAACGGACCCTCGGCTTGAAACCCACTTTAAATCCTAGGCGCCAAAAGCGCATCCTAATTTTGCTATGTGCCGTGAAGTTGATGGAATTATTGGCCAAAAAACACTAGCTGTTATAATGTCAAACCACATCATACACCCAGAACAAAGACTCGGTTGGGTTATATCCGGACAATGGCATGGCTGTACTTGCCCCTAATCTTTGTGCGGGAGTATGTTGAACCCTGTTCAACAAATGTATATTTGCTTTTTACTAATAATATTTTTGGGTGTATTTAATTATCTTTTGTAACTGCATTTACATTTTTTTCTTTTTTTTATCTCTTTATATACCCTCTTGGAGAGGTATTTTATAAATTGTTATTGTTCCTCATGAATTCATTTAATTCGCTTTAAAATTAGCGCCCTTTTTTCTATGTAATAACTGTTTTTATATACTTAAAAACTCCCCCGTTTATAAAGAAATGGCTGCTGAGCTAGCCACAAATGGTAAGTAAATGAAACTTCAATTATTTTTAATTTATGTATGTGCAACAATAAAATTGGTTCTACAGAAAGTACAAATCCTGTATTGGGCCTTCTGGAGGATCCCCATCTAATTGGCCACTTATGGTAGAATCATTAGGATAATTCGGTCACAACCTATTCATAACATTGCTGGCATTGTGGAAGACAGCATAATAGGTAATAAGTTGAAAAGAATTTTTTTTTATTATATGTATGTATAGTATAATTTTTTATTAATTTAGATTTACAGGACTCACAAAGTGAAGACATGGTTTTGACGGAAATTATATCAGATGGTGAAACATATCTGTCGCAGTCTCAATCGCTGACCCCGTCATTAAACGATATGTTACCAAGGTTATCGTCTGCCGACAAACCATCGCGGAGCTAAAAATAAAAAAATTAGTAGAGATGTTTGAAAAATTCGGAAATTCTTTTGAACAAGGAATTGGGGAAGACAAAAAGTGTACGGAAGAACTGTTAGCTTTGGAGAGAGAAAAAATAAAAATATTTAAAAATATAAGCGATAGTGGTATTTTAGATTTTTGAAAAATATTGATAAAAAAAGATATCGTTTAATTTTTTTAGTTCAAGTTTATGTTGAATTTTTTTTAATTCTTTTTAATATTGCATTTATTTGTTATTTTTTATTGGTGCTCAAAATATCTTATTGTTTTTTGTTTTTGTATAAACTTGTTGAATAGTAGTAAATAGTAAATAAAATGAACTTACAAAAATGTAAACAGAATGCGTTTCTTATTTGTTCACCTTCTTTATTGCTGTCGTAAGAGTCTCCTTTCTGTTATTGATGGGGAAATATCAACAATCCAAGAAGAATCTATTTCATCTTTTTCTTTTATTAAGAAATTGTGCAGTATGCAACACGCCGTAACAATTTTGTTGACGTTAGAAATCTGATTGTCAATGCCTTTTCCAATGCGCCGTAATCTAAAAATATTTTTTTCTTATTAAACAAGTTTAACAAATTTTAAATATGGGCAATTCCGTGTCAAGTGACCCAATTTTTAAAATCGATGTCTTATTTCGAAAAAAAAATGGGGGAAAATGAAAATGGTACATGTGCTAAATATTGAAAAATCTTATTCTTGAGTTAAAAAATAATTTTTTTGATAGATATGCCACTCGCATCCCATTAAGCGATTATGAAGGCCTTAAAGGAAATTTTATAAGCTTTCTTTTAAGCAAAAAAAAAGGGCCCAAATTGAAAAAAAATTAATTAAAAAAAAAAAAATAAAAAAATTTTTTTTAAAAATTAAAAAAAATATTTTTAGAAAGATTGAAGAAATAGCTATCTAATATACTTTGGAAAATTTTTGCTAGGACCAATAGGTGAAAAGGTACACACATTTTAAAAAAACCCTATATGACCAAAATATCCAACTTTGACCCCCTCTAACTCCGGCAGTTCTGGACTGATAGAGCTGAAAATTTGTGTCTGGCCAACTATCCAATAGTACTAACCTTGGTGGAAATTTCATCCAAATCGGAAGACATCGATTTTAAAAATTGGGTCACTTGACACGGAATTGCCCATATACTTAAATACCTGCCCTTTAAATGGCCAAAAGCATTTTCAACTACTCTTCGACTTTCCGATAAAGCATAATTAAATGGCTTTTGATTTTCCGTTTTATCAGGACGAAAAGGATAAGGTTTCATTGCTGAAGTCGACAATCGAAAAGCTGAGTCTGCTAAAATGACAATAGGAACGTTTACTGAGCCCATTGGTAAGCTCAATTCTTTTAAAAGGGCTATATTCTGCAGTTGTTGCTTTAAGGTCGAATTTTCATAAATGGTAGAAAAGGTTACACCGTCCAGGGCTTCCCACGTTTATGTACACGTTATTATAACTGGAAAGCAAAAGTAAAATTATTATAAAGATACATACATAAGTACATACATAATATGTATGTATATAGATATAATAAACGCTACTATATACTTTGCATCTACTAATGCAAAAAACACAACAGAATACCAGCCTTTATAGTTAAAATAGTCGGTGGCATGTGCACCTTTAGGATGAACTTCAATATGACATCCATCTGCGGATAAACAAAGTTTAGTTTTTAATAAATGAAAAAATTACAATATTACTAATTGCTACTAAGCATTGAGGAAATCCGAGTTGCAAGAAATCATTGACAGAACGTAAAATCGTATTCCTGTCAAGAGGAAAATAGTTCATATATAGTGGACGAAGTACTCTCTAAGTCTCTTCACAAAATTCAATTAAAATTTCACAAACTGTAGATGTTCCAACACAAAAACTTGCTGCGATAGTACAATACTCGGCAGATGAAGCTAACGCGTATAGGGCAATAGCTATGCGTTTCTCCAAACTAATAGCCTTCCGAAAATTAGTGTCTTTTTTTTCGAACGTCCCCGGCCTCACACTAACCCACCCACACCCGACCGCGGAGGGCTCGTCCCCATTTTCTCTAAGGATTTTAGTAAGACACATAATAT